>JAFELO010000097.1:1620349-1665827 GCA_017140195.1 Eumaeus atala | reverse complement strand
AATAATAATCACCACAGACTAACTAGGGTACTGTTCAAGGGAACCAGGCAGAACGTGAGCAATTGATGATGAGGTCAATGCCTAAAGATGTACATCATTATTATATATATCCACGTTTTTTAGATAGTTGCCATCATCTCAGATTAAAAACAACGATACATGTTCACGCCGGATAACCTACGAGGAAGGTAGAAAGATCAAATCTGAATATGTCAGTAATCCCCCGCTAGGAGGTAATTAAAATCACACCTGCGTTTTAATTGGGAAAAAACGAAAGTGTTAGCCACCAAACTATTAATAATGTGTATGTTTATGTGGAGGAAGTAAAACAAGCATAGATGTATAGATTATACGTACGTCAGGATCGAGATATGCGGCACGCGATTTTTCTGCCTACGACATTAGACAATTGGCGTGAAGATTTATTATTGTTATTGTTGCATCACAGCTTGTTGTAGATACGCTCATGGGCTTTCATTAGACATGGAGAAGAAACGATCGTCTGCAAATCGTCAGTATTTACTTCACGGTTAGCAGTTGATGTTTCTACCAACTGTATTATCAACATTGATTAAAAAGTACAGGATACACGATTTCATAATGAACTGTCATTCTAAAGAATCCTTGATTGAATATAAACATATTTTTTTGCAATGTCAACCTTACGTGATTATAAGTAGTTTTTAGAAAGTGCATAATTACAATGTTAATTATGCACTTTATATGGACTTTTTGAGATGCAAACTGTGTATCTTGTTTTTTATAAATCAATGAGTATCAAAGATATATGTATATATATAACATACGTATAACTATTAATATATGTATAAGTAAATGCTTTGTCCTTCGTCATCCAATCCCCCAAAGGGCCACCGTCTACACGCAAAACCGCAAGAAATGGAATAGCACAGCTATCACTTTTAAACCGGCATCAAAAGAGCAAGATCATGTCGCCTCAATTCAGGATGCAATGTATTATCAACATTGATTAAAAAGTACTAGACACACGATTTCATAATGAACTGTTTATTCTAAAGAATCCTTGATTGAATATAAACATATTTTTTTGCAATGTCAACCTTACGCGATTACAAATACTACAATTTACTGTGCTATAATTAAAGGGAGTTATTATTATTGCCATAAATGGTCATCCTTGTAGTTTCGACTGCAAATTTGCCAGTAATGTCATAAAAAGTTAATGGGGCATAGAAACTGCTAGGGCTTAATTATATTTGCGGACGGTATAACATGACCTGAAAATGATGATGCTGAGGCGCTGGCCGTATTTGTAAAATAAACGTGCAGTAGTTGCTCGAGACCCAGAGCCCCTCTAAGATTTATCTCACGTGAATAAAGCAACCGATAATCAAATAGATGATCACTACAATGACCATAACAAATGATAACTGTGGACAGACAATCTTCGAATTATACGGGGCGTGTGATATTGTTGACAATTTATTTTTGTAGTCGCTCTGGTTGTTCTTTGCATATTATAACGTAATTGTTAGTAAACAATAATTTTATAATAAATTAAATTATTTTGTTGAAACCGTGTTATTTAAAACTTTACCTGTAGTTTAAACTAAATAAGAATTAAAAAGATTACACATACTTATAATAATATCAAGTCGTTAAGGAAAATAATTATTCATATATATATATATGCCACAAATGCCACAACAGTGTCATGCAGGATCATGAACGTGTAATGTAGCGGGCAACTCCTGGTCAAAATTTATAACATATGTATACTGTTACATATATAGTTAAAATATTAATTTACTGAGGTCTTATAAATCCACTGCAATCTGAATTATTGTTAACTTATAAAAGTCTAGTACAATTTATCACATCATAAAGTATATGCGAATTAGTAACACTTACTCACACATAGTCTGATTCGAAGGATAATGAAAATTTTGATACATTCTAAGTATTTAATTAAAGTAAGTAATAACTAATATATAATTAAACCACAACTTACTTACGTACTTAACAGTTTTATATTTTGGTAAATGTTAAGTGTCCACATTATATACATGAAGTGTGGTCACTGGTCGCGCCACACCTCTATAATTAAGGATAGTGCACAAGCCCGACATGGTACAGGATCGTAAAATGCGTCTCCACTATCAGGAGGGCGCGGATTCCAATTTATTTTTTCCCCATCGTTGCAGGGCCGTTGCAGTAAAGTTGAAATCGTAAAATTACGATGTCTGGCCCAAATGCCCCTACTACGGGAAAAAGGGCTTACCATTTTATGATAAACATATTGCCACTATATTTCGGTCGTATAAATTTTATTACAGTTAAAAAAATAACGTGCTCTTTGGTGTACTATTTCAGTCACGGTATTAACTTTCTTGAAGTACCGATGCCCTAGAACTGGTAAGAATTATGTCATTGTCAATCATTTCTGTTATAAATCTTCATATTTTTTTTTTAATAAGAATCGTTCTTTAATTAGATCCAAAAACTTAGATTATAAAAAGTAAATAAAATATACATTACTATTTATTTGGTATATTATAAAAAATGTATTATTTATAAACGTTAAAACTGTATATATACAAAACTATATATATATATATATATAATAGCAGCGATAGGTACGGACATAAGTAGGTTTCTATGTTTGTTTATAAATAAAGGAAATTAAATTGGACTTTGTTAATTTATATAATAAATAAAATATGTATTATATGTATACATATAAATATATAAAATAAGTACATAAATGTATTTATTTTATATAATTATTATAATAAGATTAATAACATGGTTTAGATATTTCAATACAATAGCACACAAAAAGTATTTTGTAATGATAATAATAAATATTTAACTACAGATCGAACTCGAAATAATATTTCGCAATGTCACGAATGGTAATGTTGAGTGACGTAGTAGGGGTGGTCCTACAATAAGTAAGGATAATAAAGGTTCATTCTCCACCAGTTCAAATTGGATGCGGTGTGGTTTTTTGTTAGGTGTATCTAATGTGAGGTTAGCTGACACAAATTACACCTTCGCATAAAATATGATGACTAGTGAACGAGGAAGCGGATGATTTTCAAGAATTTACTTCGCCACCACTAATATCATCGCCATCATTATTATCATTAGCATCATCATTTACACCAGGGTCGTGTTGGTGTTTCTATCAAATCAAGATGGTACCTTCACACATTTTGGAATAAATAGTGGCAATTAATGTATTTAAATGGTGAACGAAATGAGATAAACTAGCCATTTTTATCGACTTTTATAATAATATGAATAAAGCCATATTTTGTCCTAAATTTGCAAGGTACCAGAACTTTGAAGTTTCAAAGTTTTTAATCTTGATCATTGACGCGACCAGTGAAACATCTTACCGAAACAGGACAACCGGAAATTATCTCAAGATATATAAGAAAATAACAATCAATAGAGGCGATGATTGTTATTTTCTGATCTGAAAAAAAAAAACTTGATTCAGAAGTTTCCTACATAGGGCATTGTTCTTAAAATGACTTATTGCCCCTCCAGCTGCGGCAATGTAAAAGCCTCGTAAAACAACCCCAAGTTACTGCCCCGTGTGTGCGCCATGCTTTATTATTTGCGGAAATTGTGGGTATAAAGAATCCTTACAGCATTATGCAATGTTTTATATTGTTACGGGACTGAATGTGTCTGCGTGTTTTTTTTCGCGTTTCTGTAATCTGACTGGGATCGCGTATAAAGTTTGTTGTATTGTTATAATGGCGACATTGATGCTAATTTTTATTGTCGGTATTTGGGAAAACGAGTAGTCGAAGGCATTTTATTTTTCATTGGATAAACGGCAGACGAATAGGTGGATTAATTATTACCGCCGCCCGAACATGCGCGATACTTGTCGTCTTGCAGACGCATTAACTATTTTAATTTTATTTCTCATGTCCATCGACGCATGCATATGAATCCCAAGGCAGTGTTAGCGTTTCCCTTGGACTCCCTACGATCATATGGGTCATTCTGTTTGCCGCTGTCAATCCTGGCAGCACATGAATAGAAATGGAGGGAGCGAGTGGTGACTTAGCCCGCTATTGATGCATATAGATATTCACAAAATTGCTATGTAGACTTGTTGGTCCTCTTTCTTTCTGGCACACAATGGGTTACCAGCCAACGCATGAAATGCGCCAGCGCGTAGACAATGTAGCATGGCACTATTGCTTACCTAAAAAAAATATTTGTAATATTTGGTCAAGGAGTATGAATCGAGCTTGCCTATACTAATGTTATAAAGAGGAAAGATTTGAATGTTTGTTTATTTGCACTGAACAGGCTCCGAAACTACTGTACCGATAAAAAAAATTACCATTAGAATCCTACATTATTTGTGATGATCATAGGCTATGTTACATTTTCTTGAAGGTAAGAGTTATCTCTATTTCGAGAATGTAACCAAAGATGTCCAAAAAATATCAAAGTAAATCCTATATTGCTTAACGACAGACGTCGTTCTGTCATAAATAGCATTTGTTGTTGTCATGGTGACGCATAATGTTTAATGATTTTTTGCCATATTTTGTAAGATATCCGTGCGAAGCCGGAAGGCCTGCTAGTCCATAATGTAGCTGTTATAATTATAATTTAAAGTCGGCATAAACAGGTCGACATTTTTAGTGTTCTTTCGCAAGGAATTTCAACTTTAAATTCTTATTTGTTTCAAATGAAGTATCGATAATATGAACAGAAAAGCAAAAGCTTGTAATGTTTAGCAAGAAAGATTTCTACAATGATAACAAAATGGAGTCTGCAAGGTTTACTTTTGTATTTATAATATGGCATAAAAGAAAGCTAAGCTCTCCGGCGACCGGGCGGAAGACAATCGCACGGACAGACGGACCTTTTAGCGAGATCCGCATAAACGTCCATTAGAATATTGAAAATACTCGTCAGTTCCCAGCGCTTGTGGCGTTTACTTACGTGATGTTTTTTTCTATAAGTGCACAAATACATGTACAGCAAGTAGTCGCTATTCGTGGACTTTGTGTTACTTTGACTTAATTTTGTCACAGCTATCATACCCGTATCATTATACAATTATGATGATATAATATAATGATCCTTAGCCTTTAAATGGTATATATATACCTGTTCCTTTTGGACGCGGGGAAACGCATTTACGCGCCTTCACTGCCCCTGAGTGGGCTCCAGTGGAGTGCGGGGCTCGCTGCACATTATAGTGCCGAATATACGTAAAAACCACCACGAGTGCCATCAGTGCCGCCTTTGGTGAGGTGCCCAAGAAAAACAAATTATCAGGGCACCTCGACGGCTAGCCAGCCTCCTAACGGACCGACTTCACCTCCACAAATGGGGTTGTCCCGCACCACAGGACAACTCCACCAGCTTTGGGACAGTGCAATGGGGTGAGGTTCCCATCCTCGCCTCTTGCCCCGTGCGCAAAAGCGCCTCCTCCTGTTGCTCTTTTATCCCCTCTCCTTCTAGGGTAGAAAGAGCGATCCTCTACCCGCTCTTTACCCCCCCCCCTCATTATACGAGGGGTGCAAGGAGCATCCCCCTCGGTTCAATTAGCTTCACCTGGGTTCACCCCAGGCTACTGAGCCCAACCGCCACGACAGGGCAAACCATGGTGTGGAGGCATGTCTAAACCCTGAGCTAGATCACTTTAGTGTCTTGTAAATAATACAAATGCCAATACATACAATCTGAAATAACATAATTGATGTGTTTCATCAGAAATAACATAATTAATTGATTGGTTGCTGGATATGTTTACATGTCACATGAAACAAGGAAAACGCCTTCATCATCATCATCAGCCAGAGGACGTCCAGCAGTGGACGTAGCTATGTCCAGCAGTGGACGTAGCTATGTCCAGCAGTGCTATTATCAATATGTAATTTTTCGAATAAACATTTTAATTGTTATAATAAACTCCATGATTAAAAATTAATTAGCTCAATTTTATAATAGAATAACATGTTATGTTCGTTTTTCACTCTTTTCCCGGTGTTGTGTATGTAGTGTTTCCTTTAATATAGATTTTTCGCAAGTGAAACCGTGGAATCTAGTAATATGTTATCCTGATCAGGCCAACAATTATCTCAAATACTACCATCATACGATACGCCAAGCCGTGTGGAACCATAAAAGTTGTACTCACATAATTTTGAGTACCCTATCAGTCAAATTATCGAATAAAAACCGGCACTATAACTGTTTTCAACGTTAGACGATAAAACACCGCTAATTATATTTTTAATGATGCTCCACTATTATTATTAAATAGATAATAATTATCGGCGTTGACTTTTGACAATAATTAATAGTAATAAACTTAATGAGATTAAGTTTATTACTTAATGAGATTATACGAATTTATCTTACGTTCTTGATGATTACGTTTTTAATGATTATAATTATTTTACATCGTGATCGTTCGAAAGTGAAGGTATTCTACTATTTTCCGTCTTTTGAATTAGAATAATGTTTTTAAACTTTATGAAATTAAAAAGTGTGAAGATCCAAGATAGACAGAGAGACTGATGAAAACTTAATTTTCCTATATCCATGTGAAATTTTACTTATTAGTAATAGTAACTATGGATTTTTGACATGTAATAATATTGAAAAATATAAAATTTGAAAGTTTTGATGTTTATAAGACAACAGTAAAAGTAAAATTATATAGAAAAAAAATATTTTTAAAAACATATTTTAAAAATCGAAAATAAAATTATTGTAAGCTTTAAGCAAAAATTTGTTAAATATTTGTTTTTTTTTTCTCGTAACTCAAAGGACATTCATCCCATTTGCCTTACTTTGTTACTTGTAAAACGACTTCATACTGCTTGATGACGTTATCTTATGTGGTACTTTCGTCGTACTAACCACCTACATTACTAAACTAGGTTGGAGTACCTATAGTAGTCTAGTAATGAAGGCTGACCTGCTACAAATCACAATTTACAATACATTATAATTGGTAGTATCAAACATGTCGTCGTTACGGCAGGCGTGTATGTGGACAAAAACAAATAATTCACTCCCATAAATTGTGGTATAGCGTCCACAAAACCACGTTATTAGCCACTAATAGCCGCTCTGAGGGCACAATGGAAGGGACGCAAGGGTCGGGACGTTGTCGGTGCGTTTGGTACGATTTTTTTGTTTCATATCGATTGTGGTCAAAACTTAACGTTATCTATTTTTTATAGAAAAGTTTCGACGCGACGCCGACAATTGTTGGGCCCAACTGACGCGTTATACTCGGCAACATCTGCTACTACGACTTAGCATTGCTACGAAAGCGTAGCGAATGATGTACGTTGCATTAGGCGTCGCTTGCCTCACCTGGCCTTATAGTCTGTACATGGGTAGGGTAAATAAAGATTTATCACTTGCAATTAAGTCTAAATACAAAATGTAAACCGCTAGTATGCGGTTTCATGCAACCATTTTATAACATGTAAGAATATAAACTGTCTACAATATAAAATTATTCTATGAAGTTTAAAATTTAGTATTTTATAGAAAAATCCAAAGAGAGGAATAGTACAAGTTTATTGTAGTAAACATTTAAAATAAACGTTTCTATCTATTTTAAGTGTTATATGCATATTATATTTGAAACAGCCACGATACGTAGTATGTAGCCCATGCTGTCCCCGTGTGCTCCATAGAAACAGATTGAAACCACCATCAAACACTCACCTGCCATATTACAATATATAAAAGGGATCCCCGACAAAATTGGTCATGTCCTTAAGCAAGCTTCTATAAAAAAAGTAAGCTGCCAGAGAAGGTTAGTCATTTTTTACCATCACTTTAATGCACTTACATTTTAGTACTAAGTCATCTACAAGACGCTAGGGTATAAAACTTTGATTAAGACTATGGACTCTCATATCCTATATATGATACAAACTCGAAAATCGATAAAAAATCTCGTTAAAGAACATACAGCTGACGTGAAACACCGCCGAGTTGCATAATCTGCAGTGTGTGAGCATGCACAAGTTGGTCGTCGCGGTAGTATGGTAAGGCGCCCCACCATGGTTAAAGCCTTGTCGTAGCGGTGGGGCTTAGTAGCCTGGGGTGAACCCAGGCGAAGCCAATTGAACCAAGGGGGATCTTTGCACCCCTCTTATAAGAAGAGGGGGCTTCAAGATCAGGAGGAGGAATCGTTCTCGGTACCCCTCTTATAGGAAGAGGGGAGCTAAGAACAACAGGAGAAGGCACTTCTGCGCACGGGGCAAGGGGCGAGGATGGGAACTTCACTCCATTGCACTGTCCGAAAGTGGGGTTGTCCTGTAGTGCTGGGTAACCCCATCTGTGGAGGTGGAGTTGGTCCCTTAGGGGGCTGACTAGCCTTCGAGGTTTGTTTGCCATGATGATTGTTGTTCCGGGGCACCTCAGCAAGGGAGGCACTGATGGCACTCGCGGTGGTTTTTGTGGGTATTCGGCACTATCATGTGCCGCGAGTCCCACACACCACTGGACCCCACCCAGGGCCAGTGAAGGCGAGTAAATGCGTTTCTCCGCGTCAAAAAAAAAAGGTATGGTAAGGCGCATATCCTGACTAAATGTTGATGCAAGCTTAAGACATCAATACAAAGATATCATATTTTTTAGATAATGCCATTTAAATATATTATAATATACAAAGTGAAACCAAAAGAAACAAAAAGCGTACTCCACATAGGAACCTTTTGTGAAGTAGGCACGCTTAACGGTAAACCGTATCATCTTAGTAAACAAATTGTGAGCCTTACTATAATAGTTGACGAAAAAAAATTAAATAAACATTTAAAGTATTTAATTTCCCAATGATGTGATTATATTAAAAAGATGGAGCATCGTTGAAACTTACAATACCGTTCTTATGGTAGTAGACTTCAACACTTAAAAAAAGAAGCGATTTCGATCTCGTTATATTATAACAGGGGCCATGTTATTGGCTGGGTAATAACCATTCTCATGTTATAAATTTAACGGTTGGCGTAAGAAATCTCATTTCAATGTACATTTATTGCAGAGTTCAAATTGAAATAAAAACAGCCTTTAATTGTACGAAGCTTCAACATTTGTGCTTATTCAGCATTCTATCCATTAATTGCTGAGTCATCTTCAGTGTTCCTTACATTTTAGTACTAAATATGTAACCCCAACAAAAAATAGTTTACCTGCCTTCATGTTAGTAACACTTCTTGATGATTACTCATTAAAAGGAATCAAACTCTTCATACACATTTTTAATTTCATCGAAAGAAATTGAAGATTTGTGTGAAAGTTTTCGATTACCCATAAATATTTCTATAATTTCCATATTTCAGCAAATGAAAGTAGGCAACATTAATTTTTTCTCAACTCTCAGTTCAGACCCAGTGTAACGCGTGGAAAATATTATACAGTAGGACACTTCTACATTAATAATGATAACTAACATACCCTCGATTAAAAATTGTGGAAACGCTACTCGGATATTTTACATTAAATATAATATGAATAAAATAAAATACAATGATAAAATGTAATTATATTTAAAAAAATGACCGAAAAAAAAAAAAAAACACAAACAACACTTCCACAAACACCTGCCAATTTACAGAGAAATTAAATGATCATTTTATGTATTATTATTTTTTTACTGTCGATTATCTGATCATTATAATAAAACTATTTCACACAGCCCATCCTCCTTTTTTCCGAGGGAGCTACTGCTGTTGGCGATGATATTTCATTTGCCGTAACAGTTCATCAGTGCCCATGGTTTCTGTAAAGCTTCTGTAACGTCGGGCTCGTTAAATAACTACACAAAGCGAGATAAAATCCATAAAAGTAGTTCTATTGTAACGAGTGTTATACATTCCTGTAAATTTAAGACGCCAATATTGTCTATTATTATAATTTTTTAACGTGATAAACTTAAGCTTGAACTCTTCACTGTAGACTGGGGGTCATGAATGTGTAACAGACAAACCGCTGTGTTGTAGTTGTTCTGTACGAATACAGAAACTACGGCAATGCTAAACGTTGTTTTATTATATCGATATTATTATGTTACATATATATATATATATATATATATATATATATATAGTTAGTTATATATTATACTATATGTTTTTGTTGTGGACAGGTGCGTGTACCAGTAATTGCATATGGCACTGAGGCTTGGCCGGTGAATGTGGGCCTCTTAAGCAAACTCATAGTCACCCAGCGTGCCATGGCAAGAGCTATCCTTGGCATTTCTCTGCGGGATGAGGTCTGAATTTAGGATATCTGCAAGAGAACCATGAGTGATTGACATAGATCAGAAAGTCACCATGATGAAGTGGCAGTCAACAGGCCTTATTCTTCAGTGGCGGCTACGCGCGGAGCTACGCGGAAGACGGAATGTCAGAAGGCAACCTGACGTTCTGATAACTTGATTAATTTGGCGGGGACACACTTAGTGCAAGTGGCTCGTGCCGTGACCTATGGTACTCTATGGAGAGGGCCTATGGGACAATGGAACACCTCCAGCTGATAATGATCATTCGTCGTCAGAATCTAACAGCAAACGATTTTAAATATTTCTAAATCACGTAATGTAAAGCAGACAAATGATTTGAGTCAATAAAATAAAAAAGGAGAAGGTGCGAATGGTCGGTCCGTTTCACTTAGCAGGGAAATATACTGTGGGATCAATTCACAAGTAGCACAAGAACTGTATCACAATGAGAACTTTTTATTTCCTCGTCGATTAACATGTCCGTTTCGAATCCATTAAGTTATCGCAAGACATAAAGAAGCTTAACCTCTTCGAAGGTTTTCTCGGTTGTCGGCATAATTTTCGAGGGATTTTATCGTGTAAGTGTTATAATCTCATAAAAGTTTTAGTCAATCACATAAATATGTGTAAATTAATTACTGTGTAGGGAGTTGGTTGATATTCCAAAGGAAAATAAATTTAGCAGTGGGCCGTTAAGCCATAATGCAATTAGACGCTCCTCGCGGGAAGGAGAAATCAGTCTTTTTAAGAGGTATTTTAGTACTACAGGAAAGCAAACTGCATCGTAGGAACTTAATGACTCACAAAGAAATCGTTGTCCTCCGTTCCTCCTCACCTCCAGTTTTGCAGTAGGAGTGCGGGCTGAGCCAGCACAATCAATGTGCGGGTCCAGTGTTCACTTACATAAGACTTTAACTAGGTGACCGACCGACCGCGACCGCATATCTATGTGGTCGCCTTCCTTGTGGTGTAGGCATAGGCAGGTTGTACTGAAGGATGACGCATCTGCATAACATGTATGCGAACGATCACGGGGGTCGATAGCAACCAACACGCTCCGTCTACTCGTTTGCTTCTGTAGGATACAAAAAAACACTGAATCCACTATCGACTAGATGGAAAATCTCCCGCCAACAGGTAGTCATTTACGGACGCAAAAATAAAGGTTTTTATGAAATGGGGTTGAAACGAGCAGGTGACTAGTGGCTAACGCCGCCGATAGACATCGCTAGACTAAGCGTCTTGAGGACGCGTTGCCGACCTTTAAAGAATAGTTATGCTCTTTTTCTATATTTTATTTTGTAATCTTATCTCTTACATTAATAATAACCTTAACAACGTAATTCGGTGTGAGTGTTACGTAGGCCTAAACGCCATTTCATATTGGTAGACGATATAAAGCCGAAACTGTTAATACAACGTATACGATAGCGCTGTGTTATATAATATTTGTGCAACAGTGGGGTCATGGACCCTCAATATGAGCGGGGAGGTTCGATGGTTGTAATGCTCAATTTCAGAACCACCTAGAACGTGGCGCAAGTGACAGGAGATTAACGAAATAGAATCTGCTTCGTGATGGCGACTTAAAAAAACATAAACATATTTTTTCGCAAAGACAACCAAAACAATCACGGATGCTTTAGAATGGCAGTTCAGTATGGAATCGTGTATCTTGTATTTTTATAAATCGATGATTTACTATAATTTTCAAGACCTTTGTCATCCTTACTTCAGATTATGTCATTGAAGATGAGTGGCCTTGTTTCACCCGTATAAAATATAGATTGCTACATCATTTTCGATGTAAAAGTAATTCTATGTTATTATTGTAATCTATGTGCGTATCAAAAATTTTGCTTGAAAGAATAACAAATGTAGGTGCATTGCTTTTGCATTTATAACATTTGTAGGAAGACAAAATAGGAGCTTTCTCATTGTTCATTTTATATAGTAATTTTGTGCAGTGGCTTAGGTAGTAATTGTATTTTTTAAAATCATACTACATTATTTTGAAGCCGTTTATAAAAAGTTGGTGTATTTTATAAACGGCTGCAAAATATATCGCTGTATAAAAACGGTGTATTTTATAGACCTATGTTCCAAATTTCAGACACTCAGTACCCATAGTCTCCGATTAAAACGTATGTGACAGACGGATGGAAAGACTTACATGACGTGCAAGTGTTGCATATCTGTCAAGGTATTTACATAGTCTGTATTGTGATGACAGCTATGACAGCTGATGCCTGTGTTTGATGCATACAATATCCATGAGATGAGGACATCTTGGGTGTGTACCTCAGAGATGTGTTATGGCTTGCCATCGTACACGCAATACTCCTCCACCTAGAATCCATCTCTTAGGATGGTCACACAACCCTCTACATGTCATCATGACGTAACGCTTGATTCGTAAGTATATAAGCAATATATATATACAAAGGAATTTATTTATAGTAATAAGTTCTGTTTTTTGCCTTATGGCTACGGAACCCTATACATTATTATATTCATGGCTAAAACTTTTTAAAAATATACTCATATTTGGAAGTATATTCAGGTTTCTGTAATATTAGATGCTTTGCTGTGTGTAAGTGTGACATTGTTGTGCATGACTATAATAGATTTAAAATTAGTTTCGCATCTGTAAATGTAGTAACAAATGTTGGGACACATTTGCGAGAAGAAAGTAGAAAAATCACGGATGCTTTAGAATGGCAGTTCAGTATGGAATCGTGTATCTTGTATTTTTATAAATCGATGATTTACTATAATTTTCAAGACCTTTGTCATCCTTACTTCAGATTATGTCATTGAAGATGAGTGGCCTTGTTTCACCCGTATAAAATATAGATTGGTACATCATTTTCGTATGTAATGTAATACGAAAATGATAATCGTAATGTAATATCTAGTAACCTATTGTATCTGTATTACCATTCCTAATATCTCTTTACATATGATAAAACAAAGCCCCAAAGAGCTGCCTGCGTGTACGTAATCATTTTTTTTTAAATTTACTGAATTCACTTACATGCGGTTTTCACCCTTGAATAGAGCGATCCCCGAGGAAGGTTTGTATGTATAATTCGCACCTATTATTTACGGGGACAAAGTCAGGATGGATTGCTAATTACATATAATAAATAGTAAAAATGAGTAACTATATTATTTACTAATAGAAACGGGTCCAATTCGTTGAGCATCAAAACAATTAAATAATATAAATGTAACTTATGTTACTCCTGAATCATGAGAATTATTTTATTATTTTATTGTATTACCTGCTTTTAATGTTTCAGAAGATTACCCCCTACACACAAGAAAAGTTAGAAACATCACCACTTTATAATATTAGTATTTATATGTGTTGTACAAGACGCGTAATCTTTGTACCACACATAGATATGCGCAGTCACGACCCGACCGCTACCTCTGGCGTATGTATTTTAAATAACCCTAAGAAATGTGTAGACAACGCCGACAACATTGTGTCATATCTAACATAAAAATTATCGTGCTTTTACACTATAAGAAGGTCGAGCTATCGGGGACATTAAGTGACTACCAAATACCTTTTTTTTTTTTTTTGTTGACGCGGAGAAACGCATTTACGCGTTTTCACCGGTCCTGGGTTCAGTGGTGTGTGGGTTGCGAGCCCACATCATAGTGCCGAGTACTCACAAAAACCACCGCGAGTGCCATCATTGATGAGGTGCCCAGGAACAACAAATCATCAGGGCACCTCGATGGCCAGTCAGCTCCCAAAAGGACCGACGCCTCCTCGTCCACAAAAGGGTTGCCCCGCACCAGAGGACATCCCCATCAACTTTGAGACAGTGCAATGGGGTGAGGTTCCCATCCTCAAAAAAAGCGCCTCCTCCTGTCACTCTTATGTCCCGTCTTCTTATAAGAGGGGTGCACAGACCATCCCCCTCGGTTCAATTGGCTTCGCCCGGGTTTACCCCAAGCTACAGAGCCCCACCACCACGACAAGGTTTGAACCATGGTTGGGACTACCAAATACCTTCGCCAGCCGTCAATGACACCGGCTACTCACAAACGCTACGAATCGTGACAGCAAAATCATCAAATATCGTCGGTATCATTATAGCGGGGAGTAGGCCCGATCTGGCTGCAATGCGGCAGAAAAAAAGCCTATTACAATTATGGTGTTACTTCAAATACGTTTATCGGAAAAGTCACTGCTAAAATTTGTTCCCTTAATTAAGTTGTATGTAAGTTGTTGTAAGCTTCCTTGACATCAACATAAAAACAGGTAATCGGTTATGTATTACTCGTATCATCGAATCTCTATAAACTTGAGCTTTTTTATAGTAAAGGGGGACAAACCAGGAATCGGAGTCAAATGCGTAGCCCCCCTATACTCCAAACGGGCGGCCGATACAGAATAATGTTAATGTAATCACGCTGGGCAAGATGAGATATTGAATAGTAGCATCATATTCTACTAAATTTACTACAATTGCGAACGATCAGACCAAATAAATTGGAAAAGCTTCCCATAGAGCACAGAAGTTATTTAAAAATAAAGATACCAATACTATAAAGGTGAAGATTTAAGCGCTATTCTCAGTAAATTCGGGTGTTCAAAAGTCCATTTATCGAGGAAGGCTATAGGCTATATACCATGATGTTATGACTAACAGGACCGGAGCTATGCGGGTGAAGACGCAGGATGCTAATTATTACGGGAAACTCCGTGGGGTTATAAAGTGGAGTACTTGTGTACGCAAATCACAGCCATGCTACATTAAAGTCCCACCTGATTTGTTGAGCGCAAAGAAATTATTTACAATAAATTTCCTCATCTATGAGCGATTCCTTAACTTGGTCCCATGCAGATGGATACATAACTTCTTACTTTAACTTAGGAGAAACAAGTTTCAGTTTAATTAATAAATGTACATTTTAATTGTCACATATCATTCCCTGCGGGTCTCAAACCATCGCTACCCGGCCGAGCATTTGACGACAGTCATCGGTCACATGAACCGGTGGAAAACTTGAGTACACAATACACTATAGTCGTTTAATCATTACCACCTATGATCACCTGACACTTGATTGCTCTCTACAATTACTCATACAATAATTACAACTCTACTTCGTTTTCTCTTCGGAGGAGGTAAAGGAGGATGCACATTGTCACCACCAAAGAGCTATGTTTAAGTGTCGACGCCCATTAACATTCGCATGTGCAGATGCGTAGCCCTCCTTCGCTCCACCATTCAATAATATTTTCAGAGAGTATGTTTGTATGTATGATTTTCTTTCACGGGTTCCTATTGCGATCCAGTGATGGATGTTCTTGTATAATCTTTCTTATGTTTAACGCGTGGTACAAGTACTTCGATCAGGCAGGTAAACGTTTTAGTATCCGCAAAAAGTAATATTTAATTCATTCGAATGTGGTCAAAAATATTAAAGTTATCTTAAAAATTGCTAGTTGGTGATCGGTGATTTTAAAACTCACCTGTTTACTACTATAGAATTACTTTTATGGACTTCATCACGGTTTATTTAATTATTTAACTAGCCTGACTTTTCAGAAGCTTTGCAGCAACCATGGCTGGACTGTGATACAGTCCAAAAGTACAGGTCCGAAAAAAAAGTATGTTGCAGTTTGGCTTTTTTTTTAAATAAACAGGTCACGCAAATGTTACTCATTATAATAAAATTACTTTTAGGGATCTTATCGCGGCTTATTTAATCATTTACTAGTCCGACGTTTCAGAAGCCGTCCGAAGTCCGTAAAGGTAGTTTTATTATAATGAGTAACATTCGCGTCAACTTAAGACACACCTGTTTATTTTAAAAAAAAACCAAACTGCGAGATGTTTTTTTCGGACCTGAACTTTTGCTGTGGAATCGAAGAGAACCTCAATACAGCTTCATCGAATTGTTGTGAGTGCTCGTCTGGCGACGACACTAGGGTTGGGGTCGAAAGAGAAACCGTCACCCCTCTCTCCGCTAGATGGGAGAGATGCATCCCGACATGAAAGTGTCTGTAACAGCTAACTTAACTATTATTGTCATGGCCAGAAGGAGCGACATGCGACTGGAGTTTATACAATTGAACATGATTTTGGGCAAAATATGCACAAGAGACTTAACACTCGGTAAATTGTACTCGGTGCTGTAATACTCGGTCGATGTGTCCAGTAAAATTTTGGGCTCGATTGCTGTTTCACAAGATTTACTCATCATATGGAGGGTCAGATGGCTAATGTTTTTCGAGAGTTTTGCTGTATGTGTGTTGTACATATCTCCCTCCTATAGTCTGAACGGTTTGACGGACTTTCACGTATGTCGCGATAACGCCAAATAAAAAACAAGATGGCGAATTTAGTGCGCAAATTCGTGAAATTTGATTTTCTTAACAAAACATCCTGTAGGGTATCAAAATGTAGAATTTCAATGACAATCACAGAAGTATACATAATTTGTAGTTTTAATTTTTTTACGTTCTTACGCGTCACGCACGCACGCACGCACGCACGCACGCACGCACACACAAACACACACACACACACACACACACACACACACACACACACACACACAGAGACGGACACATTTTAAATCCTGGCAAGTATATACTTGTTAAGTAATGTGTCCTGATTGTAGCAGTCTTTTTTGTCTTTTCAGTTAGCGGTGCGGTTTTATTGTTTTCATTAATAATTTATTTTTTTCATTGATCGTTTCTGAAGGAATAAAATCTAGTTAAAACATTTAAGTCTAATTTTGATAGTCTAAACCCACCTTTATGCTATTAAAACAGTAATTACAAAATCATCATGGTACCAATCAATGTACGTCAGAATTTCTATTATACGCCATCTGACAGTCGAGAGGCCAGTAACCAGCTGTGGCGGCCATTACAGGTGAGTGCTGCTGGTAGCGATTCACTCGAGCCATTGATGAGTTTTGTAGCGTGTTTTTAGCTGAATCATCGCCCACTTCAACAAATACGCAACATGAAAAGATTTTTTTCTGTGTTTTAGTCTGTTATTTTGTTTCGTAAGTATTGCAGTTCTAACATGTTTGCAATGAAACTAGTAGGACTAACTTATTTATACTTGCAGACCCGTGTCCAATTCGATGCGCGACAAAATTACAATTTATTCAATAATAATAAAATATAGCACATATCAATTTTGTTCGCGAAATAATATTCATGGCCGGTTCAGAATGTCTGAAGATTACCCGACAAACAAACAAAGTTAGAAACTCTTACCTGTTTCTAACATCAGTAAGTAGGTAACCACTGGCTGATATTAGAATTTTACAGCAATTAGCTAAAATTTTAAATGCGTAAGGGACTAAAGAATTAAGTACAGAAAGATAAGCGGTTAAATGCACATTTCAATGTTGCTCTGCCTAATCCGTAACTTGGATGTTGTCCTAAACCTATTACTAACTTTCTCTTATCACCAACGTCACCGTCATTTATTACGGATACTTAATATCATATAGGAAATAATTATCAATTCTGTATATCCATTAAACAATTAACACTAAAGGATTGGAGAGAACTAAGAGAAATTGTTGAAATGGGCTAAGCTTTTATCACCTTGTAACACCGCTTCTAGACGACACCGAGCTTGAGTACATTCTCAAAAGAAAACACATTCTAATTCAACATAATAAAGTAAAATATTCCGTGTTATGGATAACAAGAAAACTGGACCAATATTTGTCCAACATGTCAAATAATTCCAGGCGTTTGATTTGTTTGTAAAAGGTGTAGACATCCCGCCCGACGACAGCCAGGCTTAAATGGACTTTTACACTGTACTCTAAATAAGAGAGGCCAGCTTTTACTTCACTGGTCTGTTATGCTTTGTATACTTTGTCATTTGAAGAACTAATGTGTAAATAGATAAAGGGTTTTGAAGTAATAGTAAATTATATAAATGAGGTTTTAAAACTTGAGGACGAATAATACCCCATTAACAATAATGGACACTTCCGCTTTTAAAATGATAAAAGCCATTTATTTGCACTAAACGGAGATTAATTCAAGTTTGTCTTTGGATTTGTGGTGTCATAGCTCACAAATGAATAGTTCGATTTAGGCAAATGATTTTGTTTCGAGGATACTAAATATATAAAAGGAGAATGTTTTTTTTTTATTCTGTAGAGGAACACATAAAAACCTTTGACACAGAGCTCAATAAAATGTAAGTGCATTCCGTTGCGTGCAGCCAAAACAATTGGCGCGTCATTGTTCCCCCACCTGTCAATGGACAGAAAGACAGACTTACACTCAATACATGACATGCGTACATCGTTTTTTAAAACAATGTATTACAAAACAGACTGGAAAGGGTGAGCATTTTAGCTCATTTGTAGCATGTCAATATATTTGAGCTCCTTTTAAATAGTCATCATTAAATTGAATGTGTACATTTAGCTCTATCCCGCCAAATTTGGACAAATGTTTTGTCATAAAAGGATTGGAAGCGGAGAAAAAAGAAGCTAAAACACTCAGAGGCACATGAATATTGAAGGGCTCGCTAGCGTCGTAGATTAAAATGATAATTAATTATTGTTTCAAGCTAGATGGTGCGGTTCGTCCTTTTCCTTTTAAATGCACATTTTGCTTAACTGCTTTTTAGTTAACTACTAGCAGTCCATCCCGACTTCGCACGGATATAACACGAAATACGGCAAAAAATCATAGATATACAAAAAATATGAATTTTGATTTCGGCCCTTTCAACACACGATAAATATTTTAATTTACGACAGAACAACGTGTGTCTCGACAGCTCAACAATTTCTGCAGCGAAATAAGGATGTACTTGGATATTTTTCACACGCTTGGTTACATTGACATACGATCTTTAACGTTTTAGAAAATGGTATATAGCCTATGTTTAGCACATATTACGTGGGATTCTAATAATTTTTCAAATCGATCAAGTAGTTTTGGAGCCTATTCAATGTAAACAAACATAATGATATAAAAAAAAACCACTAGTTATAAATGAAGATTAATATTTTAGCACCTCTCGTAAAAACTATTAAAATGTGTTTTTTGAACGCTAGAGTTTATATCGTTAACCTTTCCTTAAGAAACAGTAGTCGGCAAAGGACAAAGATATGAATGATTAACATAAATTAACCTAGCAATATTGTATGTTCCTAGTATGGCAAATTACTATACGTTTTGGCATGCTTAGACAAGAAGTCACAATTAAAATGTACTATTTATTTGTTTTTTCAAGGTGGACGACATTAAGTTTCAGAAAATAGATATCCTTTATTTACTTTTTTGTAATTCCTACTTCGTTACTGGTGTAGTAGGTTCCTTGTATGGTGAGATACAAAAAGGTTTTTACCTTTTTAATACAGAATGTATAATTAAAAATTATTATAAAATTAATATAAACGGCCAATGGCAAATATAAATAGTGTTCACTTCAGCTCTAAAAACTACAAGCTCGTCATATTTAGGGTTCCGTACTCAAAGGGTAAAGACGATGTCAGACCGACATCCGTTTATTGCATAATATGGCAAAATAACAGTCGGGGCCTTTTTATGACTAACGACGTCCACGACATTATCGTCATACAGATGCGTCGCCCTCTGTTCCTTCTCCCCTCCAGTAGGCCACCTACTTCTCACAAACTGCACGAAACGCGACAGCATATCTGTCACTTTACGGCAGTACTATATGTGCGAGAAATACCTCCACTATCGTACAGGCCCGATTCGCCTGCAATGTCACTAAGTCTTGCTAAAACCCTGAAAAACCAAAAACACTTTTTTTATAGAACAGGATGGGCTAGAGAATCGGGGCTTCTTTACGACTACTGACGCCCATGAACATCCACATAATTACTATGCCGATGCGTTGCCCTCCTTACTCCCCCAATGGGCCACCAGCTACTCAGAAATCGCACGAAACGCGACTCTGAAGACAGTGGTGTTATGTGAACAAGAGATACCTCCCCGGTCGTGCCGGCCCTATTCCGTTGTATAGGAGGATGTAGTGTCATGCACCATGCGTGGCTCTACCTCCTCCTAGATTTGTAGAGATAGAATAACGCGACTTTAGAGAGCTCTAATAATAATAAATAAATCAAGAACACGGCTTTTTGCTGATTTGTAGCGCCAATAAATCCCGTCAGAGGAGGAGGGGGGGTGAGGAGGCAGGGCTCCTCAGAGAAGCCAAACATTGAACGAGCTCCATTATCCCTTTCCATGACACCGCAACTTAAACGGCATCGAGCGCGCCGTCCCACTATTGTGGGGAGGGGGACCGCTTCGACCTTTTCGGTCCCAAAAATAGTTACTATAGGGTACGCCCACAATCAATCCGGTAAATCTCTTCCCGTCTGCGGGAAAAGAGTCTTTTTGTCTGTCATCCTATCGTCTCCCTAAACCTAAGACACAAAAGTCTTCGCTAGTCAGTCGAACTGTTGAAGCTGGATAAGCGCCAGCAACCAGTAGTAGGTTTCTCCGAAAGAAAAAACCTACGTAGCATGGCACTACCTCTTCCTAAGACTAGGCCTAAATGCGAGTGAAAAAGTATCAGCAGTAGACAGATAAGCAGACATCGATAATGTCGATGCAGGCTAATAAAAGTAGTGTTCAGAAACCTAATTTGAAAAGAAGAATCCAATTCCAGATGCTCTTCATCTGGAATGGAGCTTCAACATCGCAAATTACCTGCGGCAAAAAATGGCGGCATATTTTGTATTTGATATTCATGACATATAAATATTCAACCATCTCTTTGTACGACATGTGTTATATGAGATCATTCTTTTGTATCGTGACTATTTCTGCCTCTCCCTGTAAGTAATTGTGTTAGACCATGGTTACGGCGATGTTTTTATCAATATTTTTTATAAGTATAGAATTTCTGAATTTTTAATGTGGTTCTGGTATCTATAGCGGAGCTACCGGTGCCATAAGAAGCAGTGGTTGTTGTGTCAACCAACAGTTAACAAAATGATATGTTTTTGTTGTTACTGATATCCACATTGTAATTTATAAATGTGTTTTCTTAATGTGGCCTACGATACTGCGAGACGCGGGACAAACGAACAGTCAGAGGCATTTGGCGACTAACGATGGTCACTAACATTTAACCGATTACCCAATTGAGATTGTCTGAAATTTTAAAGATTTTCATAATAATAGCTACGTTTAGTAGTCAACAGCGCTTATAGTGTCGTCATGTCCGACTGCCCTTCCGCGGTTTAGCTCAAAACCTATTGGTACCGGGAAGTTATAATTTGGCTTAATTATACACGTCATTACGCCGAGAAATTGGTGTATCACCTATACCTCGTCTTCACCATAGTGTATGGAATCATGTAAGTGTTTCAAAGTTATTGTGGGAATCGTTTTTCGATTTCATAAGCCGTCCGTGACTTATTAGCTAAACTTTAGTGTGCCAATTTTCGTCAGTCCAAGTATAACGTTTGTGTGTAGATAAGTAACACAAGTGTCTACAATATCTTCGATTACTGCTTCTCACATAATCCCTCTCGTTTTCTCTCAACGTGCTTCATTAAATGTGCTAACATTATAAAGTTGTTATGGTGACCTCGTAGAAATGCTGATGAAAGTTGCCAGCTTGAGCGTACGGTAAAGCGAAACATAGAATTAAATTGTAATTAAATTGCCAATAGCAAAACGATTTTAATATAAACGGAATACTATAACTCCGCCACTATGAAGTCAATATTTTATTTATATGAAGGTTAATTGTTAAAATTTATGTTAATTCAGTAATGTTGCCATCAATTACCATTATCATTAGCTCTTATCGGTCCACTGCTGCATCCATTCCGGACTTGAAATGTTAATTTGTTTATCTTCTTTTTTTATAATTTTTTATATATGTTTCAAATTCAATATATTTCAAATATGTTTCAAATTTAAATTCATTTATTGCAATTTTAGATATAAATGGATTTAGATACAAAACATTAAATGTCCTAATTGTACATTTAGCCATTTTTTTTTCGGACCTAAACTTTTGCTATGGAAGTGAAGAGAAGCCCAGTACAGCTTTATCGGATTGATGAGCCATTAAAGGCTTGCAGTCTTTGCAATCCAAATTTAAAATATAAAATATCTACTAGGTACATGAGACATATTTACATTAATGATTAAAGTTATACTTAAATTCATAAATCCATATCTGTATTGTAAAAACAACTAAATATCATACATGTTAGTGTCGCTTTAAAAAAAAATGTTTATGTACAAAAGCGGATGCTTTATAATTACAGTTTTTTTTTTCGGAGGGACCTACTACTGATTGGCGGCACTTGGCCAGCCCTAACAGTTCGACTGATTACGGAAGACTTTTTGTCTTCTGGTTTATAATTACAGTTCGATAAAAAATCGTATATCTTGCATTTCGGGAAATAAATGCACCAAATACATAAATATAGAAAATAATTTTATATGCAAATAAATAATTTAATTGTTTATTTTATTTTAATTATTAAGTGTACATTTTATGTTTCTCACTCTTCTACTCAGGGAAGGTCTAGAACTCGGAGCAATGTTATTGTAGAGCTCCACTTATGGACAAATGTAATTTCTAAAGTCTAAAACAAGAACGCAAGTGTAAGTATGAATGTTACTAAAATAGGAATTAGCTCAGGCACGGCCCGTGTCGACACTCATAACTCTTCACGATTGTTGTTTTTCCTATAAATGTTGTAGTGCGGCACCCCATCCAGGATGGATACAAGTTCGCTGTGCATCTGGACAGTCCTGGGTCCTACAAAATTCGACTACGGACGCTCATGAACATCCGCATAAATACTATGCCGATGGGCTGCCCACCTTTTCTCTACCCCCCCCCCCAATAGGCCCCCGACTACTCGGAAACCGCACGAAACGCGACACAGAAGATGTTGCTTTACACCAGTATCATCGTGCCGGCCCAGTTCCGTTGAATTGCAGCACGGCACTACCTCTTACTATGATTTTTCGCTTTTCTGCGGTCAGCTGAACATTTGCTATTAGCTAACTGAATGAACAAATCTAATGAAGTTCGTGCACTATATGCAACCGTCACATCTCTACAATATTTCAGCGTCCTGAGTCCATGTCCTGATGTTTCCCAAGAAACCTGGTGACTGTGATATCACCTTAACCTCTCGATGCAGGCTCCCTTTGCGTTGAGCATCAACATTTGTGTGTGGCGTGTGACGCCACAAATTTCATAAGTGTTCCAACAAGAAATTAAAGGTGATTAAATCGTATAGATATATTATTTTATAAAACAGAGTACCTGGTGGTTGGTTTGCTTCCCTGTAATTAGATACAAATTTTAGTCATTAGGTAGAATACTTCTACGAGTTATTGTTTTAATACGTTTCGATATTTTCTATGTACTCGTTTTATCACATACATAGAAAATATTGGACTGGTCACACACTCAGAAGAACCGATGGCAGATGGGCCAGTAAGGTTCTGGAGTGGAGGCCGCGTCAAGGAAAAAGAAGTGTTGGTCGATCGTTCACCAGGTGGGAAAACGATCTCCGTGCAGTAGCCGGTCCGGGATGGATGCGAGTAGCAGGAGATCGGTCGTCTTGGCGTTCATTGAGAGAGGCCTATGTCCAGCAGTGGACTGATAAGGGCTGATAATGATGATGATGATTATGATTTGTTTCATCGGCCTTTTCTCCGATAAATCTATACAGACTGGTGGTAGATTTAATTACTCAGCAGCGGATAATCCGCTAGGAAAATATGGATACCCTTTATTAACGTTAGTACGTAAAGAAAAAAAAATCCTCTACCTTGTTTAAAGAACTACGTGAATGGAGGAAAAAAAATCGGTACAGTTGAAGATTACATAGGTAAGATTGCACATACATACCTATTATTATTATTCCTAATGATAAAATTACTCTTAGTCTATATGTACTTCTCTATGTTTGCTGTCGCACAGTCGATAGTATGTAGGAATACGTTTGGAATATTACACGTAAGTCGTTAAAAATGAGTTGGAATATCTCAATGTTGTAGTGTAAACTAGCGGATATGATCCACGTAATTGTTATGCGGATGTGCTGCCCTGCTGCCCAATACCAATGTGATGATATCCGAGATCTCCAAAAGTCCCACGATAAAGTGTTGTCCTTAGTAATGTGAAATGCTGACGACAAAATAAGATCATGCACCCAAATTAAATTGCATCATTACTTAACATTCCTTATAAAGTGTGCAAAATAAAAAGCGTACGCAGAACGGAGACGTGTCATTGGCTAATAAAGAAACGCAAATTATAAGGGACAGGCTTATGGAGTGTTCCTTACAAGCATCTTTCGTCTCCCACGAAAGGGGCGTGGCCTCTTGACATTTCATTATTTTGCTCATCACAATAAGCGGCACAATAAGGTAGGTTAATGTAATTTTTTCGCACGAAACGACCCCCATAATAAATATCTCCATCAAGGAACATTAAACCGCCGTTTGCTTTCGATTGGTCGTTGACATCTTGCTCTGATTTATTGTGATACGACACAGTTATAAAAACATCGTATACATATAACATAGATTACTACTAATAAAAACAATGTGTTGTTGTGATTATCAAATGTATACTTTTCAGAGCATAGATCGGCAAACAAGTAGGTCAGTCTTCCTTCTTGCCGAAAACGACAGCCATCTCTATTTAGACTGGATTACTGAGTGAGTTGTGCAGACATGTGCGGTTCATTCACATCGGGCCGGGGAGGTTCTTCACACTTACAGGACACGACTCTGTGTCGCCTCGTGAGTTTCCGGGCCTCCGTTTTAGGGAGAGGGAGCAGAGGTTATTCAGATGTGCTGCTCAACACATCTGAATAACAATTGTGTGTATGTGTATGGGCGCTGATCTATATGATAGTAAACATATATAGTATGAAGGATAACGTGACTAAGATAGATAAATGTATGCTCTCATGACAGGGGCGTACAGAGAGATAAGAAAGATGTTCCAAAATTGTATGGATCGTAAATCTGGTCTTGCACCAATAGTAAAGTATAGGAAATAAAATGTCCATGGCGCTTTGATCGATTAAATTGTAGTGGTTCGTCTTAGTCTGGTTGTGCAATACCGTTAACATTCAGCCGAAGTTAGGCAGGAAAGTGAGCGGCGCAAATGTGGAAACGCCATATTTCTCATGCTCCTGCCGGATTTACTTGCGCCTCGCGTACTCCATCTATTGTGGTTTTTTAGGATGCA
Organism: Eumaeus atala; assembly: GCA_017140195.1. Lineage (NCBI taxonomy): Eukaryota > Metazoa > Arthropoda > Insecta > Lepidoptera > Lycaenidae > Eumaeus > Eumaeus atala. The sequence continues at coordinate 1,640,303 of JAFELO010000097.1, read as the reverse complement.
AGTCAAAAGGATTGCAGTACGAGGGAAAGTCCGTGTTCACATACTGTTCAAAGACAAAAAGTTTGTTTTTCCGTGCCACTAAAAAACGTCATCCACCGGAAAATTCTAAAAAAAAAACAAATACGTTTTATGTCTTAAAAAATAAGAATGTTTTGTAATCGATGTTTTCAAAATCTACCGGACCGATTTTTCCTAAGGAAGGCTTACGTGTGTAATTTACTAAGGTGACCCATCTTACTCACTGGCTAAGCCGGGGCAGATAGCTATTACAATTATAAAAATACTTTTTAAACGTCAGTAATTTAATCTGCCACCGGTTAAACCCTAGTCCTGAACTGAGAAGAGTTATCGAAACAAACCCACGAACAAAATACGTCTACATTTTGTTTTAACTACTATAGCAAATGTTATATTGCCTTTACGTTCAATGTGAAAAGTCCCCATGTTCCTAGTCTAAAATAAACGGTATGTTAGTAACAAATAAAATTACTAAATTATGTGACAGAGGTAAATCTGGGGACTAAACACATTAAATAAATATCTCGGCGGGCCGAGATCTGCGTCGGAATGCCGTCCTCACTCCACAATGGTAATGGGTGCAAAGTGTTTAATGTAATTCAATCAGTTGTCGACGATGCATTGTTTTGTTGACGTTCCATCTAAAAATGTTTTTACGTTTCGGCTATACTAAGGGCAGGACTACATCGTTATGCTTATGTAAGAGGAAAACAATGGAAGAGGAAAACATCGACATACAATCATAGTAAATTTGTATAATGAATGTCTCTTCATTTATAACAAGTCAAAACGAAATACATAACATCAAGCCCTTGCTGGGCACGTGTCTCCTCTCGGAACTGTACAAATAGTAGATTAGCCCATCTTATCTCTTAGGTAAACGTGACAGGAAAATCTACTATTTACCTGTATCATATAATATCCCTTTACGATTAACTGCTAAGATGTTGTTTCCTCCGAAAAGTTGCCTAACTTATGTGTGTGGGTTATCAAAACCACGATGCAAGTGAAACTTAAAAAGTAACTTAAATATTTGTGCCAATATACCGATGGCAGGTGGGCCAGTAAGGCTCTGGAGTGGAGGCCGCGTCTAGAAAAACGAAGTGCAGGTCGATCGTTCACCAGGTGGGATGACGATCTCCGAGCAGTAGCCGGTCCGGGATGGATGCGAGTAGCATGAAATGTTACGTGACAAATAAGTAAGGCGAGCAACGTTAGGTATATCATCTGCTACACCAGCGTATCACGCATCAGATAACACTCTGAACTGTGACATATCAGAGTCTAATGTGTCACAGTTCAGAGTGGCCAAAACACTGGTAGTATCGCATTGTTGAATAGGTTACATTATGAAAGATAAAAATGAAAATTTTACACGCTTATTTTAGTTTATATTCACATAATATTATAATCATCGAGAGTTTGATTTTAGATACAGATATGCTGTCGCGTTTCGTGTGAGTTTTGAGTATCTAGTGACCCATTGGAGCGATGGGTGAAAGAGAGCAACGCGTCTATATATACGGATGTTAGTGGACGTTGGCAGTCCCTAAATAGCTCCTTTATCCTCCAATAGTATAAAAAACTATTATATTTTATTTGTGGTACTATTTATGTAAAAGTTCGATTCGAACTTGTTTAGATCTATCAATAATTTGTATAATAGCATTTAACATGCTTAACAATAGTGCAAGTGTACAACTGGCTTAAGGAATTCGCTGAATAAATAAGGTTGCTACATTGCGAATGATGGCATATAAAAATGGCATGATCACTCACCACTCAGAATATTAATCGTAACTACCTAACCGGAGGCCCTTCCCTCACCAGCGCTCAAGCGGACCAGGGTACCGAGGTTGCGCTTGCGTAGCATTGAAAACTTGTATGACTTCTCCTAAATTTTACTACCATTTGGTTAGTCACCAATTACGTGCAGACTCGGTGAAAGTGCCTAACCCACTAGATATATAATATTACACCTACATAATTATGCGAAGCAGAATATCCTGACGCGGTTTATGACGTGTAAAATCGTATGAACCGGTCCGGCGTAATGTTTCACCGCGGTTACGTCTCCAGCACACTCTTTCTCTTCAGAAACATGTTCGGTCGAGTAAACTCCAGCCCCGTATCGAAAACGATCATTATAGTAAATATACCGCAAATATAAGTGGACCCATAGAATGCTTTTCTAAATGAGAAAGTCTTTAAATTATTCCAAATCATCTTATTATATGATAACTTCTTGTAAATCGATAACACTAGCTGCATGTAAAATTATGACGTAATAGTAATGTTCCGAATGGACGGAGTCCGCGTGCGAGAGTGCGTAACAACTAACAAGTCGCATCGGTAACTCTATCGGGCGATACATTTCGTGACCTTCCTCTTCCCAACCTTATCTAAGCAGCCTTGTCCATCTGTGGTCTACTCTAGTCTACTTTTCTCGAAAAAACTATAGGAAAGGTATAGAAAAGGTAAAGAAATATTATGGTGCGAAACGATGATTTTCAGATACGTTCCATTCGATTTCAGATAATTTCTGGAGATAACTATCTAGTGATTGTGTATGAGTATCGATAGTCACTAAGCATTAGGTGACGCCACGCCACCTCATTGAACACATCTTTTATAGGGGGACAAACTACAAGGACTAACAAGTAGTCGAAGCTACTTTGCTTCGACTACTTGTTTGTCCCGCTTTTGGTGAGTACCGACGTCCATAAGCCTAATAGTTGTTATGCAGATGCTCTCCTTTCCTCCTCCCCTCGAATGGAGCACTTCGCGAACCATACGAAAAGCGACAGCTATCACTTTAAAGCAGTATCGTATGAGCTGGAGGTACCTCCTCCATTGTGCTGCCCAAATTTGGTTGTACTGCTGGCAATGACACCAACTCTTACTAAAACCTTTACATTTCTATAGCGAAAGTTTGGAAGGAATAATCACCATAGGGTAACGCCCACAAAACAGTTCATCCCTAACCATCTGCAGGAAAAGAGGGGCGCTGTCCCCCTTTGGCCTACCTAAAACCAGAAGATAAAAAGTCTTCGATAGATCTTACGAACTGTAGGGACGAGGGCATTAGCGCCGCCGTCAAAACTAAATCTTTTCGAAAAAAAAAAGACGTTTGGATCTACACAATCACGCGAAAATACCAACAGACATTTTGATGAAACATGGCTATGTTGTCGCTTATGGGCTACGACAAAACATTTGCTATAATATTACAACTTTTTCACATGGTTTTGTATGTAGTCCACGAGGACGGCATCGTGGGGAGCAGAATATATTTTAACTTAAATAAATAGATTATATTTTGTCATGATTTGCCACAGTATTTGACATGGGACAGGCTGCCTGTAATATTTATAAATCAATGGGCTGTAATGTTGTGATGTGTTATGTTTCGTTTGTTGTTTAAAAATCTCACTTCTCGAATTCCAGATTGCTACTTACTTGACTCGACACCGCCACAAAAACTCTCTACGAACTCTCATTTTCAAACGTTTAAACATTTGAACAACTTCTATAATTATCAAAACACGATGCCAAAATTAAGTAATTAAGAGTGAAGCTCGTTTAAAGCAACAAGAACAAAGCAATCGTAATGAAGTGCGCCGCAAGCCGTTGGCGAAATTTAATTACGAGCTATGCTTAAAATATTTAAGCCTGCCGCCCACTGATAATATCAAACACAATGAAACGTTCAACACTTTTGATTAGTTCGTATGATTCTATCGCAATCAGTTAACGATTGAATTCCTTTGTAAATTTTGTGTAGCAAATGCTTATGAATTTATCATGAAACTTTGCCATTTTTTGTCAAGAGTTATCTCTTACTAAAAATTCTCACAATAAATTTGCTTTGGAATTATATCGCTCACATTATAAGGTGATAGCTTCGCTGTTGCATTTCGTTCGGTTTGTGACAGGACGGTGGCCCATTGGAGAGGAAGATCAAAAAAGATGGCATCGTAACGGCATTGTAACTACGCGTATATTCATTGTACGTCGTTTGCTCCTCCCCCCCCCCCCCATACTACAAAAAATTGTTATGGCAGCCAAAAAAAAAAATGTACAGCGCAGTGGTCCGATACGATTCTAATTTTGCTATAGAACCTCCTCTTAAAAATATAAATTAAGAGGTGAGGGACGTGTAAAGTTATTGCGATATTTACTTAGGACAGAGTTAGGCTCCAGCGCTTACCTCAAGTACTAGAAGCACAAAGCATCGTGTAAAATATGTAAATGTTAACAAAACATTTCCATTCCAGTCTACGCTGGATAAGCGCACTTAAATGATGTTATAATCTGCACTTAACATGTTATACCAATATGACAATATTATTAATTTCCATCAGTTATAAAAAAAATGTTTAAAATACTCTTTTTAAAAGTGCACATCTGTGAGCGCTATAGAGTTTAACATTGATATACCCTTTTATGTATTGAGCGAAGTTTGCGATCACTCAAAAACAATTACGTTCCCACATACTAATGGCAGTGCGTAAATGATTTCCTCGGTAAGAAAAAAGTTTTCACGTACCAATGGCAGATCCATGTCTAGGTTGATCAAGTAAGAGGTGGCCATGCTGCATTGCAGCCGCATCTATAGTCTATAGTATACATCTATAGTGACATCTCCATCGTCGTGTGGTTTGTTGGTAGCCGGTGGTAAATTGAAGAGGAGAGGTAAAGGAGAGCAACGAGTCGACATAGTAATTATGCCGGTGTTCATGGGTGTCGGTAAAAAGATGCCGATTGCTCCTATAATAAAAAGAAATAAAAGAAAACGGGTGGCTCCTATAACAATTCCAAAATAACCTTCATAGAACCTACTCTCATCGCTCGAGTCTGTCTCAAAACGGTTAAGCCTGTTAAAATCAAAATCTTGGATCTGAGATCGCTACCTAAAAACAGAATCTTGGCTCCGAGAATGCTACCTAATGAAACAACGAGTCTACTACAGATACCTCATTACACATAGGTATTACAATAATACTACAACCGGAATACAAAAGTATTATCTCCACATCGATCGTGCTCATCAAAATCCTTTTAATTAAGGACCTTTTACATTCAACGAAGCACAAAGCACATTAAATCAATTGCGTGATAAAAAACCGACGCGAAATCGAATCCTAATTATTTAAAACCACTTTGTTTTACTTTTTTTTTACATAGTTTATTAACTTAACATGTTATGTGTATAAATCCTTTACCTCTTTGATTTTAAACTTTAATTTTCTTTCATCATCATCAGCTCTTACCGGTCCACTGCTGGACATAGGCCTCTTTCAATGAACGTCAAGACGGCCGATCTCCTGCTACTCGTTACCTCCTAGTTTATATTATAAGTGTAAAAAAATGTAGGAAAGATCTAATGCGCACTATGTAACAAATATGACCTTAATCTTGTGAAATAGTTATAAGCGATTAACCTTCACATGTCACTTACGTCTCTTGTGCATCTTTTACTACGTTCATGTTCTGAAGCTCGCACATAAAGCTTTTTGATATCGATGATTATGTTTATTATTCTCTTAAAATATTCATTAAAACATTGTTTCATTAAATCATTTACTGCGGTATTCTGTAAATTCAACGAACACTTTAATAGAGCTACGAGAATCAATTTTAATTGGCAAAATTTTTTATTACGTGTGTCCTAATAAGTACATTTTCGACTCTTGCAAACTTTAATACTCACGTTGGTACTTACATGCGATAAAGATCTTTTCCGGATAGTAACGAAATGACTAAAATCACGAACAAAGTTAATTTCCGCAAGAGACGGTTTGGCATTAATTTGGAATTTGTTAAATTTGCACTACATCTGAATAGATTAAGGTATAGGGCTATACAATTTGGAAATTTAAATAAAGTCTGTTCTTTTGTCGTGTAAGTAGGTACGGTAAACATGAATGTTTAGCAATATTCACCTCGGCGCACGACGCGGCGGGTCTGCCGGCTTGCGATAACATGAATGCACTATTCTCATTCATAGGGTTGTCAAGAGCATTATCACATCCATACGACTATAATTTGCTTCCATAATGGAGGTCGTCAAAAATCTGATGATAACAAAATCTATCATCAACAATATATTATTGTCATTATTATTAATAATAATAATAATAATAATAATAATAATATCCGTGAACTTATCAAACCACGTTAGCCTAGCTCTTCAAATATAGATTGTATGTGTTACAATTACAGTCAATAAGTAAGCAAGGAAAAAAACTAAATAGCGTTAAAGATTTCACTTTTTTCACCATTGTCACAGGTAAAATGCTGGATGTTTTGGACACAGGTCATCTAATCTGCACAACCAAAATAAAATATATTTTCATTGTGTAGTTCCTGGAACACAAGTCTTTAAAAGCTAAAGACTTGTGTGAAAAAAAGTGAAACCTTTAACGCTATTTAGTTTTTTCCTTGCTAACTTATTGACTGTAATTGTAACACATACAATCTATATTTGCGTTGCAATCTAGATTTACTTTAAACGGGCTATAAAAGGTTACATTAATAAGTCATAAAGAATTTATTATATGTCTTAGAGAGTTTAAAATTACTCCCAAAATACCTAAATTACGTATTTAAATGTAAGGTACGGAGCAAAGCTATAAATAATATGATTCTGGTGCTATATAGATTTTATCTAGGCAAGTACCCATAAAGAATGTGAATACTAACGAGGGTTTTTTAAATAATTCTTTGTTTAAATAAAAATAACTTTCTGTTATTTAAATTATTCTGTCGAAGTCATGTAGGAGTAACAATAAATTTTATTTATTATTTCACCTTAAAATTAAATCCACTTACTAATAAATGTAATTATATATTAATAAAAAAAATATAAATATTTATAGTAGATGAATCCAACTTAATACTTGCATGAATAAGTGTGATAGAAGATCCGATAGACTTAATACAGTTCTCGAATTCTGCAACATACAATTATTACCATTAAAATCCACCCACAATTTTCCCGGCTGTGTGCCCACTTTCCTTGACCTTATCATAATTTCTGCTCCGGAGTTTGTCTCCAAACTTGGACCCAGGCATATGATATTCTTATCTTATAATTTACGCCGCCTTACGAGAAAGCCTAAGGTCTTAATGCAGCGCAATTTTGGTAGGATGAATTCTGAACAATTGGCAGCCGACGCACTTGATCTGGACTGGTCCAAGATTTATACCGAAAATTATACTAAGGTTGAGTTATTTAATAATCTAATTGATTTTTTTGATTGATTGGGATTATACGACAAACATGCTCCAATAATTCCAGTCAAAATGAAACATCTGCCTGCTCCTTGGTTAACGGATGAATTAAAACTTCTAATAAATAAAAAGTACAGGGCAAAGGCTAAATATAGGAAGACAAATTCTGATGAGCATCGTGAGAGATACGTTCAAATACGCAATCGGTGTAATTCAATGTGTAGAGATGAACAAAAACGTTGAATTCGTGAAGCGGTTGAGAACGGCAAGACAGCGAACGTGTGGAAATTTTTAAAGACACTCGGGGTTGGTAAACAAATAAATTGTTGTATTCTTAACGTTTCCATAGACGACCTGAATAGACATTTTGCTTCATCTCGTTTAGATTTCGATGCTCACATTAAGGCTCACACAATAAAGAGCCACACAGTTCACAGTTACCAACTCGTAATTTTGCCTCGTTTCCCTTTAGCCAAATGACTGTATGCGATGTAAGGAAGGATATACTATCCATATCGTCAGATGCAGTTGGTTGTGACAACGTTAGTCGTAAGATTAATTTATGCTCACATCTTTAATTGTAGCACATTTCCTAGTGTCTGGAAAAATGCTTACGTCATCCAACTGCTACTGACTATCGACCTATCTCTATCCTTTCTCTCCTTTCCAAATTATTTGAACGCATAATACAAGCTCAGCTTGATGTCTATTTAACGAAGGATAAACTTCTCAATCCACTACAATCAGATTTCCGAATATGGTCACCGATGACCACGGACAATGTCTTATACATTGTATGGACAAGAAGAAGCTTACTATTCTATCTCTGTTGGATTTCAGTAATGCATTTAATACTGTAGATCATGACATTCTACTTAGCATATTGAATTCGCTTAATATACCACCATCAGCGATTGTCTGGTTTCGTAGTTATCTAGAGAAACGCCGACAAAGAATAAAAATTGCATTGGACCTCTCTTCGTGGTCTAATTTGCCCCTCGGCATGCCTCAAGTTGGCGTTTTGTCTCCCCTCTTTTTGCTGTCTTTATCAATTTAATTACAAAAAATATTTCTTCTCACTACCACATGTACGCAGACGATTTGCAGATCTATACCCAGTCTGAACTCAAATGGATACCCGAAGCTGTTACTGTAATTAACGAAGACCTGGCAGAGGTATCTGAGTGCAGTAGGTATCATGGTTTGAAATTGAATCCAATTAAGTCGCAAGTATATATAGTATGTGTACAACGGTGTAAATATACTTTGTAGTGATTATGTCAAAAATCTTGGCATTTACATGGACCAGAATATGTCTTGGACTAATCAAATCAAGCAGGTAAGTCGGAAAATTTTCTCTGCCTGGCACTCCTTACGTTGGTTACAATATATACTGCCGATTCCTACAAAAATAGCGCTCGCCGAATGTATTTTTCATTCCCATCTCGATTACGCTGACGCGTGTTAACCTGACCTTACTAAGCAACAGCTTAATATACTTGAGAGACTCCGGAACTTAGCGATAAGAGTCATGTATTCTTTGCGAAAATATGATCACATTTCCGATAGTAGTTCAATTCGTTTTCGCCAGAATACCCGGATACTGTCACTGAGCACAGTATAGCTCATAGTCCTAAAGCACCACAACATCACAAGCAGATTTTCTAATACGCAATCCTGAAAGGGTATTGCATTCCAATGACAAAATTACCCTTCACATGCCTGTTCAACATACTTCCTTTTACAATTGTTCTTTTACAGTAAAATCTATAACGTTGTGGAATACCAGTCAATATTAGGAATACCAAAAGCCTTGATTCTTTTATGAGATTACTTAAAGAATATTTCTTTAACAACGCCATAAACTGTTAATTATATTTAGTTCATAATAAAATTTAAAATTTCTGCATCTTCCATCTGATTACACTTTGACACGTTGATGATGATGATGTGCAAATGTATGTATGTATTTATGTACGTATGAATTTATTTATTTATGTAATATGTGAAATTATTTTTTATTTGTATTTATTATAATTGCATAGATTTATTGTAATAGTACCTACATGTAGAATTTGTCATTTATGTTTTGTGTCTATATGTAGTTTTTCAGTTCTTTTTCTTTCTGTTATGTTCCTACTCAGAAATATAAGTGTATATTTCCTTTATTTTGGGTTGTATACCACTAGTATATAATTTAATTTTATAATTCCTTTGTACCTAGATATTATTATGTAACTACTTGTGTGTTAAAGCATAAACTAAAACAAACTATGCGCTATGAGATTAACGTTTAGATTATCCATTCGTTTATTCGTTTTTGATTAGTTCAAAACAACAAAACTCTATCATTTTATTACAACATGATGTATGAAACTGTAATTTGAAACAAATAGACAGGTTATCTTTTTCAAAGCAGCAGCCCTGTTGTGTGAACAAGAACTGGGAACTCCTGCACGCGTCTTAATAACGTCCCGTATTAAAAGTTATACCCTATTGTCGCAAATTGAGATTGCTTAGGGAAAAAATAAAATATTCACTTAATAACTTACTTAAATATTACTTTGTTGCGCATCGATACATTTCATACTACTATTATTTTTAATTTAAAAATAGAAAAATATTTTTCAATATATTTTGCAGTTTTGTTGTTCTCTTTGTTAATTCAAAAATTCCTGTTAGGTATGGATTTAAAAATGCTATAACATTTATGTACATATATATTACAAGCATTTCAATTTAAAAATGTAAATTTAGTACGGAAATTTAAATCATCCATTTTGTTTTGTTTCATAGAAAGTTAAGAACAAATCGACATTCACAATATTAGAGCATAAATGACAAAAGTAACCCGATTCATTAATAATTTGTTAAAATTTTTAACATTTTACTACATTGGTTTCATCATCATTATTAAAGAATTCAGTATTCAGAATTCTTGAATTTTGAAATATCGATTCTTGAAATTTGTAGTTCTATGACATTAAGTAATTGTTCTAATATGTGGAAATAATATACAGTAATATGTGGAATTGTTCTAATGTAAATTTTTTAAAGAGGTAGTGCTATGCTGCATAGGAGGAGGTAGTGCCGTGCATCGGCATCGTGGGCTGCAGCGATCCCCCGTGGGAACTCGTGGCAGAGGTTCTTGCCGAGTGCCGCTCCTATGTCTCGGAGGGCTCTCGGCCTGAATCCCATGCATGACAAGATCCTGCGGGTTCGCCGGTTAGGGCATGTGGCGTTAATGCAGAGGTGGGAGGAGGATCTTGCGCGGCAGAAGTACGGTCCAGAGATAACTGGTTGCTTTGTGCCCGGTCCTCGAGCGGTGGATGCGCCGTAGGCGCAAACCCCTCACCGTTTGACGCAGGTGCTCACCGGGCATGCTTGTGAGTATCTGTATAGAACGGCCCACAGGGAGCCGTCGACTCGGTGTCACGATTGTGACGCAGCCGTGGACACGGCCCAGCACACCTTCGAAGTGTGCCCGAGATTGGCGCTGCGTCACGATCTGACATCAGTTGTCGGATGGGACTTGTCAAAGTCGAGCATCATCGTAGCGATGCTCGGCAGCGACGAGACCTACCAGGCGATGGCTTCCTTCTGCGAGACCGTCATGTGCCAGAAGGAAGCCGACGAGCGGGTGAGAGAAGAGGCTGCCGACACGGCCTCCCCCGCCGACGACGAATGGGGGTACGAAGGAGGCGCCATCTGCAGCGCCTTTAGTAGTGCCGGGATGGAAACCCGGTCCACAACATCAACAAGATACGGCGTCGTAGGGACTGGTCATAGAGTAGCCGGACAGTCCCCGAAGAGGTGAAGTCTGGCCTTTTCGCCGAGGCCAGCCTATCGCTAGAGAGGTCCTGTCGCCTGCAGATCCGGGACCCTCCACTAATAGCGGCTGAAGGCTCGCGTAGGGGTTTACCTGGTATTGCTACCCAATTGCCGAGTCCAACATAGGTCTGGGGGCCTACCCGGGCTCCCAGGTATCATGCGTAAATGCATTCCTCTTCGTCACCATTAAAATAAAAAGGTTGTGCCGTGCATGGAGCATGACTATGCAATGGAATTGGGCCGGCACAACTGGTGAGGTTACCGTCTTAAATTGACGCCTACGGTGTAACGTTTCGTGCGGTTTGTGAGTAGTCGATGGCCCATTGGGGGGGAGGTGAAATGGAGGGCAACGCATTGGCATAATTATGCTGATATTCATGGTCGTCGGTAATCGTTGAAAGGCTCCTATTTCTCGTTTGTCTCCCTATGTATACTATAAGAAAATGTAGTTAGTCAAATAATTACGTGCGAGCGTGTTTACTCTTATTTGTGTGTGTGCGTGTATGCGATGGTAGTAAGAATTAGTGATGAACTGATAAGAATTAACCATAACTGACTGATAAGTTTCAACCATATAACTATGAAATAATTTAAAATAAAATTATATCAATCCATTGCGTAGACATAAGGAAATAAAATTAAATGAAATGAAATTATTTTGTTAAAGGTAGGATTCTTACAAGTCCCTTACTTAACGTAAAAAATTATATCACTTATTGAACCCTAGTCTAGAAGTGGAAGAAGAATCGGCGAAACACATTTAAAATGGTAATTATAGTTTAAATTACAATTAATTTACAATTTTTAAACAATTGCGTGAAAAGAGCAGCTTCTTCCCATAGCGTGGCTTTTACCACACAAACGCTTTTTAACAATATTTTTTAAATTTTTTAACAGAAAAGCTTTGGAAATTTTCTAACATCCTATTGTAAAGGCGTACACATTGCCCTCGAGAAATACCCATTGTCACAGAAAGAATTAAAATTGTGCCCCTCCCCTCTTCGACTTTGTGTTCTTGTTAAAAACTTTTAACCAAATGGTAGTGAATTGTGAACATATATACTTTGTATATATTTACTGTAGACCTAAACGTATTTGAGTTTGTGTATGTAGGTATTTGCCCATGTATGCTCAAACAACATTTTTTTATATATCTCAATTATAATAATATACTATATTTATTTTATCTGCTAACTCACAATCTATGTAATGAAGATAATATTTATTTACGTATTATAAATTAAAACAATATAGGCTCGTAATACGTAAGTTGTGTATGATTTTGATAAAAAGAAGATTCCTCGTTAAACGTTTGCATTATCATAATTTATTTTCTTCTCGACTTAATCACCAACGGACTACGTCTGCGCTGATGACGCATTGAATTGGTTTCTTAATTAATTCGAGATTCTGAACAGACCGGTACTTTAAATACTAAAAAAGTGAAAAAATTCGAAAATGAAAACTAAGTACTTGCTATAAGATTTTTCATAAAGTTTGTAATCCTATTGTATTTTTTTTATATTTGTTGTTATTTTTTTCTTCTTCTGTTCTATTATTATAACAGAACTGTAAATTTTACTATTCCGTGATTATCACAGTCAGACAGACACAATATGTCTGACTGCGATAATCACGGAATAGTTAAATTTACAGTTGCTAATATTCTATATCGTTTAACTATGACTTTATCCGAGATTCATCTTGATATTCTATTATGTGTATATTTAAAAAAGTTTAAAAAAGTACCTGCACGTCTGTTATCCCCGCAGAGGTAGGCTGAGGTGTGCTAGTACATCCACAACTCGTAAGTCCAATAGATATACTACAAGATACTGAGGCCCATGATGTCATAGGTGGCAAGCCTATGGCCACTTCGGGCACATTCCAATCCCGTATGTAATGCGTGCTTAGAATAATCTGAGAAATATTTTAATAACAGTTGCCCGACCTGGGGATCGAACCCACGCGGCTAACGGTCTTAACAGGCGACATCCGCACCGTTACCCCACAGAGGCGATCAATATATAATATATATAGTTTTATATATATAATAGTAGTAGTAATCGCGTTTAGAACTTGAGCCAAGTTGTAGCCAGTGAAGTTATATCTGAATATAACAGTAATCAAGATGTTTTTTAACGTTCAAACCACGCAATAACATTTCCATGAGCGTTCGGATACTCTCAAGAAACAAATCGAACATTTAATTTAATTTCATACTTCAACCTCGATGGATAAAAATACATATAATTATATTGATTTTATGCAAAATCTTTAATGGCATCGCAAAGAAACTCAAGATATACAAATGTTCAACGTCCACACATACCTTACTAATAAAAGCGCCTTTACACTCTCCGTGTAATATTGTAATATATTATACAGAATTTCAAAGGACTAAAACATATGATCAAATATCTATTTTCAGTTTAATCCAATTTCTGTATTATCATTATTTTATTGCAAATTTATTATTATAATGTGGAATTGATATTGATCAATAATAGTTGTGTTAAAAGAACGCACTTGGAGAACTCGGTTGTTTAATTGCACCGTCTTTCAGCTATCTTTATCAACATATCAATCGTTTTTCATTATCATTTTAAGAGTAGGATCAACCACTACATAAAGACACCCTCAATTGCCATACAAGTGATAAAAATTGCAGATAGCAAATTCTTTGCTTACGTTGTACAATAATGTTAAATGAATTGTAAATATTCTTGAGTACAAAATATTGAAAACTTAACTTTCAGTTTAGACGATTTAGTTTATATTTCTGTAATTGGTAGTGACATGCTGTATTGCAGTCGAAATGTGCCGGCAAGTACGAGAACGGGGTTACCACTCACATAAAACCGCTGTAAAGTGACAGGTATGCTGTCGCGGTTTGTGCAGTTTGTGAGTAGCCGGTGGCTCGTTGGAGGGGAGAAGGTAAGGAGTGTAATGCATTTGCATGACAACAATAATGCACATGTCTATGGGCTTCGGTAGTCGTCTAACAACTTTGATTTATTGTTTGTCACCCTATAGTATAAAAAATATGAGGATAAGAAAAAATATAATTCATTTTTTATACATATGTATCGTTGTATAATGGATCCTTACATATGAAATTGGCATTTTCGTACTGGCCACTTTAATCAAGAATTTTTTAATTTTTTTTTTTACTTTAAATAGAATATTTGATAAAGAATTCCAAATTCAAATTTTTTCAGCTATTCACTTGTGTATTTATGCCTAAATGATCATTCGTTTGTTTCTTTTCTTCTGTTTCTTTCCGTTTGGGTCACTCATTTCACCAAATGGAGAACTTAAAATATCGCATTATTTACGACTCCTGGTTTTGGTTACCAACGTTTTTGTTCTGGACATTTCGACCTGCCAACAAGCCCCGTGGACGTCCTGAGATCCAAGTTGATAATGAAGAGTTGAAGGTTATTGTGGGAGCGGATCCATCGCAAACCACGTCCGAGTTAGCTGTAGGCTGCGATGGTAGTGATAAAACTGTTTTAATTCACTGGAAAGAAATTGGGAAGATTAAAAAGCTTGAAAGGTGGGTGAACCTACATAATCCACACTATAAAATTTGCGTCTCAAATGTCTAGGAATTGTATTTTTTGCTTTACACGATTACCCGGTGTTATAAGTTAATAATAAAATCACGTATGAAAGGTAAGGCCCTTTACGTAACCTGTTACTGCACACCCAACATTATAAGAGTATTAGCCGTTTAATAAGTAACATAAGGCTTAATGTACATATCTGCTTATGATAAGAGCGTAGGATTTCAGCACGTCATCCAATAACATTTAAGCTTATAGTAATAGACATGTTGTATTCACGACCTTAGTCTTTAATATGTGACTCATTACAGCAGTAAAAACTATCTGATCAGCGTAATATATGTGGGGATATTCTTTTTGAAACAGCTATTTATTTATAATAAACTCTATGGAATATTTTACTGTCGACTTTTTTCTTTATTTCATAATATAGTATCATCATCATCAGCCGAGCGACGTCCACTGCTGGATATGGGTCACCCCCAAAGAGCGCCATAGGTAACGATCACTTGCAACTTGCATCCAGCGGCACCCCGCCACCTTAACCAGGTCGTCTGTCAGTCGAAGGAGTAGTATAATATACATATAACCTGTAAACTCATAGAGGCTACGTGTACGTTGGCTTCTCTTATCTTAAGACCATGTCGATCCATCCAGGGCACTAAAGCCTTACAAAGAGCGCAGCTGTTGCTTCATCATCATCATTATCAGCCCTTATCGGTCCACTGCTGGACATAGGCCTCACTCAATGAACGCCAAGACGGCCGATATCTTGCTACACGCGTCCATCCCGGACCGGCTACTGCACGGAGATCGTCCTCCCACCTGGTGAACGAAACCAACATTTCGTTTTCCTAAGCGCCACCTCCACTCCAGTACCTTACTGGCCCATCTGCCATCTGTTTTATGAGTGTGTGATCAGCCCATTGCCCATGGCAATGTTGCTGGGATGCCCAAAAATTTGGGGATGGCGTGTGCTTTCAGATTGGCCTACATTCCACATAGTTAGGACATTCAATTCTAGGTTTATAAGGGTTTGCCCCAGAGACTGCGGAAAAGAAGATATCTTCCGTGTTTTTTAATTTCCTACAACCATTTTAAAAGTAGGTACTTACTTGTATATTAAGAATAAAAGTGTATGATTACGATTTCAGAACAACGATAAAAATGTAACAAAAATGAGAAGTTATAAGAACATTAAGTTCACTGGGATGATGTTGAGAATATCAACTATTTTAATATAAAAACCCAAAGGTGCAAAATAAAAAAAAACCATCTTAATATCCAAAAGCAAACTAGAAAAACCAAATATTTAACATTTATGTAAAATTTTATTCGTACACTGAGCTTAAAATGCTTAATCAAAGAAATTATTAATTATTTACACGGCCAATAAATTTTAAACTAATTAAAATATCCGCACGCAAGCGCCGCGGCGTCCGGGCCACCACAACTTCTCCACAAATTTGTTTCCATCAATTTTTTGTTCACATTTTTATTAAAACTCGCTATCGAAGGAGTTATTAAGGTGATACAATCGGACACCACGATTTATACACATTTCCTTTTTTTTGTGTTTACATCCCATTTATTTACTGGACATACTTCATAATGGTTGACAAAACTTGTTATCTGGAACACAACCTCAAAATTTTAGTACAAACTTAAAAAATATGAGGATTTTAGGATAATGCTTAATTAAACAATTTATTAACTTAACAAGTTACTACTATAAAACATATCTGAATCAAATTATCATTATCATTTAGGATTACCCACATCCATAATCAACTCCATAAAAATTATGTAGATGCATTGCCCGCCTTCGTCCTCTCCCCTCAATAGGTCACTAGAATCACACACCGTACGAAACGCGACTGCATAGCTTTAACTTTACGTTGGTATCGTGTGAACTTAAGAAGGTGTAAGCTCTTTCTCCAAGAAAATATAAATATATTAATCAGTGGCTATGCTAAGTATATAGATTACGGGTACTTAAAATGTACAGACAATTCCAGTATTGTGGGCTAGAGGAATTGTTTAATCTTCCCTCCTAAAGTAAAAATATATAAGGATGACATCCTATAAATTAAAATAAATCAAAGAGTTTCAAATGATTCTCATATTTTATTGTGTGTGTAGTTGAAGGATTCGGATAAAAAGGTAAAAACATACGTATATTATTTTTTTATATTAATAAACTGTCAAAAATATGAATAAGGAATTCGAAAAAGGTATTAAGGTCGTTTTGTGTTGTCCTTAAAAAGATTTCTCAATTCACAATATCTTTTCACATCGCTTAACCCTATTAAACGAAACATATAAATTCTTGAAAATTATTACAAAAAGGTTATTACCGAAAACTGTTGACAACACCTGAGATTGTATAAAATTAATGACGGTCTCATGTTATTGAGCTACCTAAGTCAGAGGTGGTCCACCCTAAACACGTTCTCATATAGAAAATAATAAAAAACACTAATGTCCTCGTGACGCGTCCCCGGAATACTTGACCGTGTGAAATGTTGGTGCGATTAAAACAGGAATTCCACGTTATCTGTGGTGCCTTTATAATTGGAACACTTACATCATTTTAATTGTAGTCGATTATTTACAGTGGCATGAATGGAGATGATACTGCAAGTTGCTGCTATGCAAGCGATGATATTTAGAAAGTGTAAGCAAATCATTCAGAAGGAAATATATGCACTCTGTATGCGATTGAGTACGTCGGACAAAGAGTCGTAGTGTGGATACCTGCTACTCAGTCACACAAAAACTACTGAACTTTTTTTATGTACAAGAAAACAGAATAACACCTATGTAATAGAAAGAGTAATCTTTACACTACATTTATTATATCCCCGCGGACGGATTCGTAGGCAACATCTACATTATATAACATGTAGATATTACCATTGATTTTAGATAAAATACCTTTTTTGGACATTAGATAATACGCAAAAAGCTAAGCAGGATAAACCCCATAAACATCCGCATAATCACTATGACGGTGCGTTGCCCTGTCCACTGCCCCTCCAATGGGCCACCAGCTACTCACAAACCGCACAAAACGCGACACTGATATTATCACTCTACGGCAGTGTCATGGGACCATCTATTCAAAATAATCTTTAGTATAGCGTTATTTATTCTCTTTTTCTGTCATGTACCTTTATACATCATTGGAATGACAAAGGCTGATAATGATTATGGTAGTCTTATATCTTAGACAGTTCAGATGATAAGTCGACAGTACACAAACAAGTTATTATATATGTGCACTGAGTCTTCAAATTTCGATAGACTACATTAATTAATTATTTACTTATTCACATAGTAAAAAGTCATAATTAAATTTTATCTGTTTAGAAATTCGACAGTCCATCAGAAACAGAAGCATTTTTTAAATTACAGTGCAAATTTGTAGTTGGAAAACTTTTTCTTGACAATTGTTTCACAATTTTATGATTCGTAATAAAGAGAAGGTTGTTTTTAAATAATGGGAAGAGACACAGAAAGAAGCAAACATTGCTGCTTGATTCGGTGATTGTGAGCCACAGTCAGTGCGCCAGTTCTAGGAGCGCTCTTATTTCTAACAGTTCAGGTGAATTATAGTCGATCGGTAATGTGATATTAAAGATGCCAGTGTCTCGTTCCCACGGCGTTACCGAGAATAAAACATTACATCAGTATTGTTCCAATGTTTAATTACATCTTGAGAAATTATACGCAATGTAACTACCGTACGCGAGCTACCCTCGACGTCAGAATCGGGGAATGAGGGACCCCACGTTCACTCTGGTCATGATACTAATAGTTAAATTAGCTATTACAAACATTCTTATATCGGTATGCATCACTCCCATCTACGGGAGAGTGTGGGGACTGACCCCTTTTCGATCCCAAAACGAGTCCGATGAATCTGTATTAGGAAACTACAGAGTGACCGTGTAATGCCAAAATCGCTTTTAATATAAATATATAAAAAATAGATATTTTAAACATTGAACGGCATAGAAAGGTTTGATGATGATGAAGCTGCATCACGCATGCAAATAGGTGTATGGGCGTATTACGACTGATCAGAGATTAGGCAGGGTTGGGGCATCCATATCATGTGACACTTGTGTGTTCTCTCCCCCTTTCTGCTATATAATGCACTATTGATACGATTTTACTGTCACAATAGCACATGTTCCAGTTTGTCATTTAGTAAGTGAAGCATTTTGAAGTTTACATGCAACACATAGTACATAAGAGTGATTATAGAGTTCCGTGGACAAAGGGCAAAAAACGTAACCCTTACAGTTTCGCCATGTCCGTCTATCTGTCCATATATCCGTCAGTATTTACAGAGGTTTTCCTCGGAGAATTTCAGACATATAATAACCCGTAGGTACTATATGTCTGGAACTTGACAGGTATCTTATGAACCGTCTTAAAATGATGTTGTTTGGTTTTGAAATATTTAATTATTAACGGTAGCATTCCATGTAAGAGAGGGATGAAATATTTTTTTCGAGAGCGCATAGCCGTGTGAGATTTTATTGAATAGGTGTTTCTAAATGGTATAAAGATTTCTAAGAAAGTTTCGGGTTGTGGTAATACTTTGTGAGATATCTGCTAAAGTGGTGACAAAAATTGGTTTAAACAAAATAGATTCGGTAGTTTTAAAGGTGCTATTTTTTTAGTTTGCCGCTATGGAACCCATCATATGCTAGTCCGACTCCCTCTTGACCGGTTCTTTGTATGTAGAATTAGTTGACCTACTGGCAACTTTATTTTTTATAGAGCGATAATACAGATTCCATCTAAGCCTATCGAAATGGTAAAGATAGAACCATTTCACGCTGCACTATCGAGAAATACTCCTGCGGTCGTACCTAATTTTTTATAGATTTTTTTTTGTCCATGAACATCCACATGATGGCTATGCCGATGCGTTGTTGCCTTCCTCCTCCCGCAGTACTCCCTAGCTTTTAACGCAGTATACACGTACTGTCTTTATGTGTTTAATTTTAATTCAATTTTGTCTTCATCATTTACATAACCGACCCAACTTATTAAGGATGGCTGTAAAAACTTCCTTGCGGTCGGCTGCTACATAAAAGATATACTTAATATGGTCGACGACTAGTTTATTTCTTCCGAATGCACGCTCAACATTAGCAGGAATAAATGAGGGATGCTGTATTATTAATTAGCTTCAATGCATTAATTAAAGTATATAAAGTGCCTATTTAAAATGTTTTACCGAAATTGGTCAGGTATCCACTACGCATGCATATTGCATATAT
>JAFELO010000097.1:1595263-1620327 GCA_017140195.1 Eumaeus atala | reverse complement strand
TGATTGGCGTTCGTTTATCGTAATGTGACTGGTTTCATTTGCGAAAAACTGTCGGCATGTTGGCGTGTGACTGAATATAAGCATGTACCAACTAACAATCATTTAATTATTGATGTATAATTGTTATCAACCGATCATAACCATTGTCATTGTTATCAACCGATCTCCTGCTACTCGCATCCATCCCGGACCGTATTTATGTATCATTAAATAATCTTTTTTTTTATAGTGTAAGTATATAAAAAGCTGTCAAGCCTTTTGGTGTTTGGCCTTCCTTCCCTTCAATATGCCATCGGCCATGCCATCATAGAGAGAACAAAAAATAAATAAATAATTATCTCAGGACTCATCACACTACGTTAGCCAAGCCCCGTACTAAGTGCCGCAAGGGGTTGTGTTACAGGTACTAGACAACAGAAATATATACTAATGGCTGATGGGCCAGCAAGGTTCCTGAGTGGAGGCCGCATTTGGGAGGAAGTGTTGGTCGACCATCGTCGTCATCGGTGATTTTATTTCCAAAGGGTCAGAAATGTCTTGGTGTATCAAGAAGATGAATCGTCCAAAACATTAGAATAACTTTCTGCGCTGAAGGCAGTTGAGACAATTGGCAATAAATGCAGTAAAACGTTCTACAAGTGTGGTTTAGTTTATTTTACGGCAAAGCAAAATGGAAGGATATATTTTGATCCTGTTCTATATACAATATAATTATATATTATCTACAATGAAAATTAGTAGTGGCTTATACACACAGTAGTAGAACTCGTGTAGAAATTTAAATATTTCTTATTTAATTTATATTATCACAACCAATTTATTCTCTCTTGTATTGGCTATAATATAAAGTAGGACATTAATAAAATGTTTTTCTTACTTATTACGCTTTTGTTCATTTCCATGCCAATAAAGAAATGTTTCAATAAACTCCATGTATAGTATAAGCCGTGATGCATATCGATTGTGTGGACTCACCCCAACATATCGACAGAGCGGCCGCGGCGTAACGCAGTGTATGCAAATGACCCCGGGTTATGAAATATACGGCCAATAAATAAACACTGTGAAAGGGGTGAAATTAAATATTTATACGATAATAGTGATGTGACACAGAAGTATCGATATACGTTGTGGAGAAAAATGATCCACAATTGGAGGGGTATACTAGACGCAATTGAAAGTTTTAAATTATAGCTGTTGTACATGAACTACATGTCGGTCACTGTCGTGTATTTTTTCTCGTGAATGTGGAAGAACGGATTTTCATAAAAGAAAGCTCTCTTGTAGTTAAGATTTTAAAGAACATTGAAGTTAGTCTAGTAGCTGGTTGAAGTTGGATGAGATGATGAGAGAAGACAAGTGATCGATCTTGGCAGTCAATCAACAATGCCTAAGTTCAGCTGTGAACAGAGAAAGGCTGTTACAATGAGACAAATATAATTTACTTTTAAGAATAAATTGTTATTACAAGCAGCAGCGTCCTGCATATTTGCCCGCGTATTCCGGTCTCATGATCTTAGCTTATAGCCTTCCTTTATAAATGAGCTACCTAACACTGAAAGAATTTTTTTCGGCCTGGACCAATAGTTCCTGAGATTAGCAAATTCAATTAAACAAACAAACTCTTCATAATATAAGTATAGAGTTTCCGTTCCGTTCATGAATAAAATATAAAGTGATGTTAATGACGAATAATATTCCTTATATTAATTGTATCACTTCAGACACGTAAGTTCGGCCCTATTGCGTCCTGTCCGATGGCATCATGGTATAGAGCCTATAAACATCCTCATGAGTGTAACTATTATACACAAAAATAATTTGTTCAAATATGAATTATAGTTGCATAGATTAATGCATTCAATCAAACAAACAATAAGCATTAACTCTTCAGTTATATTATATTAATATAAATAGATATATTAAATTATATCGATGAAGGATGAGTGGCACATCACAAAGAGCAGCAATATTATAATAGACGGGGTAAAGAGTGGTGCGACTTGTGTAACATCACCAAATTAGCTGCGCGACGAGAACTAGCCCCAGGGTGATTTAAGGGCTGGCACAAGCGTGTCGTCTTTATTGTGGCTGAAGAATTAAATATATGTTTTTGTATTGTACTAGCTTTTGACCGTGACTTTGTATGCGTGGAATGTTACAGTTTGTATCCCAGGTTATAATCCGTCTTCTTTTGTCGGTATCTATGTATTGACTGAAAAAAGAACATACGACAACTGTTATTGACTTAAAGAGAGAATGTATCTCTTATATTTTAGGAAAACTCTCCTATATCACTTATAGATATGTAAATTTAAACATGTTTGTGCTTTGTTATCGGAAAAAATTACACATACTATGTACTTGCATATTATTTTGTCAAAGTATAATAATATTGATCGAATACATCAGAAGTCGTCTTCCCTTTGTTGTTTTCTCCCTTTTAAATTTATTGTGGATACGTATTATTTTTTATATAGATTTAATTTGAATATTTTATTTTGCTTTGCTCCACTATTTCATCAGCGAGAAAAAGTAACTTTTATATTATTGCATTTTATATTCTACAAATGTACGAAACTTTTTCCAAACATGTTCAATAGATTTCACATGAAAGCATAACAAACAAACAATCTTTCTCGTTTATAATATTAGTCGGACAACAGTGGCAGCCCTTAAGTAAGGTTGATATGTAAATGTTTTGTGACGCTTTTATAAATGATTTTATCCGACGTGTTTTGTGTGAAATATTACTTTGGAAAATTGAATTGTACGCAATCTGTACGAGATATTCACGGAACACATGTGCTCCTAATATTACCAGTGTAATATTGTTATTTTACAAAAATTGAGAAGGGTTGGTGATTGAAACTTAAATATAATCATTCACTTGAAATTAGTCTTTATTCATTTCATCTTAAATGTCATATTTGTACTCCGTTGCACTTGACGCTAGCAACGTATAGGCTGATACGACAACTATAAAACTGGGACACTTTAATATACAGAGTGTAGTTGAATTTTAAATGATTGTTTTGTCTGCACGTGTATTAAATGTTGTTTATATTAAAATGTTATACTGACTTATATTGTACACCTTCAAAATGTATATCACCTTACGCATACTAAATACCTACCAAATATTTTCATTCGTCATCATCATTATCAGCCACTATCGGTCCACTGCTAGTCAAAGACCTCTTTCAATGGACGCCAAGACGACAGATCTCCTGCTACTCGCATACATCCCGCACCGGCTACTGCATGGGGATCGTGTTCCCACAATTTGAATATTATTAATATTTAATCCTTCTTCAATACTTTGATTACTTTTCATCATCATGATGAAAAGTAATCAAAGTACTTTTAAAAGTTTTATTTAAAAAAAAAACAAGAAGAGAAGCGAACAGACGGAGGTGCCGAAATAATCGTTGTACATACGTGTTTTCCCTCCTATAATGTGCCACGGGAAGCGTACAAATCGAATGAAACGTGAGAGAATAGCCGTCCCTTTTGAGGCAGTATTGTGTGAACGTGACATGGTCATGTCGGCCCAATTCTGCTACAATGCAGCATTGGACTATCTATTACAATGGTAAGTAGTAGACACACAGACAGCA
The DNA here is from genome assembly GCA_017140195.1 of Eumaeus atala. NCBI lineage: Eukaryota > Metazoa > Arthropoda > Insecta > Lepidoptera > Lycaenidae > Eumaeus > Eumaeus atala. The sequence continues at coordinate 1,616,707 of JAFELO010000097.1, read as the reverse complement.
CACATTTTAACTAGATGTACAACTAGAGGAAGGTTTGTTTAGTTGTTAGCCGACTAAAATTAACTAGAGGGAAGAGCCAGGAATTTTAAACATTGAAATTTTAAAAAAGATACTCATCTTCTGATGCACTCGGGTAATAACCGCAACTCTTCATCAGGTGAAGTAACTGACGGGCTATGCAAATACTAGACCTACTAATCTACTAACCAGATTGTCTGTTCAATCTTTATCGAAGTCTCGCTGGAAGTACACGGGTACTGTTGTACATGAAAAATCAGTATTATAACAATCATATTTCGTACGTAACATATGTGAAAATTTCCAATAACCAAAACCATCGATAGATAGAATGTTGAACAGTGTCGTACTGACTATGATTGAGGTACACGCAGACAGTACTATTTGTCTTTAAGTATAGGGGCGAAAGAATAAAGGCACTATTTCTAGGAGTACCAACACCCACAAGCATCCGCATAGTTCATATGCCGTTACATTACCGTCCTCTCTCCCCTCCCCCACTCTCCAATTGACTATCGGCTACTCACAATACGCACGAAACGCGACACCGAAGATATCACTTTACGGCCTTATCATGTAAGCGAGAGATTCCTCGCCGGTCATGACGGGTCAATTACGCTGCCATGGAGCATGACACTACCTCTAATTACTTATATATCTTTGAAAATCCCTCTCGGCTATCATTATAATAGTTAAATTTGCTGTTACAAACGCTCTTATATCGGGATGCGTCTCTCCCATCTGCGGGAGATAGGGGGCTCGGTCCCAATTTCTACCCTAAACCTAGTCTCATCGCCATAGCAATCCCATGAAGCTACATTAAGCTTCTCTTCGCTGCCTCAACATAAGCTCTGATCAGAAAAGGGATCTATATAGAAGGTATCTTTAAGAACAACAAAGTTTAACTATAAAGTGCTCAAGTGGCGGCTGCTACATGAGCTAATTTTAAATCAAGTATCTTAATGGGAATAAATACCTCTGTACAAGAATGAGATAAGGAATATATTTTTTGGATGGCTTCATCGAGGAAAGGTGGGTTTTAATCGTGACTAGTTTCCTCGTAAAAACTGGTGCAACGGCTAACATACTACGAAGATAAGTTAAAGCTCATTAAACATTTGTAAGCTTTCTCATATTAATAATTATCAGTGCCCCGCGGTTTCGCCTGGAGCGTTCCAGTCCTATTCCAGTCCATCTTCATGTTATTCTTCATTCAAATATTGTTTTAATCAGACTTGTAAAAACACATTTTCAGCTTTATATTATACTAGTAGCGCCCCACAGCCTCACCCGCGTAACTATGGACGTAGCCTCATGGTATATAGCCTGTAAGGTTTCTCATGAATACATATAGAATTACAAGTTGTATTTGATAAATAGCTATTGTTCACAGTAAGAATTTAACAAATACAACTTGTAATTCTAGAAATTAACGCGTTCAAGTAAACAAAAGAACTTCAGCTTTCTTGTATTGTAGTAACATAGATGATGATCATAACCTCAGGCTGAGCTACTTCTTCTAGGAGAGATCCCAGAAGAAGTTCACATAATTTCAATTAACAAAATTAAAAATACCGTGAAAGAACGTTTGTGTGGTAAAGGATACTTACTATAGTAAAGTTTTGTAAGGTACAACACCTCGAAAATAAAACTCTCTCTCCAGGCAGCTTCGGTAATATTATAATAGAGAATGTAGTATCTACAATAAAGCTACTTCTACGGATTTTATCGCGGTTTATTAAATTATTTATGTAGCCCGACGTTTCAGAAGCTTTACAGCAACAATGGTCACGGGTGGACTGAGATGACAGATGTCCTGATGTACTAAGAATTATAATTATAGTTGTTGCGATTAACGCAAACGCAACTAAAATTATAATTCTTCGGGTACTTTTAAAAACCTGGTACATCAGACCAGACAGGTGTCCTCTGTCATCTCAGTCCACCAGTGACCACGGTTGCTGTAAAGTTTCTGAAACGTCGGGCTACATAAATAATTTAATAAAACACGATAAAATCCGTAAAAATAGTTTTATTGTAATGACTAACATTCGCGTAAACTTAAGACATCAATATGAGAATGTACTATAATTAAATGCAATTATAATGTAATTTGTGTATATTATCTGAAATCCTTGGTCCCACTGAGGTTGTTTCGTCGGTTATTCTCAGGTCAGGGTCAGGATTGAACCGATAGTAGCGAAGTAACGAATTTTAAAAAGAGATGTGTAAAATCCTGTTTTGAATAAAATATTTTGATTTTTGGTTTCCATTCGTCCTTTTTATTCCATTCCAATGGGCCTCATTTCAGTGGAAGAATGGACGGAAGGACTTCTGCATAACAATTGTTATATAATAATTTTTCATCTAAAGGCTGCGATTACTCGTTCCTCCTTTTTTACTTTACAAAAAATGTTATCATTTCCATTTTAAATGTGTATTAAGCGACATTTGAGCCCGCGACAACTGTGTACTATGTACTATGTACTACGACCAGCCGGCAACGGTTGCATTCCTCTTCGTTAAGGTTGACTATTTATTGCTGAGGGGGGATGAAGAGCAAACGCGTCAGCAGGTTCATGTACCTAACATAGACCTACAAATAAATATACATGGCAGCCATAAAAAATAATGGCCACAAGGTAGGTTGCTTCAATATGGACACCGAAATATGTACCATAGCACGTAAAAACCATCCTACTAATGTTTTAAATGTAAATTTTGTAAACGTGTATATTTTCCACACGGGCAAAGAGTGCAAATAAAATTTGGTTAAACCTCGTCACAGATAAAATATCTACTATTTACCCTAAAACTAATGATGAAACGGAGCACAGCTAGTTCTGTACAGTAGTACCTTCGTATAAGGAATTTGTACCCTTAAGGGCAAATATACTATTAATACAGACAGGGGAAATTTTAGATCAAAACTTACTCTCATTATGAGAGAACTTGCAGACAAACAAGAGCATATGTTAGTATTAGCAGTTGCCGTTTTACTGAAACTAACACTAAGGTGACTATTTACGATATTGCGAGTACGGACCGTTCCCCGCGCTATAGTTTTAAGGATAACAGTTATAGAGCTTACTTATAGCGATCTGCTTGTGGCTCGTTTGATGTTCTTCTAGAGTTGTAGTAAAATAAAAAGAAAAAAAAAGTAAAACTTCTGTATGCACACGACACGGCGGCTGGTGAATGTGAGACGGGAGCGTCGCGGAAACAACGGAAGTTTAGAGGGCGATAGAAGTTAGTGCAGATAGAAAGAAAGATAGTTAAGTTTCGTAAGAGAGAAAGAGAGAGTACAAATTGAGTTTCTCTCCTTCTCTGATTACTTACGCTTTGTAACAACTAAAGAAGTTTCATTTCAGTCGTGCGATCTAAAGCACATGCGTATTTTATATTGTTTACCGGGACCGCAGCTGTATGAGGACATGATTCGCACAGTTTTTATGCAGATGTATTGCTTTCCTTGTCTTTTCCCCTCCAATGGGCTAACGATACTCACAAGCTGCACGAGACGGTAAGCTTCTACTTTGCGACAGCATCATGACCCCGATAGTGCCAATCCAATTCAACAACAATGCAGCATGGCATTACATCTTACTAAATTTGATTACCTTTGTCCTACCGATAAACAGAATTAAGCTGTATGCGTCGCATGTTCTATGGTATGGCGTACGGGAAGTACCCCTTGCGCACATGACACCGCCCTAAAGTGACAGATATGCGCGTTTCGTGTGGTTTGTGAATAGCCGGAGGCCAATTGGAGGGGAGAAAGAAATGAAAGCATCGCATTCGCATGACAACCATAACGCTGATGTCTTTGTGCGTCGGTATTCGGCCAGAGGCTCCGATTGTTCGTTTACGCAAAGTTTTGGTAAGGCTGTCGCCTAAAAACCAAAGCGATACCTTTGATGTTGCGGTTGTTTGAGGGCGTCAGTGAGTCTTTCATTCAGATGAGCGTTCGTTCTATCTCATCTTTTTTCTTAATAAAAAAGAACAAGCCTGTCGGTGAAATGAACAAGGCGACGTCTATCACAATGCTCGTGCACGTGAGCCGCGCAGCTGTTTACAACACATTATTGTCTGTATCTTCTCGTCTCACGCTGTTTGTTGACATGTCCTAATTACCTCCTATCTGGCATTTCCTTAGAAGCATTCATGAACAAAAACGACCTGTTCGTACAGTGATGTCCTGCTTTAAGTTAAGTCCATATGTCCCATTTTAACTAGCGAGTCTCGTTCCTACTAAAGGGCAAAAAAATTGAAGTAGTTAAATAAACGTTTAATCGTTTCCAACATAGTGTATTATCCGATTGGAAATATAATTTACGTATTCATTAACAAAAGAAATTAAGTTTAAGGAATAATAGAAGATAACTTTCACTTAAATTTCAACAATCATGTAAAACAAAGCTTACTCACTATTATCTATTCATAACCCAATTTATTTAGCACAACATATCTGGGAAATTGTAGTAAAAAAAACATGAAATGTTATTTCTGCAATTATGTTAGTGATCCGAATGAATAATTTACTATTCTTTTCTATTTACAAATAAATTACGATGGTCTGCAATTGCCAGCTCATTTTCAGCTGAACTTCATTTCAGGTGATTGCATATTCAAACTAATTAAAATACCTCGGTGACTTGGTTTTCTCACAATTTGTATTGCGTTGCGAGACTTGATTTTTTTCCATTTTATGTTTCTTTTATGAAATACATTAAGATGCGTAGTGACTGATGTGGTAACATCAGACGTAACAATATGGGCCCGCGAGCTACAGGGCCTCAATGAGTAGAGTAGAATAATGGTAGCTCGCCCCCCTTTGGAAAAAGATTAACAATGTTAAGCCACCAGTCATGATCCGCTCCATGAACCATCGTTACCCGACGAGCACTCAGAGCAATCCGATCAAGCTCTATCGGACTTCTCTTCGCTTCCAGCATAAAAACAGGTCAAAAAATAAAGCTAAGATAATATATGCACACATTGATGAGTCATACGTAAAATTATAAGAATCGAATAAATCATAAAACTATTTGCACTAATTGGAGACCGGCCACGTCAGCGATTCTAAACTCGCACAGAACGCGTCGAGATCAAAGCGAGCCACCGGACGACATGCTTTACGACGATCTCGCCGACGTTGTCAAAGGAACGTTATGTGCTAAATGGTGCTTCAAATATGTCGTCTTTTATATTTTTTACGATGCTTTGTTTAATAACTAGTAGGTTACATAACATGACACATTCGGAACACGCATGGCCATGCCATAGTCGCAAATATCTAATAATGTCGTCCTAGCCGAGATTCGGCTACAGTGGCAAATTATTGTACGTAGGACGTATTGTAGTGCACAGGCGTCTGCGTAGATACGAGTGTACTCTCTATTATAGTGCACAGGCGTCTGCGTAGATACGAGTGTACTCTCTATTATAGTGCACAGACGTCTGCGTAGATACGAGTGTACTCTCTATTATAGTGCACAGGCGTCTGCGTAGATACGAGTGTACTCTGTATTATAGTGCACAGGCGTCTGCGTAGATACGAGTGTACTCTCTATTCCGATGGGACGATCCGATACCGGAGTGAAATCAGGTTCAACCCGGTACATCTCTAACCATGTGCGGGAAAAGAGGGGGTCTGTCCCCCTATCGTCTCCCTAAACCTGAAGACAAAAAAGTCTTCGTAGTCAGTCGAACTGGTGAGGCTGGACTAGCGCCGCAATCCAGTATTAGGTCCCTCCGACAAAAAAAAAGAAAGTGAAATCAGGCGCTACACCGCCAACTGTTTTCGGCCTGTTATTAGAAATTAAAAAAATATTTTTGATTGGTCCCGGAATTGGAACCCGGGACCTCACGTCTATGATTAAACATGCGTAGTACTAGACCAGGGGCAGTATATGACGTATCCAACGTAGATTGATATGACAACTATAGTATGTTATATCTATTCACTATTGTGACACAAAAGTACCCACATACACTTGGAACAAAATCTTCACGGCCCGAAAATGAGTTCATGGACGAATTTCGGTAATGATGCCAACCAGGAGCCGAACCCGGGACCACACGATCTATGGCCGCACATGTTTACAACTCCACGAGGTACTCACTGACTGGTGGCTACACGGCGGTGCATTCTTTTTAATTTTCTTTCTTAGCTATTAGCATTAGTAAAGAGAGGGTACCTCAAAGGGGATAAGGGACAAGGGAAAAGGGACCTGCCCTGCACTTAATAAGAGTACGCTTGTGTGCCAGAAAAGCAGTGGCTGTGTAGCGAAGTGCCATATTTATCTGCCAACATTTACGTTAACAAGGACCACGACCACTCTATCAAGAGGAAAACGACTAAGAAGAAGGTCCCCCTTACTGCACTAATGGCCAATTGTGACCAGCACGATCTACAACCTTACACCCACACATTTATGTGTACAGTATGTGATTTGCCGGTAGCTTATTAGAGGGGAAGCTAGTAGAAGGGAAAGACATCTTCACAATCTTTATGCGGATGGAAAAAACTGGCCAAGTGTGAGCCGTTGGGTACACTGAATACTACAATAAGTACAGTCTGGTAACCTAGGTTCCGTCTTATACCCTTTGGTTACGAAGCCCCAAAAGTGCTACAACGCTCAATTTTGGCAGATTCTCCAGTCTCTGCTCATGTTAACAATCCGGGCCATGTAAGCGAGAGAGAAATAGATGAAATGCCCAGGCCGTTTCCATTAATGGCGGCCGCGTTTATTTTAAACAAACTTTTAAGTTGAACGCAATGCTGTTTACAAAATGGACTAACAAAAGGTGAAAGTTATTCTGTGCAGTTCTAGCCGGTGTATAAATAATTTTACTGCGCACGCGCGGAAATCCTCCGATGCTACGTACATCAAAGGCACGTTGACAAAAGTGAGCATTTAACGTAACACTTTTACAGCGCCTAATCATTAAATGCTTAACTTTTAAACATGTGAGAGGAGTGACGCGGTGGGGTTGCGTTACAGGATGCCGGCTGGCACCTAAAGATACCCACAAAAACCGTATGTAGCCATTACTGACTAGATCCTAATTGCTACGTAATTAGCACCCAAGGTTTAGAATAGGAGGAAATCGTTATGAAGGACACGAAAGAGTGAAAAGACACAACGAGAATTTTGAATATTTATCAATCGTCTGCTGTAAAGTGACGGGTTCGCTGTCGCGTTTCGTACGGTTTTACCAATGGGCCAACGGCTGCTCACTAGTAATAATAAAAATAATATCTGTGCACTTATTACACCAGGTGAGCCTAGCCCTGGGCTACGTATTGTAAGGACTTGCATTACAGGTACTAGCCAATGGATATTTCCATGTTTAATGTTTTTAATAAATTTAAGAAATGTTATAAGTAGTCGGAGCCCATTAAAAAGGGAAGGGGAAAGGAAAATATCTACATGATAATAATCTGGATATCTATGGGCGTAGTTAGTCAGTCAAAATGTTCCATTGCTCCCTTATAAAAGAAATCACGCAGATAATTTTTTCCGCTACACCCAAGAGGAGGTTTATGTATTTAGTTATATTGAGTGACTTCCCAGATGCCTATATTTCGTACCTTGATAATGATACTAGTTCGATTATTTTGTTAATAATTTTGATGCGTGTGAAACCGTAGCGTGCAGCTAGTCTGCTCTATCGAAACTTAGCAGTAATGAGTGGAGATACGCAAGACGCTTAGCCTCAATTAAGATGTCACTAAGATAAGTGACGTGACGTGTATTATCACAAATTACACATTTTATTAGGATCATATTGAATAACTTCGTTATCTACCATTATGTTAACGCGTTTTGTAATGTTTACGCTAGAAATAGGGGCATCCTCCGCTCCGTTACTTCTTTATTATTATGTAGAAGTACGTAGTATGGATTGCGGAATGGCATGTGGTCGAGTGGTGAGCATGTCCGACCGTAGCTCCTGGGTTCAAGGGTTGAACGGAATTTCTTATTGGGATTTTAAAATTTCTAACAATAGCACGAAGTCAGGAAGTTGGTGAGGTTACGCCCCAGGTCCGCGGAGAGCACGTTAAGCCACCGCTGTGCCTAATTTCTCTCCGTGTCGTGTCAGATATTTGTTTCATTGGAATAGGTGGATGAAAGAATAGGGAGTGCACTTAGCCGTTTTATTATTTAGCTATCACTTTAAGGCGGTGTAGGACGTGCCGGCACAATTCGGCCGCAATGCAGCAATCTAAATATAAGGTGGCATCGCATGCTAACCCTCTAAGAACTACGAAAACTTCTTAGCAAGGTACCAGGATAACATAGCGGTTGGACAGGTAAGCATTGATTGATACTAAACTCTAACAATGAACACAAAGACAATCAATGAATGAGTAATGTCGTTTTACAATTTATGATACATGCACGCTACAAGTGCATATAATATCTATCTATCAGATATTAACCTATTTCCATGTGAAATATTATCATGGACACCAGCACACATTAACTGTCGTTTAGGTTATAATGCCCATGTGTTTATGAAGCGTAAAAGTATTTAATACTCGTAATTGCTACGCTGAGCAAAATGCTTTGGCTTTCTCGGAATAAACTAAGTCTTATCCAAAATTTGTTCTACCGCCAGACAATACGTATATTGACTGGCTATTGCACAGAACTGAAGTGTCCCAAAATATGTGTAATAATATACCTACAAGCGATCCGCCCCGGCTTCGCCCGTGAATAACAAAATATATATTAATACCAAGATTTTTGTGTACAATTTGTTATCCTGCAATTCGCTCTATCCATAGGTTTCCCCCCCATGAAAATTCGTTCAATAAATTCCGAGAAAATCCATAACATATAGTCAGGCAGCCTTTAGGGTCTCCACTTTATAAGAAGTATAATCAAAATGCTATCTTTTTAAACGGGTACAATAAAGTAGGTTTTTAATATCAGTCGGAGTTGGAGCCTTTTGACCGGCGCCCATAAAAATCTGCATTGTTACTATGCGGATGAGTTGCCCTCCTTTCCTCTTCACTTCAAATTGACCACCGACTATTCATAAACCACACAAAACGCGACATCGAAGTTATCATTTTACGACGTTATCATGTGAGCGCGAAGCTCCGTCGTGCCGGCGCATTTCTTACTTATATTAGAGCTAAGGCAAGAATAGAAAGATATGCATTATAATTGCTCGAAAAAAAGCATGTTGCTACGCTTGATGCCAAATTAGTTTCAAAGTATCATATTTTCATCTTAGTGCCGTCATCCTGTATCAGATTTAAACGTAAAACGGAGCAAATTTTCGAGCACTGCAGAGTAATTAATTTCTCAAGAATAGCAAATTGTATGATAATTATCCCACAGTATATTGTTCCAATATAAGTTGACAAAAGCTTCACGTTATAAGTAGCAGATAAGGGGATGTGGACAATTGGGATTTATGCGGCAACTCCATTCTTGACATGTTCTCTGGATTTACAAGAGCAGGTCGTAATTGATCATTGTTCTTTTATGATAAGACAGTGAAAGAGCAACCAGAAGCTTGTGGTGACTATTATCTATCATCGTTAACTGAAAAAGTCCATTTCCGGGTACAGACCTCCCCCAGATAGCGCCATGGGTCACGGTCATCAGCCTCTAGCCAGCGGCTCCCCGCGGCTTTGACCAGGTCATCAGTCCACCGTGTGGAAGAATCTATAATAGATGTATTTTGGCGGTTGACACAGTTGGATGCGTGGGTTCGAATCCCGCCTAGGTCTTGGATTTTACAAAAAAAATATAAAAATATTATTAAATACCTTTCCGTTGCCTGGTTGCTAGTGTACTTGCCACTATATAGGCTGAAGTGGTGAGATAAGTCCACATATACCTTGTCATAAATATTGTAACAAAGAAAAGATTTTTTTTTTTAATTTTATATAATATTTATTATTTTTACAGTGTGTTTGTTTAATACACAAATATAAAGCAATTAAAAATATAAAAAAGAAAATTCGAAGTTTCTGCAGTACAGTCCTTTACACGTTGAGGCCAGTTATCAATAGAAGCACGCACTCTTTCCATGGGGAGATTCTTCACTGCCAATACTATGGCTGTTTTAGGGACTCCAAATTGTCAAGGCGTTTAGAGCAAGCTGTACTCACTAAAGCTGTCCATAAATCACAATCCAGCGGATTATGCGACGTTCGTGACTAGACGACGTTCTGTCCTCAGTTCTGATCATGTCCGGAACGTTCGTTTTAACCGAGAGTGGGTGGATCGAGCTTCATGACCCGGCGCCGAGTATTGGTTTTTGAACATGGTGTTGTTAAGGGGCTTAGCTAACTTCTCAAGAATGGTTTTGATACCACAAAAATATGGCTCAGTCACCAATTCATAGCTAACACCTGACCTTACCATCACTGAAGTGGGACTTCCTTAGAGCTTTCGGCATAAATACGTTCATTCTGTTTCTATCTCACCCGTACAAAAAATTTTTTTGTGGCCTTCATTTGCGTATCCCATCAGTAGTTGTTTCGATTTTAGCACCCTATTCATCTTTAATTTATCAGCTAAGAAGTGACCAGTGCATCTTCTGTAGACTGCTAGTCTTAAGTAATCGCTTAAAATATATGACATGTCTTGGGAGCACTCTTCATTTCCCGAGATAAAATATTTTGCTTTCGGACAGGATTTCTTCGCATTCTTTCCCTTACTGCTTTCACCACCCTTTTCGTACGAACACTACGGGGACGGCCAGATCCTTCTCTGGCACAAACAAAGGAAGCCTCATTGTACCAATTAATAGCCCGGTACGCAAACATTTGACTATAACACCAAGTGTATGGAGAGTTTTAAAAATTGCATTTGGCGATTCTGTTCCCTTTATCACCCCCCCCCCCCCCATTTTAATACCACAACATATTGTGCAATGTATTGGCGCCAAAATGAGAAAGCACAATAGTACAAAAATGAGATCCCAAATTCAAGTGTAATAGTTTTTATTTGTTAATTGTAACGTTATTTGTGTCCAGACTAAGTATTATAATAATAATAATAATTATTATTATTATATAATAAGTATAATAATAATAATAATTATTATTATTATACTATAATTATTATTATTATTATTATTATTATTATAACATGTATACTAGCCAACTCCTGACCATTTCGCTTGGCGCCAAAAATAAAATATATCAAATTATAATAGAATATAGCCTTTAATGGTAATAAATAATAAAAAAATGCCTTTGACACGCCTGAACAACTTCCTTGTACGCTTTTTGTTCGTAAAAGAATTTTCTTGATAGGATCTGTATTTCCGAATATTACCTCATACAAACAAAATAGGAAACTTTACCTCCTTGTTGTCTGTTAAAAAAGGGAGATATGGAATTACTGGTTCATGTCCCACAACTAACTATTGTCAAGTTGTAAGCCGCGTCACCTGTAAGCTGTCAGGAAGAGATGAACATGCGAACAGCTTGTTGACCAGGCTAAATGTCTATTTCATATTTATTAGTCTATGTTCTAGAAGAGACAGACTATAGGTGGTCTCGTGTGAGGCTGTCACATATGAGAGTCTATTTTGTTCGTTTTCAAAAACATGTAGCGAAACTAACGAGGGAGTAGTGGGTTGATGGTGCGCGCCTGCATTTTTTCTCGAGAGATATTAATTACACGATTCACTTACTGATTGTAATGTGTGCTAGCCACTGTGTAGTTTATTTTTTTTTATAGCAAAAGGGGGAAAACGAGCAATTTGAGCCGTTTGACAACTACGAATGCCCATATTAAAAAACCGTACAATTGCAGATATGTTGTTCTCCTACCCCTATTAAAGACTACCTAAGTCGAGTCTTTTTTTATGAGAAGGTATGGGAAGGCAAACGAGTAATTAGAGCTTTTTGATGACATACCGACACCTTGCAGTGAGCCTCCGGTAACTCACAAACCACCATCACTTTCTGACAGTATCCTGTGAGTGAAAGTTACCTCCCCGTTGGCACAATTATACATTACCCAGCTACAATGCAGCACGGCACCACCACTTACACCGTGACATTATATTGATATGTATAACGCAGCCTATTGACACGTCGTCGCCGGGTTGTTCTGTCGCTGACGCATCTGGGACACCACGGACGAAGGCTCGCGCAGCGGTTTTTAGTCGGTAGCAGGACACTCTTGTGCTGAATCCGACACACCCTTCCAGTCCACTCGCGCTCGGATGGACGGCACTTAAAATATTTACGCTACAAAGATTTTTTTTTAATCTTGCAAAACGCTGCATTTTGACATTGTCTGTGGACAAAGTAATTCCTATTCAACTGCTCTTGTATACAAACTAATAACATTCTCTCTCGCCTAAGATGCCTATGAATAATTCAGTCTTAACACGCCCGATAGATTAGCCTTAATTTTCACACCTATGCATTTAACAGAAACTCGCTAAAAGTGTCGTTAGTAACGGTGTTGTACTGCGAGCGCATAGTGATCGCATTTATATACGTCGCTTGAGCGCTTGTAGGCCGAGAGGGGAACACAAGATGTACATGTCACTACGAGGATAACATGGGAAGTTTTTGCTTGGATTGACTAGCCTTTTTAAATACGAACGGAATGAATGGCCGTCAGTACGAATACTTATACAAATAAGAAGTATCGGATTAACATAGCATGGCAAAAGTACCAATTGCTCTGGGTCTTGCGCAGATGTTGGATGTAACGAATTTGTAAAAAAGATGCTGAGCCTTGGTCGCGTAATAGTTCCGTTATATTGCCACCTTATTATCATAAAGACGCCTGTACGATATAAAAGAAGCCTAAAATTTAACAAAAGATGTTATTGTCCTCCAACTTGACTTTCCTGACTGATTTTTTTTTAAATAACGAAACTGCATGTGAGGTGAACATGTTCCGTTTTTTTCTGATATTAGTAAGTTTTGTACGACATAGAAATTTTAGTTACTTAATTTCTACAGGAAATAAAATTTATGAAAGCCTCTTTTTACATATATACAACGACATAGAGCGACTCGGATCGTTAACGACCAAGCTTTTTCCGGACAACTCGATACTTTTGTACTAAGAAGAGATGTCGGCTCACTGTGCGTCTTTTACCATATTTTCTATGGGGAGTGCTCCAAGGAATTGTTCGGCTTAATACCAGCAGCAGAATTCCATTTTTAGACACCGCAACGGAACTCTACCGTCCGCGTCTTCCGCGCCCATCATCTTGATGTCCGTAAATCCACAGTAGTACTGTTTAAATGCCGCATTTTACAGCGTACAACTGAACAGTGCAACCAACTGCCTCCCTCGGTATTGCTGATCCGATACGACTTAGAGGTCTTCAAGGAAAGTGCACTATTCCTTAAATGCCGGCAACGAGTCTGCAAGACGTCTAGTCTTACAAATATCCATAGGCGGCGGTATTCACTACACACCTGCTCGTTTGATCATATATGTTGTGTTTATGAAATGAGTACCTCAGGTACTTATAGTACGAAAATTTTACTTAATATGTTATTATAAAACTAAATTAGGGGTCTTCAAATTACGACGTGCGAGGTGAGCATTATGACTATGTGTGCACTTATAACTGAAATTTTATATCAGTTCATACTTTCTCACAACGAACAGGGTCGTCAAAATCAGATAATGTCTATTGACTTACCCTTTGAAAATCATATGTAAAACTATCATTATCGGTAACCTGAAACATAAACAGGTGATCTGGCAAATGCATGGTTTACAGTTTTTACTTTATCATCATCATTATCAGGCCTTATCGGTCCACTGCTAGACATAGACCTCTCTCAATGAACGCCAAGACGACCGCTCTCCCGCTACTCGCATCTATCCCGGACCGGCTACTGAATATTTGAAATCAATTCCAAATCCAATAATCAGCTCTTAGACTAAACCATTCGTTTGAGCCACATGTCAAACAACGTCGAGTTTCATAGCGTAAACAATTTATTATTTATGTACAACTATTTTCGGATTAGGCATTAGCTAAAAGTTAGCATACTATGTCCGTGAGAAGTCATTAAAAGCTTAGCTTTTTAGCAAGTTAAAAAATATAAACAATTAATAATTAAAAGGGATTAATACTAGCTTAATTGTAATCATATAATTTTTAACTTATGGCACAAGAAAGATCGTGTTTAGCAATTATAATTGTCAAACAGTTATGTACGTAAACAGGCATGCACGGTTTACCCAAAATAATTTAATTGGTATATTAAAATCCGGTAATATCTATTTCTAATTTTTCTAAATTTTTTTTTTGTAGGGGGACAAACGTGAAAAACCAGCCTTTCTACGACTATCGACGCCCATGAACATCAGCATAATTACTATGCTGATGCGTTGCCCTTTTTTGCTCTCCGCCAATGGGACAACGGCTACTCGGAAACCGCACGGAACGCGACACCATAGGTGTCAATTTATGGCTGTATCAAGTGAGCGACAGGTACCACCCCGATCGTGTCGGCCCAATTGCGCTGCAATGCAGCATGGCACTACCTCTTCCGAAATATTCCTATATTTCTCTTACGATAATTAAGTATACCGATACAAGGCAAAGTCACTGTAAGTCTCAATATGCCTAGCATACGTAGAGACTGAGTGTGATTATAACTTATTTTTTTTTAGTAATGATTATAAGTTTTAATGTATAATTCAGAAATAGGAATTCCTTCCTCGTTGGAATGACCTGAAAGTAACTCAGGCGGTTTTTTCATTTCATGCATGCCTACTGCGTAATATCTTAAATATTTGAGTGTGTTAGTGTTACTGTAGGAAATGAAACAATAAAATTTACTATACAATTCTTTGTTTTCCTTAGCCCGATAAAATTTATTTTTATTAGAACATTTAGTTTTACAAAAAATTCTAAATACAACAATAATAATAAAAAATGTAAATGAATCACACATATTTTATACAAAAATATGAGCATTAATATGAGTAAAAATAAACTTACCACCAGTTACCGGTAACAATCTGTACAAGTATAAGCAAAAAATATAAAAGTTTCCACAGAAGCTGCATTGTGCTTTTTATGTACGAAAGCACGTAGAAAACTTTACACAAAAGTTTAAACACTCACTCTCACCGCTTAACAAAAAACTGCAATTACATTGCGAATATAATTGTAAGGGAAATAATAATAAAGAATAACCACAGAACGTAATAAAAACATAACAATGTAATCACAAAAACTATTAAAACAAAAAACTAGGAGAAGTATACAAAAAGAAAAACTTTTTTTTTAAAATGAGAGACAAAACACGTAACAGGAAAGTCTATGTCAAAAATTTTAAAATTAGAACAGATTTTAAAATTCGAAATACTTGTCGGTTGTGTTTAGCTTACGCGCCTGCGACCCGTGCGGTTAGGAATACAAAACCAGACTGGCTTGCTTTTAAGTCGTTTGTAAGTATTCCATAGGATTCGTAAGGGGAAGGGTCGCACTGGAGGGCGTGTAAATGCAATACACTGCACGAGTTCATCCTTCAAACCCTTACCATGGTTCGGGTTTTTTACAACACACATAATACCCTTTTTTTTTTCAAATTACTTGTACTCGAAAGAAAGTTGGAACTTTCGCGACATTTTTATGAGAACTCGTAGTAATGTAACATGCGGCTATCAATTGTAAGCTTACGTTGTCTGGAGACGCTAATGCAGAAAAATATTATCACATTTAAACATAACAAGATTTCAACTTCAAGAACGGACACGGGTTTTTAGATTTGCACTCGTATTCATTACAAAGAACTCATAAATAACGTTTGGCTGACGCGGCCGCTAAGTGGTGCTATGAATAATTATTTGCAATGATACGATAATCTGTATAATATATGGATCCACATTTGCAATTACTTCATGGGTGTATCTGGCCTTTATAGCTAGGTCCGAGTCTGTAATTTGAATCGGTCGACGGAGAGAACAAATGCCGCACATTCCAATAATATTTAATGACTTTTTTTGTGGAAGAATGGTGGTCCCAGGGACGACAACGGTTAATGTGCTATGATCAGAATAACCGGGTACGGTCCGAAGGTGGAGTCGTCACGTCCGGCGTGTTTGTGTGATAGTGGTGAATGTGGAGGAAGCAAGAATGTGAGTATCGTGGTTTACTGCACACTCTTTATTTTATTTATGTCTGCCTAAACGTTAATTATGTGTATGTGTGTGTACATGTGGGTGTATTAATATTTATTACACAGAGACAAATGAGTAATCATTGGATTTAGCAAGCGACTATCGTAGCACACTCACAGCCTGTTGTGGGCCACCCCAGCCCTTACAAACGGCATAAAAGTTAATAATTTTATTTATAGGAGTGACAAATATCTCCCCAGCTATGCCGCTGCCACTTAGCAATTATTGTAGTTTATATTACATAACTACTATAGAGCAGGGAGAGATTACTGGACTGATAATTAGTTAATTAAATTTGTTACTCTCGCAGACCATAAAAGAGATGTCAATACTCTCTTTATCAGTTGGTATCAAATATAATATCAAATGTCAAATATAAAGTACTTTCCAAATTTAAAAGTTTAACTATTTTAATAAAATGCTTAAAATCGTAAAGTATGGCCTTGTTGTTCACATAAGCGGCACAACGTTTAACATAAACTAGATAAATAAATTGAACATAGAATATGCAACTGTAAGTTGTAATGTTAAGGGTTAAATTCGCCTGATTTATTTGTAATGTCAGTGAATTTGATAGTCTGTACTAGGTAGAGATAAAGGTGGGGGTAAAAAAGCAACAATAGAGCTTACCTGCCAATTTGTTCCCCGTGTTTACGATCGCTGTAAAACTGTAATTGCAACAGATCAAACGCACAGGCCGACATTAGGGTGCGTCTGCAATGCTGCCGGGAACTTGAAAACCATGATATTACATGAACACTGCTCTATTCGACAAAGCTTGCAGTGAATTAAATAATAATCGTACGAGAGACGAAATGATTCAGTGATTATGCTTATCTTACTATTTTTTTCCGAATATTTTTTACGTAATAATATTTGTAGAATACAAAAAGTATCGATATCCATAAAACAAGTTAAGACAACTTTAAAAAACTTAACCGGTTTAAGTGATTCTGGTGATGAAAAAAATGTTTCTACAGTACTACGGGTTCCACAAAATCGGACAATCTGCAAAACCACGGACTATAGAGTCCGGATCCGGACATCCGCAATATTTTCATACTGATGAGTTGTCCCCTTCCTTCTCCCACCAATGGGCCTACTTCCCGGCCTCCCAAACCACATGAAACGCGACAGGATAGCCCCACTTCTTTACGGCGGTATCATGCGAGTGTACTGGTCCAAGTCGGTCGCAATACAGCATGGCACTTATTCTTACAGAAAGTTATAATAATTTGTAATATTCTAAATGTAGATACACCTTTGTGGTTAGTGAGAATAATGACCACAATGTGAAGACAGATACAATGTTTAGATATGTAGGCGAATTTCAATCTATTGTGTTCTGGAGCCGTCGCAATATGCTCAGAAGATTTAGGAACAGTGTAAACGCGGTGTACTTTTAAACGATTACTGCACAGAAAATACGAAAAAAATATGTAAAAACAGGATGTTATTTGTAAGTGTTATAAAGGGCCCTTGTCGAGCTAAGTTTTGATTGATGTAGCTTAAAGTTCATTGGAAAACCGGAAGGAGGCTTAAAGGCTACTTACTGCACTGCACCCCTGCAGTTGGCTGGGTTGATAGTAACATCCTCACCATACCTCAGACTTTATCGTACTGGTGGGAATTTTTTAACCTGGAGTGAACCGAGACACCTTGGGCGAAGCGAATTGAACTGAGCCCCTCCTCTTTGTACCCCTCTTATATGAAGAGACATAAGAGAAAAATGTGGCGGCGCTTTTGTGCACGGGGCAAGGTGCGAGAATGGGAATCTCACCACTGTACACTGTCCCATATTTGGTGTGGTTGTCCTGTAGTGCGGGATAGCCCCATCAATGTAGGTGGAATCGGTCTCTTAGGGGGCTGACGATCCCTCAAGGTGCCCTGATCATTTGCTGTTCCGGGGCACCTCACCAAAGGTGGGACTGATGTCACTCGCGGTGGTTGTTGTGGGTATCGGCACTATCACGTGCCGCGAGTCCCACACACTACTGGACCCCATCCAGGGCCGGTGAAGGTGCGTAAATGCGTTTCCCCGCGTCAACAAAAAAAATGGTTATATAGCCCGTCCCTACCGTGGCTCCAGCCATGTCGTGGCGGTGGGGCCCACTAGCCTTGTAGAGACATCTTCGGTGAAGCCAATTGAACCGAGGAGGTGGCGGCTCTTGTACCCCTCTTACAAGAAGAGGGGACCAAAGAGCAAAAGGTGGTGGCGCCTTTGCGCACGGCGCAAGGGGCGAGGATAGGGACCTCCCCCCATTGCACTGTCCCAAAGTCGGGTTGGCGTCGGTCCTTTCGGGGGCTGACTAGCCGTCGAGTTGCCCTGATGATTTATTGTTCCGGTGCACCTCACCAAGGGCGGCTCTGGTGACACTCGCGGTGGTTTTTGTGGGTATTCGGCACTATAATGTGCTGCGAGCCTCACACAACACTGGACCCCACCCCGGGCCGGTGAAGGCGCGTAAATGTATTTCCCCGCGTCAACAAAAAAAAGTTTATATAGCCCGTACCATATAAAATAACGTGATAACGTTTTCCTAAGTGATCTGCGAACATATCATCTGTTGGAGTGAAAAAGACGACCTGCTACTACGCACTCTCGCTCGGAGGCTCCGCTTCGCGATACGATCCGCGATTTGCGTAGTTCAAATAATATGGCCATACCGGTTAGGTATTCTAAGCCTATCGTGCACGAGTCTTTTCACTCGTCAGAAGGTGAAGGGGGGACGGCACCCCTGGTCATGATCCTCTCTATGAGCGAAACGTCCATATCAGCGCCGAGGCCTTTTTAGCTATTGCGTGCGAGCTGGACTCGCGCGTGAGATTCGGAGGAGGAGGGACCGCTCGGTCCCTCTGGCCATGATAATGATAGTTAAGTTAGCTGTTACAAACACTCTCATATCAGGATGCATCCCATCTGCGCGAGAGGGGAGTCGGCGCCTCTTTCGAACCCAAACCTAGTCTCGTCGCCAGAGGAGCAATCACAGCAATCCGATGAAGCTGTATTGGGATTCTCTTCACTTCCACAGTAAAAGTGCAGGTAAGAAAAAAATTGCAATCAAAAAGTTAAGTAAAAACAGTGGCCAATAATGTGTTCACTATGTACATTTATATTACTCTATTCTCGTCTATAAGTTTGCTTATTTAAACATCCAGTTTGAGCAAATATTGTAACATCGGGCAGTCATGGAGCCATTGTTAAAGTGATGTGCATCCTTGCTTAAATTTAGACAGTGCATTTATTTTCTTGTAAGATTGTGTT
Organism: Eumaeus atala; assembly: GCA_017140195.1. Taxonomy (NCBI): domain Eukaryota; kingdom Metazoa; phylum Arthropoda; class Insecta; order Lepidoptera; family Lycaenidae; genus Eumaeus; species Eumaeus atala. The sequence continues at coordinate 1,597,267 of JAFELO010000097.1, read as the reverse complement.
TTTTGTTGGCGTCCCTTTTTCACAATCATAGGGTTCCGAACCACCGGTAAATTACAATAAACTATTGATCTCCCAACTGTATATCATTTCTATTATCGGCTCTGGTTCCTGACATCAGAATGAGGAATGAAAGATGAATATATTATTGTTGTATCTGCTTTATCACACATTACTTAGCTTCGTAGGTTTAATTCATTGTTGAATATTAAAGCTCTATATACATTTATAAATAGTAAAAGTATATAAGTATAAGTTGTAACTGTATTAAATCCAAGAATCTAATACACGCATTTAGTCTTATCAATTTACAAGACGATGTCATTACAAAAAGAATGCCAATGTTATATTAATTTCTACATTCTTCTTAAACTGTTGCCACCCAATGCTTAGTGTAGGACTCTTCTAACGCACGCCATTCATTTCTGTCTTCGACTTTTCTCATCCAAGTAGATTTGCCCCATCTGGAGTCGTCCTTGCGGCAAATATCGGCCGCCCATTTCCACTTCCTTTGAGCGACCATTCTGAAAATGTCAGGGTGTTTAATTCTTTGGATATCGTATTTCTTAAAAGAACACTAATTGATATACCCGCCGTAGTTCGTTCCATCTAATTCCAGAGATGATCTCCAGTGCCACAGTTAAACGTTATACGGACGATTTCCAATTGTTTTGCACATTAGTTCATTAATGCTTCGCTCGCGTAGGCGCCACAAGTATCTAATGTGTATCGTTCTACGTCAAATACTCTCATGTTACGTACGTGTTTTGCTAAATTATACATTTACAGATTGACGAACGATATCTTAATGGTTAGTGTATTTTAAATTGGAAGGTCAAATTTGTTTATGAGAGGGAGGAATTCTAGATATCTTATATAAAATGTATAACGAAACCCACATGATTTCACGATTTTATAAGACGTGCCAGCTCATGATACCGCCTTTCTAGTGATGTCAATGCTATCTATCGAGTATTTTAAATTGGGGAGCGGGTGAGAGGTCGGAGAAGGGCGGCAGCGCATCTGCATATAGTATAACCATTTACAACGATATTGGGCGCCGACAGTCACCAAATGGCTCTGATCCTGACCGTTTGGTGACACTTTTAACATTCATATAAAACGCATGCTCGGACATGTGTTTTATATGCATGCTAAAAATGTCGCCAAATGGTTTTCATGTATGCGTTTCTTATAACCACCGAAATACACTTTCGAATACATAACAGAAAGACTAGGCTCCCCAATCTCACACTCAGACAGTTCCAAACGCGGAAGGCATCCTGGGCCCCCGCATGTCTACTTGCTCCTCCCAGGATTTGAACCCTTAGGTTCAAATCATGTGATTATGATATGTGACCCATATTTAAGCATTTTTAAAAGGAAATTAATTTTGATGGATAAATAACGAAATAATAGTTATTTAACAAGGCCAATTATTAGGAAGAGGTTATGCCATGCTGCATAGTAGGAGGTAGTGCCATGCATATTGCATGACACTACATCCTCCTATGCAACGGAATTGAGCCGGCACGTCCGGGAAGTTACCTCTCGCTCACATAATACTGCCGTAAGATGACAAATTCAGTGACAGTTCCGATTCGTGCGGTTTGTGTGTAGCCGATGGCCCATTTAGGTGAAGGAGGGCAACACATCGGCATAGTAATCATGCGGATATTCATGGGCGTCGATACTCGTCTAAAGGATCCGATTTCTCGTTTGGCCCCCTATTCTATTAAAAAGGCCTATGTATGGCTTTTTCCGTTAATCGGAACAACTAAAAAACTACGAGTATATTGCGACTTCTGGTTTGCCGTAGAGCATCTGTAACGGCTTCATAAATAGCTAAATAAGCCTCGATACAATATGTTAAAGTAGTTTTATTATAAAAACATGTGTTGTATGAATATAAAAGTAGGAATTTATATAACTATGCGGTACTTTAGTCATATAACGTATAGACATACAATTCCAGTAAGTACTTGTGTTAGTTTGTTATATTTATAA
>JAFELO010000097.1:1551791-1590781 GCA_017140195.1 Eumaeus atala | reverse complement strand
CTTTCTCACAGGTGAGGATAAATGTTCATAGATATTACAAATAACAGAGATATTTTAATTTTAAGAAATATATTACATTTCAATTTGGAATCTGATATTTTAAAATGGTTCTTGGCTGTGTTTTTTCACTTTGGCGCTAATAATTGTACTAAATATTTTGCGATATTAAAATGGAGTGGGGTGATAAAGCGAACAAAATCGCTTTACCACCCCACTCGCATTACACAAACTAGGCCTGGAGTCAAATGCAATAATCGGGCAACACTTAAACAAACAAAATGACCGTATTCATGCCCAAGGCTCTAAGGGAAGTTCCCAATTAATCGACAGAGTGCAACGTGGGTATTATCCCACTTCAGTGTTGTTTTGGTGGGCTGTTAGCTATGAGGGAGTGACAGAGCGATATTTTTGTGAAAAGTTTTCGGAACATTGGAACAAGTGTCTCAAGATGCCATTCTTGAGAAGGTAACTAAGCCTCTTAATAACACCATGTTCAATAACCAAGACTCGGGATCATATCATAAAGCTCGATCTAACCAATTTTTGTTAAAAGAAACGTTCCGGGGTTGATCAGTGCTGATGACTACCCTTCTTCTAGTCCCAACCATAATCCGCTGGATGGTCTTTTATGGTCAGTTTTAGAGGTACAGTTTGCTCTAAACGTCATAAAGATTTGATATCGAATGAGAATAAGATGTCATATCGAAAGATGCGTGCTTCTATTGATAAATAGCTTCAACATTTACAGGACTGTATTGCAGCCAATGAAGACCACTTCGCATAAACATTTTATATGTTAATTGTTTTATATTTGTGTATTAAACTAACACACTTTATAAGCATTAAATGTTATATGCATTTAAAAAAAAAAATTTCTTTGTTACAATATTTATGGCAACACTAGGTATGTGAAACGTGTGAAGGAAGCACATTCTTAGAATAAAAATATACTATATATATTTCGCTACTATCTATAACTTATGTGTTTTTTTATCATAACTCCGTTTTGGCTCAAATGCGTAACGGACAAAACTTGGCCCATATATAAACTTTTTTGTGGCGATTTGATTGATATGATCACAATGCATAAAATTCATATTCTTACTGATCGGTCTATTAGTAAATTATATTCACATTATAAACGTTATATTTATGACGGTATGTTATGGCCAATTCTGTCATAAAAGTAAGTTCGAAATCACACGAGAAATAATTCGTAATTTAAACGATAATCAAATCAATCACCATTAAGTGCGGACAGAGACAAACAATAATATCAAATATTGCAAATAAAAACACAATACGGTAATAAATAAAGCGAAAGCTGATTTATGGTTCGGTAATGAGACGACATTGCCAACCGCCATTTCGTAAACAATATATATAAAAATGAATTTATTGTCTTTGACTATTTATCGTGCCTGGTAGGCTAACTACGAATCATTTTCGAAACTCCACTGTTTTCGATAGTATATCGATTGATCTGAACGTTGTGAAATATTTCACAACGTTCAGATAAATAATAGAGTCAAATTATTTTTACACATGTTAGTTTCAGTCAGTAGAACTTTTGTATGGATAATAGAGTCAAATTATTTTTACACATGTTAGTTTTAAATAGTCTTCCCAACCGGTGTTTTTATGAAGAGAGTTATAAAAGTGGAGGAGGCAAGGCACGTGTGTAAGGATCGTAACATGTGGCGCTCCGTTCCGATTTTTCCGTGGCGAAGGGATAAACGAGAAATCTGAGCCTTTTGATGACTACTTCCGCCATAGACATCCGTATCATTGTCATGCAGATACGTTGCCTTAAATTCCTCCTCCCCGCTAATGGGGCACATTTCTAATTTACATATATAAATAGTGGGAATATTTTTTAATCTGATACCTTATCTGAACTGATAATAACCTTTTTTTTTGTGAACAAGGGGAATGCATTTATGCACGAAACCTGGGAGCCCGGGTAGACCCCCAGACCTATGTTGGACTCGGCCATTGGGTAGCAATACCAACTAAACCCCTACGGAAGCCTTCAGCCGCTATAAGTGGACGGTCCCAGATCTGCAGACAACAGGACCCCTACAGCGACAGGATGGCCTCGGCGAAAAGGTCAGACTTCACCTCCTCGAAGATTATCCGGTTACTCTATGACAGTCCCCACGACGCCTTGTCTTTGGAAGTGGACCGGATTCCCATCCCGGCCCGACACGGAACACGGGGGCACTACTGAAGGCGCTGCAGATAGCGCCTCTTTCGTACCCCCATTCGTCGTCCGCGGAGGGAGGTCGCGTCGGCAGCCTCCTCTCTCACCCGCTCGTCGGCTTCCTTCTGGCACATGACGGTCTCACAGAAGGAAGCTATCGCCCGGTAGGACTCGTCGCTGCCGAGCATCGCGACGATGATGCTCGACTTTGACAAGTCCCATCCGACAACTGATGTCAGATCGTGACGCAGCGCCGCCCGTCTCGGGCACAGCTCAAGGGTGTGCTGGGCCGAGTCCACCGCCGCGTCACAATCGTGACAACGAGTCGTCGGCTCCCTGTGGGCCGTCTCGCACAGATACTCTCCGAAGCAACCACGCCCGGTGAGCACCTGCGTCAGACGGAAGGTGAGGGGTTTGCGCCTACGGCGCATCCACCGCTCGAGGACCGGGCGCAAGGCAGTCGTAGAGAGATCTCTACCGTGCCGCGCCAGGTCCTCCCCCCACCTCTGTTTTAACGCCACATGCTCTAACCGGCGAATCCGTAGGATCTCGTCATACGTGGGGCTCAGGCCGAGAGCCCTCCTATCCGAGACATAGGAGCAGCTCTCGGCAAGAACCTACGCCACGAGTTCCCACGGGGGATCGCCGGCTAGGGCTGTCGCTGCAGCCCACGATACCGTACGGTACCCCCGGATCGACCTCACTGCGACAACCTAACCTAACCTAACCTAAACTTAATTATGAATTGTTGTTCCTAAATGTATCTTAAACGGTTATTACCTAAAAACGATTAAAAGGCCGTAATTTTTATGACTCCAACTCTCATCAATAACCTCATTTACCTCCCAGATAAACAAGAACCTCCATATTTATATATTTATAAGAGGGTTTATATTTGGAAGAGGTAGTACCATGGTGCAATGCAGCTGAATTGGACCTTCAGGACCGGGGAGGTACCTCTCACTCACATAATACAAGCCTTAAATTATACACGAGGCGTAGATCCGACTGCACATCAAGTAGGACTGATCACATCTAAAGGCTGGGGCTCGTTAGCTTCAATTAGCTCGTTTCACTTGGCGCAGGTATCTTATGTAGAGCTACTCCAATCTTTGAAATCCAAGCCATATCTCAGATTAATACTTTTGTCTTACGAGCAGATGTCAGTTTGCTAATGTTCTGAGGAATTACCATATGTTATAGTAAGGAATATAATTTTCTAGATGTTTCAAGTTTGTTTTAAGTAAGTTAAATAAATGTGCTTTAAATGACACCTCGTTCCATATGTATGTCCTATTCTTAGTATTTGCGAGCTGGTTAGACTCAGGATCTTCATCGACACGGCTTATTTATTTGCGTAAGACCGGCAACGAATCTACGAAAGCGCTATTTTTACGGCCCTACTTCCCGGCTACCCACCCCTTTGTTACTATGATAATAATTTTTTACTACTTTACTACGATAATAATTGTTACTATGATAAGTATCAGTAAAAAAACACAAAGTAAAGTTTTATAAGTGTTTTATAAATTATATTAATTTAAATAACCAAGCGCAATACTAAGAATAATTAATGTTTTCCTTTTGATTTTCCAAATTCCAGTTGGATTTTTTCGGAACCTAGCATGGTTAGTCGGAAGTTAGGTCGGAGTGTTGAGTGTACTATCGGACACGCTCGCGTCGAAAGCCTGTATTCAGAGAGCCACTGACCAATCGGTGATCATTTCCGGTTTTAAAGCTGTTGATCACGGAAGTTCATCAGCATTTGCCCCCCTGCGATTTCGACTTCCGACTCCATGTGGTCCCAGACTCAATTCGACATCATTTCGTACCTTGGCATTAAAGTCCCCCATAACAACATTCAATTTCAATAAGAGTTCAATTTCAATTTGATTTGTTCTAATTTTTTATTTGCACTAAATAGTTATGGAATATTATATTACAATTGTCTGGCTGCTCTAGGAAACTTTGTTGGTCAAGTGTTTTTTCATGTTAAATCGATATTACTATTGCATTTCCTCGTATATTTCCTATCCGAATGGAAAGTTGATGTGAATAATTCATTCTAACAAAGAAGACGTTTAAAAGAATTGAAAATTCTCACATTTTACGTTACCAAGAATGAGGAACTCCAAAACTATTGGAAGTGCAAATAAAAAATATACAAAATACCAAGAATTGGTGATGTTATTTTCATGAATTTCCCGTTGACGCTAGTTGAATATAAATAGTCCCATATTTATATTTGACATCAGAAAAGTCGAGTTACGAAGTATACTTATATCGATCAGAGCTTGTGGAGTATCTTATTATCTTACAAGCTATTGTATTGTAGCTTTTGTAGATGATACTGATACAAATTTAGAATCACGATTACGAGTACTACATATGAATGCTCATGGTAAGCTTTCTTCAGACAGTTGTTCTTCAGATAGTTGTTCCTCAGACAGTTCAGACTGTTGCGATGTGAATAAAGAAATAGTGAAAGGACCGGGTCACACAATACCTAAGACATGTAGCTCGCAAAGAAAATTTATATGTTTTGTTTAATCATCATTATCATTATCAGCCCCTGGCAGCCAAGACGAGCGAACTCCTGTCCCTCGCAACCATCCCGGACCGACTACTGCACGGAGATCGTCTTCTCACCTGTTGAACGTTTGACCAACACTATGTTTCGTTTCACTACTGTTAATATATATATAATCGATTATTTAAAACAGGGATATTTTTCAATTTATTGTGTTATGATAATTTTGAGATTAAGTTTAATTTGCGATATTTTAAAATGAGTGAAATATGCAGAGTGTGATGATACATCTGTATCCACGCAGCATGAAAATCAGGAAATATCTCGCGAAGCACCCGCAGACATCCACAATAAATCCAATTTAAACACTATGCTGATTGCATCCTTAGCAACAGCTCTCGATATTATTGGTACTACAGTTAATAATATAAATAGGGTGTCAATTAACAATTAATGACGAGTTTACTAATAGTATTTTATAATTTTACAATTTCAAGAACACTGCGGTTGCAAAAGTCATAAATATTACAGAAACCTGTTATAGGTTGGCACTTTTTTTTAAATATTTTTCTTAAGTATAGTTCTCAGTTTATTATCCATGTATTGTCGCTGTAAAGCTTCTGAAACGTCGGGCTAGTTAAATAATGAAATAAGATCCGTAAAAGTAGTTTGATTGTAATGAGTTGTTTTCACTGTTCAAGGTGACAAGAAAAACATTAATCTAGCGGCATTCAGCCTGATGTGTTCGTGCCTTCAATTCAGACTTGGTTACTATGACTTAAGAGCTCGACTCAGGAAGTTTTATATTTTGAAGTCGAATTTCTTTACCCACGCTTGATTTGGGGAGTAATCTGGTTAATGTGTCATGAGAGCGTTACGATATCCGAGATATGTATGTAAGTTAGTGAAGTAAGAAAGGGAGTTAGGTTTCAGTTAACTAAATAAGTTTTATTTGTCGTGTGGTCTAAAGTATACTAGTGTTATAAAACCTATTAAGGAGCAAAACGAGCAATCGATCAAGTTTTATGACTCAGCCGATGCCCCGAGAGAGATACGCATAACTATAGAGAAGAAGTTTTGCCCTCATTTGCTCCCCCCGAAAACTCATGAACCGCACAAAACTCATCTGTAGCTACTACTTTTAAGTATCATGGGCAAGAAGTACCTCCTCCGTCATGCCGACCCATTTCGGCTGTAATGCAGCATGGCATTATCTGTTATTTATTCAATGTAAGGACGGTACAAACATAGCGTCATAATTCAATGCAGAACCTGGTAATCGGTGGGTGCGCCACCAGGAGAGAGGGGTTAAAGGAGGGCAAGGCTTCGGCAAATGCAAAGGTTAACGAGCGACTGTAATTACAAAATGGCTCCAATTTCTCACTTATCTCCCTACGCTATAAGAAAGCTGTTACCCTTGTGCATTCTCTAATGTAAGAATTTCTAAAATAAGATATTTAAAAAAAGAGTGCACGCGCGTGTGAGTTTTATACTTTTTAAATTGATCATTTAGTGGCCTAGCATGAACGTCATCGCCCGTCGAGTCTGGCGGAATAAAAAACATTTGGAGTAACCGTGCATCGTTTACACTACACCAACTTCAAGCGTGAAGCGACTTTTTATTTTATCGATGTTTTATTTTTATAAATCATTGTGCTATTGCGTTTTAGATTGTATATGTATTTATAATAATATATATACATTATAAAAAAAATCTTTTGTCATCACCTTCAACATCTCCTGAACTTCTATTCTCTATCCATTTATTTCCTTCCTCCCCTTTCTTCCCTCTACCATAGTATTGCTAAACGTTTAACGCACCAATCGCCGAAATCCACTACAATAGCTTTTCTATTTTTTTTTTGACTGTACTTCGTTAAAAAGAGAGACCGATACAAGAATGTAGGAGGTGATCAAAATGTTGTTAATTAGAGTCTCATATTACTACAGTAATTAAAATATGTATAACGCAACTACAGTTAATGATATACATGGCACATGGATTACGCAATTCTTACTGTATAATATAGAATAATATGGTTATACAATATCGATGAACGAAGATAGCACATCCCTATACGTCTATTTATTTATCAAATACTGGATTATATCAGCTCTCAATCATCGCGGTGTTTTCGAATCACTCAGCGCGCTGCGCCAGAACCATCCGTCTTTATAAAATCCAGTGTAAACTTGTCTGACTAAATTGAACGTTTTAACTGTGTATTAATCTGTTTCTCGCTATTATGCGAATAATTTATCGCAGGTATAAAATCGCCCTGGTGGATGTTTATACATTATTCTTTTACATGTCTCAACTAGATTTTCGGGATAGTGTAACCACATATGCAGTGATTGCTAGGAATTTGTCAAAAATATTTTCTTACGTAGTTGTTTTATTACTCATGTGGCTAAAGGCTATGAATACATTATCATACAGTGTACTTGTACCAGTCCAGTTAGTTTTTTTGTGAAAAGTCCTAAAAGCAAGGTCCACTGTGCATTCCCAGTTGCGATTTTGGTTTACATAAATCTTCCATGGTTCAACAATAATAATAATTATTTATTTATTCAGTAATTGCTTTAGTCTAAACTGACCGAGTCTGACAGTGATCTTCTTTGCCATCGTACTAACATACTAAAAATCCACGACAGATTGCCTTGGAGCGTAGCTGACATCTTGGATGTAGTTAAGTCCCTTATCAGAATATGAGACGAAATATACCGGAAGCGTAGTACTTATGGAATGGCATAAAATCACGTCAAAAAAAGAGTAAAAATTTATATTTTTAATAAAATAAGTTTACCTAAAGCCTGCATGAATCCATCAGTGGACCATCACTATTTACTGACACGCTTCAGGTACTACTGATTAATACGCTTATACACTGTCCCGAAGAAATATCAAAATTATGTTAGCGACTATCGTTCAGATTGAAGTCGCTTGAATAAAATCTTTAAATTTTTGTGGTTGGTATTTGATTTGTTAAAAAGAATTCAGGAAAGCGGGTTATAACAAAACAAACACGAGAGAGCTTAGCCTAGGAAAATATTCAAGAAGCTGTCAATGATAGAGATTTATCGTTACTTTTTAGTACATTCAATGACGTTGATAGTTAAATTTGGTTTCGAATTTTTACATGATCCACAAGCCAAGTGTTACAAGCAAATGTTATGTTAGTACTTAGCAGGGTTTGCGGTAGGTAATATGTAATTTTAGCTGAACTATCTGTCCTAACGTAGGTATGTACCTATATACACTAAACTAGCAATACTGTACTTTTTCCCATCACTACCGTCTACCAGAGTACTATTCATGGCCTGGAGCCGGTACATGCGCTCACAACCATGAGAATGCAACCGAAGAAAACTTTTTTTACTGATATATGCTGACAGAAGTGTGCAGCTTCATCGGTAACTATTATTTTAGTAGAGTCCGACCGATGCTAGTTTTTCAGCCGAACTTTCGGTCTGGGCCGAAACCGAAACCAAATCTCACGTATTCATATTTTAAAATCCTAATATATAACAAAGTATATAACGAAGCTTCGTCACATTCTCACGTCACCTACACCGTAGGGCTTGAAGATAAAAGTCTTCAAACGGGGCCGAAACATGGCCTCTTAATTTAGTTAACTAGTCCGCAAGTTTGCGGTAGCTCAAAGGGTTATTGAACGTGCTATGGGTGTTTCTCTGTCCGACAGAATTCGTAAAGAAGTCATAAGGCAGAGAACTAATGCATCCGATATCACGCGACGAATAAGCTCGCTGAAGTGGCAATGGGCTGGCCACACATTCAGAAGAACAGATGGCAGATGGGCCAGTAAGGTTCTGGAGTGAACAATATGTGTTGGTCGACCGTTCACCATGTGGGAAGACGATCTCCGTACAGTAGCTGATCCGAGATGGTTGCGAGTAGCAGGAGATCGGTAGTCTTGGCGTTCATTGAATCTTTTCTATCCTTCTCCAATATTAATTACTTTGGAGAAGGATAGAGAAGAATCTCCTAAGTAATAATAAAAACGAGATTAGATTGTTTTACAAACCTATATATGTAAAACTCTACTTCAAGTTAATACGATCATACCAGCAGCGAAAGACTTGCTAGCCCTAAACATCCACAAATTTACCCAAATGCCGCACGGTGTTTCGGCATCGCAGAAAGTTTCCGCCTAATCGAAACCGAAACTGAGGACGAAACTAGTATTTTTGGTCGAAACCGCCAGAAAGTGAAACCGAAACAGTAGTTTCGGTCGTACACAAATTTTTAGGCTTTATTTTTATTAAGTACTAGCAGTCCCTCCCAGCTTCGCACGGATACTTCACGAAGTATGACAAGATTACCTAGATTTAAAATGAAATATAAAATTTAGGCTTGTAAACATTACATGTTATAATGTGACAAACAATTCAGTTTATGACAGAACACTGTCTGTCGAAATAAGGATTTTCTTTGATATTTTTTCACACCTTTTTACATTATCTAAGTTTTCCTAATAATCAAAGCGTTTTAGAAAAAGTTTTATAGCCTATATTCATCACAGCGATAAAGAATTATAACGGTAAAAGAATTTTTCGAATCGGTGCCGTAGTATCTGAGCCTTTTCAATGCAAACAAACAAACACACATTCAATCAAATGTTTCCTTTTTATAATATTAGTATAGACTTATATTTCGCATCACAGTAATTGGCGTTTCGTACGGTTTGTGAGACTTGAGATAAGCTAACTGGGAGCGTGCAGGAAGGTAAAGTGTCTCTTTCATTAAAGTGTTTGGTATCAAGTGATCTTGAATTTGCAGTCCATGAAATAAAATTAATTAACATGTTCGGCCTCCGAATTATGTGGTGTTTTTTAGATCATAGGGAGAGGAACGAGCATGCGGAGCTACTTGTTGACTACCGCGCCAAATACGCCCATGGACGTCCGTATATGCAGATGTGTTGCACTCTGTACCTCGTCACCCAATGGGTCATGGGCTAGTTATAAACCGCACGAAACGTTAAAGAATTTTTAAAATTATCTTTAAATCGATTACTTACGTTTATCTTTTGAGTTTACTCCATTAGAAACGATTATAGTACGATGCATGAAAAATATGAGGAATAAATCCAGTAAAACGGTAACGGTTTGATCCTAATACCAGCGTGACGCTTTACCGCGTTTGCTTTACTTTTCACTTCAGAATCATGTCGGGTGTCGGAGCTGTGAGCACAGTTTTATTTTATACTGAACCCACTTAATCGTCTTTCAATGATTGACGACGTAAGCTACTGAAACACAACTACAAAATCAGTAACAAAACATATTTATACAGCGTTGAGACGGATAGAAACATCAATATGCCCGTAGAAATATTGCTGAAGCGTGTTCAAACAATAACCGTCACCGCCATGTTGTTCCAATGACGTTTACAAGAGGCCATTTTGGATCGAGTTGCATTCAGAACCCATCAAGAGAACAAAGGATTTATCGCATACAATGGAGGGAGACAGGTATCAAGTACAACAAGCAAAATTGGAATTTAATGCCAAATTAAGTATAACATAGAATATAACCTGTTAGCACAGATAATAAAGGCGCAAAAGGAAAACCAAAAATAACTTAAGTCAGGACAATTCGGTGCAAACTGTACCAATAGATATTACATCCTAAGTTATCATTATAATAAAACGTGAAGTCAAAAATTTGAGATCATTTTTACGAAAATTGCGTGGAATATGAAATTTGGCACACTTATAGTTTATGTGTAGGAGAAGTTTATTTAATTCATAATATGTTAATGAAATAAAACGTCACCCACCCACACAATGTTAAAACTTCTGCAATACACACTTTGTAACACTGTCAAACATATTATGACGCATTAAATACCTGTAAAAAAGGTTTTACAGTTAAGCTGTTCGAATTTGAATGATTTTGTATAATTATGATAATTTAGATCTAAGGGCGATCACTAATAGGTAATTCCTACTATCAACGACGTAAACTAGATACTCAACTCAATCATAATCGCACACGGACATAGAGGTTGCTCATTTACTATACTATACAATAATAAACAAATAAAAAACAGACCATATACGAGTCGGCCTCGCCTATAAAGGGTACGGTAGCAGCAATCCAAAAAATCGCATATCTCTTAACCAACCAAATCGATTTTGTTCAAACCAATTTCTTGTTCGTTTGAAGTTTTTATTGAATTTTATAATCTCACTTTTTTTAATTTACCTCTTGGTAGTTCAAAAATTAGAGGATGGACACTCTTTTTACCACTTTAAAAGCAAACATCTCACAAACTATTAGATCAATCTTAAAACGTTCTCGGAAACCTCAACATTATTTAAGAAGACCTATCCAATGACATCAAAGATGATTCCATCCCTCAGTTACATGTATGAGTTTTATGTTTCGATATCAAACTACATAATTTTAATAAACTAACATACATGTACATTTAAAATTTCAAATGTACAGTACCCATAACCTCCGAGCAAAGCGTCGATGGCACAGACGTCCAGGGTTCCTATTTTTGCCATTTGGCTAAGAAACACTAAAAATTTCAAATAATGACTATGTTAGGCCAGGCCATAGGAGGCCTACGCTACCGAGTCGTGTGCGGCTTATGAGTGTGTAAATAGTCCATTAGGTCATTTCTAATGGGATATTCAGACTCCCTCTAGGTAGGGCGTAAGTGATTGTGTTTAAAATATGTTTTAAAGATTATTTATGGGGGTCGGAAGTCTCTTACCAAAAGACTAGGTACATAATGCTCGTTTGCTTATTAATGCAACATAACATTTTTTTTATAGAATAGGGGGGCAAACGAACATTCGGAGCCTTTTTAAGACTACCGACGCCCATGAACATCCACATAATTACTATACATATGCGTTGCCCTCCTTCGCCCCTGCCCCTCCAAACGAGCCACCGGCTACTCACGAACCACACGAACCGCGCCACTGATCATTTTACGGCGGTATTATGGGAGCGAGAGGTACCTCCCCGGTCGTGCCGACCCAATTCCGTTGCATAGGAGGATGTAGTGTCATGCACTATGCATCGCACTGCCTCCACCCATGCAGCATGGCACTACCTCTTCCTTAACTTACATTTAAAATATAATTTTCATTCCTTGTTTACATATGAAGGTGGAATTATATTATTTATAAAAATAATAATCAGTACTTTAAAATCATTTTATATCTTTATTTGATCATTCACAAAGATATCACAAATATTGGCATCTGGTCTGACAAACAGGTACATTTAAAAAAAACATCACTTGATTGGTTCAAGTTAACAATAAATAAATAAATAAAATCTTAGAATATGACCATTATATATTCATTCCTAATAACTTTACAGACCATATGGATTTCCAACCCATGGGTAAACAAAGGGGCAACGGTTGCACTGGTGCATATAGTACACCATCTGAAAATAAAATAAACTTTTTTGTTTAAAACATGAAATGAGTGAAAATAAAACAAAAAACACTTGTTTAGCAGTAGCATGAAACAATTCTAAATTGCCTTTATTTTAAATAGTCCAAAAGCAAGACCTGGTTCGAACTGTCACATAGTGAAATCTTCCAAGGAATATTACTTTTATATATTATTATTATTATATTATATATTGGTAATAAACATCCGCTACATAAATAACTACATTCAGAATACTACTATATACTTGGTATTAAAATTATCGTCAAGGTTTAAAGTCGTGTTAAGGAAGTTTAATTTTGTCAGGCTGTTCCCAGGGGAGTCATATGGATGTAAATATATTTGTTTCTGTAAAAAGACAATACAGCCACTTACATGAGAACATGACTTAGGTTTAAATTTATTATAATTTAACAGCTAGTATTACTTTATACTGGCACAATGTTCTCACATCAGTATAATAAAAGTAAGAAAACAGTAGGTAGTACAACAATTATTGGAATAAACACTAGTAGTCTATATAAATGTGAGTAGGAGAATTTATAAGAGTATAAAGATGTAGTTACAATGAGTGATATTTGTACGTGTATTATTTTAAAATATTGATGTGAAAATGTCATACAAGTATTCGTGAGAGTGAGGCGTATTTTGTTAAGTTACATTTATCTACTTATATTTCTTATCTATTTATTTATTTTTTTTAGTTATATTTAGTATTTAGAATAGTAATGTTTACATAATTTGGATTTAATAACATTGGGCGACTTCTTATACCGGTGGGTAATTTAGTATATAATTGTGCTCCGTCGTATGTTATATTTTTCTTGGGAAATTTTGTTCGAACTTTTGGTATAACAAGTAAGCTGCCTCGGCTAGTATAACGTTTAGATATTTGTGACTTTTGAGTGAAAGATGGTATGAACATTTTTGTTTATGATTTTTGTAATTAGGATGCATGTGTTGTAAGCATGAAGTTATTACAATAAAACTACTTTTAAGGATTTTATCGCGCTTTATAATAATGTAATCCGTAAAAATTTTATTGTATTGACAGTTTTATTGTAATAACTAACATTCGCGCAAGCTTAAGACATCAATAAAATAAAGCATGAAGTTGTTTAGCTTAATATATATTGTTTTTGCAGAAGGAAGGTAGTGATGGTGAAATAACATTTTTAATAATTTATTTTGTTTAACTTGTAATTCATGACTTCAGTTTTCGTAATAGTATGCGATATAAGTGAGCAATTTTGGTAATTGTGATATTTGTAAGGGATTTCCCGTGCTAATGCTGGCCCTTTCCTTGAAGAGTATTCATTAAATATCTCACAGATCTTGTGCAGACCGTTAACGTCTAATATAGAGCAACGACGACAGATCTTGTAGTCTACTAGATTACTCTTCCTTCGTAAGAAGGTACGAAGATAAGCGAATACTGTGTAATTACAGTTGTTATTTTTAAATCCACCTCTATACGATGCAGTCCTTATTTCCTGTCCATCTTGGCGTATGTTTCCGAGCTTCCAATCTCGGATAATACAATATAATAATAATAATACTAAATACAAATCGAGATCTACATAAATAAAAAAAATAGTTACGCTTTTACACTTACTTCCGTGTGACTGGCTTGTAGAGGACCGCAGAAGGTAGCGCGGCAGGCAGCGGGAGTGACTGTCTGACAGTCCTTCTTCAGGTATTCGTCAATGGGCACAGGGTTTTCCATCCAGTCAATCAGTTCATTGGTGTTGACCTACGAATTTAAATATGTTCAGAGCAATCGTTATTAATGGTTAGAATAAGAACATGGAAAGAATTGTCGACTTTTAGGAAGAGATAGTGCCATGCTGCATAGGAGGAGGTGGTGTCATGTATGGTGCATGACACTATATCCTCCTAAGCAACGGATTTGCGCCAGCACGACCGGGGAGGTACCTCCCGCTCACATAATACCGCCGTTAAGAGTCGCGTTCCGTGCGATTTGTGAATAAGTTGTGGCCCATATGGTGGCGAGCGGTCAGGAGGGCAACGCGTCGGCATAGTAATTATGTGGATGTTGAAGGCCGGTAGTCATAAAAAGGCAATGATATCTATAAAAAAAAAGTGTTCTGTTTGGATCTGCAGCTTCGTAGCTTGGGTTACACTAAATAGTTACTTATTGTGGTGGCGGCAATCACCAGACAGTAAACAACGTTTCAACTAGGGGTAGGTTCCGCATGTAAAGCCATCCATCTCAGATAGAGATTTGGTAAACAGCGCTCTCTTACTACAATATCAACATAGGCACATAGTACTGAAAAACAATATATGAGAAAATATTGAGTGAACTCGTGTGAATGATCGAGAGTAACACCAGCGTAACAATTTACGTCGCTCTTCATTGAAGAATCATGTTTTTTCGAGTAAACTTTAGTCGCGTGTCGGCGCTAACACACAGTTTGTTGCCTAAATAGTTCAGTAACATGAATAATTTCCATAAAAATAAAGCTATTGGACGATATCTACAATACGACGCACGATATACTAAGGTTATACCCTGAGACGATTACTACGTACATCTCGGTCGCAATATCTGTAGAACCGACGCAGATGACGTCAAGTCGCTCTGGTGCAATGCGCTGACATATTGGCGCAACGGGGTGAGACTAGGGAGGTGAAAGGGGTACGGTGAGGGTCTTCACATTCCCGTGAGCTATATGTGTCCAGGGTAGCTAGTTAAATGTGGGGTTCGGAAGCTTGCTGTAAATGAACGTGCTGTGGAGAGTGTACATACTGAAAACGCAGCGAAAAAAAAAAGTCGAGCTCGGTCACACTTAAGAAGTTTTACGCACCATGAAAGTATCGCTCAGACTGTTGATTAGGTCCAGAAAGCGAACGAAAGCCCGTTGCACGGCAGGATAGGTGCGGATGAAGCTCTCGTTGACAAAGAATCCGAACGGAGCTCGGTTACCAAGGTAATGCCTCTCGAAGTTTCTGATGATAAACTGGAACCATTCCTCTTCGTCCTCTAGGTTGGGACTGAAAATTACACCATAAGTCAATAATGACATCCATATAAATAGCAGAGTGGCTTTAGTGGCTATTTTTGACGCTGCATTGTAGCGATTGGCAGGCTAGTCTAGTCTAATTAGCGCTTTAAAATCGCCAATAAGTAACGGAGATGCTATTGAAGTTTCATGCCAACTGTATGAGTTTCACATAGAACATTTCCCCCTAAAGTACTCTATCGGCTATTAATAATAATCCAAATGTTAGTTAGTGTTTCGCCGCGGTTTCACATTTTCAGCGGGAATTCAAATGTAAAAACCACATGAAAATCCATCCAAATTCCGTTCAATAGATTTAGAGAAAACTTATCACGTTCGGACATATCGCTTGCGGGTTATTTGTTATATATGTAAGAAGATTTCTGTCTACACAGGCTATATTTTATTAGTAAAAATGTTATCAATTTATTTTAATGTGTGTCTAGTGTTCTACTATATCTCAAAATAAAACTTACGGCATGAAACAGGAGTGGACCATAGCACAAGCGTTGCCATTCAGGTCGAACCAGGCGATCATAGGAACCACCCAAGCTCCGGGGATAGACGCTGTTGGGCATGGTCCATTCACGCAGTCTTGAATTGACTCGTAGTCCAGGGTATAGGGCCATAATCCAGGCTCAGTATAAGCGATAGTAGACCAAGATGAATCATAACGAAGACCAGCTGCCCGCAACATCCTATAGGTTTCGTTACCTGCCATCTGGAGGAAGGGACTGCGCATTCCTAAAATATGAAAAATTCATCCCTTTTATAATATTAAAATTCATTCATTCATATAAATATTTTAGTGATTGTACGTAGAAATTATTGTGTACAGTTTTTCTTAAATCGTAGTAGATATAAACACATGAAAGTAGAATAAACGCCGTCGAGATAAGGCCGTTGCTAAAAATATGTGACGTAGCCCTCGCCGACCATGTTCGCAATAATGACGTTAAAGCTTATGTATGAAAGAAAGTGTTGGTGTAAAAATGAGAAAGGGCATGATTAGTTGGTTCGGGCATTTAGAAAGAATGGCAGGTAAACAAAACAGATATACAATGGGTACTGTCCGAAGGTGGTGTCATAAGTCGCAACCGGCGTGTCTGTATGATGAGAGTAATAAATTTGGTGGAGGCAAAGCAGGTGCTGGCGTGCTGGCAGCAATGTAAGGATTGTGATGCCTGTCTGCCCCGTTAGGGAACTGGTGTGAAGATGTGTGTGTGTCGTAGATAGAAACTTCAATTTTCAAAGTGTGTATTAGGTACAGTAGCCATAACAACAACAAATTATATATCATATAAAAATTAATTATCAATATATTATCACCATCAGCCGGACGACGTCCACTGCCGAACATAGGCCTCCATCATGAAGTGCCACAGGTCACGGCCACGTGGCACTTGTATCCAGCATCTTCCCGCCACCTTAACCAAGTCGTGAGTCCATCGGGTAGGAGGCCGTCCAATATATTATATGTAAAGTTAATTTCATACAAAACGGGTGCGCCCGCAAAGGCATGTTCCTAACTATTTTAAGTTGTCTTATCAGTGTAGTCATACAAAAATAATTAGCATCATACCGTGAATTCCTGACTCAGGAATGCCAGAAAAGTGAGACATTTGTTTCTTCTGCTCAGCGAATTCTTCCATTAGGGTGTCGAAACTGGCCTGCCTCCAGTAGTCCTGCGGAGTCCGGTGGGAGATGGACTTAAGGGCGATTTCATAGCCCTGGTTGTAAATCTCGTTGATCAGGGTGTAGTCAGAGTACTCGTGGTTCACGTAGAACGTGACTCCAGCCTTGCACTGGTTCTTGTTGGTGCGGCCGTACAGGATGTTTCGGTAGGTGGCTGTGTTGATGGTGTCGATGGCATTATCGAAGGTCAGGAGAACGAACTGAAATCATAATAATATAAGGAATATCAGGACATTCATTTGGGACCTTAAAAAAAAACTTAAAAATCTTAAAAAAAAACTTAACAAGTTTTTTTTATGTGGGGGACGAACGGGAGGTTTTTGACGACCACCGTCGCCCATAGACTTCTGCACTATCTTTATGTGTATGCATCGGTTTCCTCCTCGCCTCCAATGGGTCACCGGCTACTGGCGCGGCAGCGTAGAAGTCACTTTACAACAGTGTAATGTGAGCGAGAGGTGCCTCCCCGGTAGTGCCGGGAGAATAGATCCCTAATAAATCACAACTGGGACTCGCTGACGTGGCCGACTTTTCATAAATATTTATCTATACATACGAATTACCAAAGATATTTAAAAAATAACATAGGGATATTTTAATTAAGGTGTGATTCTGATTTGATATCGACCCTAATCTTATCGATAAAGCGTGTTTGTGGTAGCAGAAGATAAGTGTTTGATGTTAAAACTATGCATAAAGTCACATTACATACAAGAGAGAGAGAGAGAGAGAGAGAATAGTTATGGCACTTGGTCCCTCTGCCTGCCGAGTGGTGACGATATTGTGTTCTAATTATGAGAAATATTAAGGTTCTATAACCGTAAACGCCAATTTATTTATTTAGAATTTTTTATTTCCAAATAAATTAAATTTCAATAAAAAACTCAAAAGCAGGAAACAATCCCCTGGAAAGTTGAATATAAACTATGTTGAACATTTGCTATTTTGAAAAATGATCACAATGTAAACAAACAAAGCAAACAAAACTGCCTTTTTTTTCTTGGCAACGAGTTGAAGCATAATTTGTAATATTTAGCTCATTATTTTTTTGTGCATTGTTTGCTATTTTTCAGATGGTTTGATTTTTTTATGAGAATTAAATATGTTTTATTTTTATGTGCAATTATGCAATTGAATAGTAATTAATTATTCATCTTAATAAAAATTATAATCAGTACAAAATTAGCGATTCCCCCTTAAATTTGTCAAGAAGCTGCACCTTCCATCACCAGGAGGGGAAGTGTATGAGATAACGATGATGACACTTACGTATGGTCCATATGTAAATATCCATTGAAGAAAATAAACTATGTGAAAAGAAACATTTTGTTTACGGGTTTCCTCGATTTTTACGGGATCCCATCATCAGATGCGGTCTCGATAACGATGAGGCCACCTCAGAATGATATATCCTTACCAAAAAAAAATTAAGCCTTTAAAAACTTGTGTTTTCTATCACCTAGACTAGTATCAGGCTAGTGACATGAGACATCTGAATCAAACATTCAAATAACATTACAAATTTTACAAAAAAAATTTTTTTTTTTTTGAAAGTAGGTATAAATTTACAACGTAATCGCGTAACAAACATACAGGTGGAATTGTAAACCCCCTACCTTTTTGAAGTAAGAAGTTTGAAGTCATGTAATTATTTATTAGATATTTTTATCATTATCTATGTAAAAACATTAAGTTAGTGTCCGCCAGAAACTGGTTTTAAGGCCGAAACCGAAATAGAATTTTAGCACCGATTTCAGTTTCCGCCGATACCGAAATCGAACCTTCCTAACAAGAATCACTTATTGAGGGAAATGTAAACGCAACGTTCGGAACGCTCTCATCACGTTCGTTCTTCAAGAACCAACCTCTCTCAACCTCAAGTTCGGAAAAAGTATTATAATAAAATGACTTGCAGAGTAAGCTGGCGAATGCGTGACGACAGCGTTACGAAACGTGTAGTCGACGAGACGAATGAAAGAGTGAGATATACGTTAGTAAATATACAAAGGATGGGAGTTACGTTTGGCACATTACTGTATAGGCAGCAGAGAGAGAGAGAGAGAGAGAGAGAGAGGTGCAACACACGTTTACGTTCTTCCATGCAGCTTCATCGGTGACTATAAGACACGTCGGGTGATGGTCTAGGTGAGATTGTGGTCGATAGGCGGGCAGACCCCCTCCTTTCCCATAGATGGGAAGGCTGCATCCCTATAGTTACTTAAGGTTAGCGAAAGTAACGATTATTTTCTTGGCCGAGGGGACAGGATTCCCTCGCCCCATCCCTCTCTATCGAGGGGGTAGCTCACGCGCGGCAGCTAAAGTTGGCCTTGCACTGTCAATTTTTATTGCAAGAACTCCCGAATACATCGGTTTTGGTTATAGTTTTGGCGGGTTTGCCACTGAAACCGAAACCGAAACTAAACCGAAGTCCGTTTTCTTGCCGAAACTCGACCGAAACCGAAACCTGAATATTCGGTCGGACACTATAGTCATCTCTAACTATAATTATTCTCCAGTACACTCTTGACATCATTAATACACTTATAAATGTATTCATGAAAATTAATTCAAATGAAGTCAATGGTATTAACTAAGCAATTTGATAAAATATTTGTGTTTCATTCACATGATGAAACGTGGACGCACCTGTGGGGTGTCTCTACGGTCCAAGCCTCCAGGTATGTTGACGGAGGAGCACCTACAGCTGGGCAGCTGACACAGCTCCTCGTCGCACGGCTCAGCCAGAGACAACGCGTCCTCCCCGCTCACATCTGTCACAGCCGCTGCTGCCAGCACCACAGTAAACAAAAGCGAGGCCAACCTCATTGTGGCTACGTACTCACTAATCAACACCCGCACCCACCGCTTCTTTTTATTTATATTATCGGAATTATCACTTAATTATTTCACGATAATCGCTTTATCATTACATTTTTGTATCACTGCAATTTTTATCGATATGAGATTTAATACATACCTGCAATTTATTTATATGTGTGTGTTATTCTCTGGGAAATATACATATGTATATATAACACAAAAGTAAAGATTTTAAGTAATTTCCTAGGTTATTGTGGTACGAATTTATTAGAACATTTGCACACTTAAAAATAACAAATATTACATTTGAATTTGGAACCTGTGATTTTATACGATTGTTCATTGGGGTTTTTTTTTGGTGCCAATACATTGTGCAATATTTTGCGATACAAAAATGAAGATAGCACCTAGAACCATGTCACGTATTTCAAGATATGATTTAGGACTTGCAGTCTGTAAAAGACGCACTGGTGTTTCTTAACGATAAATTGAAGATGATTCGGGTTGTAAAATCGAAAACAACTTCTGAACCGGTAGGCAAAGGGAGGTCTCAGTAAAAGTTTGTTTACGGATATGACAATTTTTACTATTGTAATTTCTATATTACATTGTAACAAACAAAGTGACGTACTTATGCTCAAAGTTCTAAGGAAGCTTCCCAATTAGTCGACAGAGTGCAACGTGGGCATCATCCGACTTCAGTGATGGTTTGGAGGGGTATAAGCTATGAAGGAGCGACTGAGCCATATTTTTGTGAAAAGGTTTCAAAACATTGGCACAAGTGTTTCAAGATACCATTCTTGAGAAGGTAGCTAAGCCCTTTAATAACACTATTTTCAATAACCAAGTGATCCTTTCTGCAAGACTCGGGACCAGATCATAAAGCTCGATCAACCCAACTCTCTTGTGTTCATACCGAAAGTCCCTTAATTTTAACTTGATCAAGCCGAAGACTACCTTTTTCTAGTTCGTAATCAGCTAGTTTATGATTTATGGTCGATTTTAGAGAGTACAGCTTGCTCAAAACGCCATGATAATTTGGAGTCCCAAAAACAATCCATATTGCCAGTGAAGAATTTCCCGTTGGAAAGCGTGCATGCTTCTATTGATAACTGGCTTCAACTTTTAAAGGAATGTATTGCAGCCAAAAGTAGACCACTTCTAAAAGCCTTTTTATATTTTTAATTGTTTCATATCTGTGTATTCAACTAAGAAACTAAATGTCATAGATGTTATTTGCAATTATTTTTTTTACTTTGTTACAATATTTATGGCAAGACTAGGTGTAGTATAATAAACATCATATTGAAACCAAAACTTGCAAAATATTTAGGAAACGACTTATTCAGGGATATATTTTGAGTATGGGCTATTCTCCAAGTATATACCATATACATACGTTCGTGAGCCACGTTCACACAAAAGTATAGAGAGATATTGGAATTGTTACACCGAGTGGATGTCATATAGACTAGTAAAAAGGAAAAATTAAGAGAGCCAGAACACAGCACCTCTATGATATCTCTCCCCATTCCCCGACAATAATTACCTCTTAAAAATCCTGGATAAGGCCGCGAGGCATTTTACGGGAGACGTGGATCGACATTATTCACGCCAAATCTCACGTTGGAAAAAAAGGACATCACAAAACTGCAAAACTGTGGGCCCACACATGCACAGTGTAGTAATTGCACCGTACGTACACTGCGAACTTTGCGGACCATACGTCGAGCTATCGAGCTATTCGTTTAATCTGTGTGCGAGCCACAACAGTTTAAGATAGGCTACTAAGAATAACACGGGCAATTGGTTCCAGCTGGCACCAATTGTTTGCGTGTTGTGGGTTCTGTGCCACCTGTAAAGCCACACAATCCAATGGACGTAATGATATTATAAAACCGGCTGTTACCCGCGATTTTCTCTGCGTGGATTACAGACTAAACCACGTGCAAAAGGTATTATTTCTTGTATTTCTGTTATTCTGATGTATAAGCTATATTATTGTAAAGTTGCATTAAAATCCATTCAGCTGTTTTTACATGAAATGTTACACCTATACTTACAAACTTTCGCGTCTATAGATGGACAATATGGATCGTTAAACATTCTTATTCCTTAACTTGCACACAACGTTTTTAGAGACACGAGTTACGTTGACTAGTTGTCGTATTTATTTTATCAAATATTATTAAAATGAAACTAAGAGTACACAATTTATAACCCGTTAACTCAAGTTTTGTACAAATCTCACGCGAGAAATTTGAGGGGAGGTTATGCTAGATCTCATGAATTACTAATCTGATCAATAGGGCTAAGGAGAAAAAAAAACACCTCGCGTAATTAATGGACGCCCTAAATGCTATATAATAAATTATATATCAAGCGAATATGATTACAAAAAATATCCTCAAATATGTAGGCGCAATACATTTCGCTGTACCTATAGTTGTCTACCTATAATTAGTAATCTATATTCTCTAGAAAAACCTATTTTAATCCTAGTAATTATGAGACGATATCTGCACATAAAAAATCGATTATGGTCTCATTTTAAAGAGCTAATAGATGTGCAGAAAAATAAACACTAGAAAACAAAGTTAAAAATTAAAGTACAGTTGTCAACTGTCAACTGAACGAATTTTTATTTGATATTCATAATTTAACAAAGATCTCATGGGTTTGAAACATTGATACGGACATCTGATGAGCTGATGGTCTGACAAAATAAATGATTATGCACTTTAAAGGCGACTTAAAATCATGCGTGGAAGGCGATTGGCTTTGTAAAAAAAATATTTAATAGGCATGTCGTTAATTTAAAAAATATAAGACATACGCTGTCATGTGTTTTGGATGTCACATAATTGCATTCTAATAACGCAATCCGATTTTATGTGACATACAAAAGAACCAACAAGTAAAGAATGTTTAACGGCGAAATCATATGGCTAAATCTAAGAAAACAAAACTATATCAATAAAGAAACTTCGACTTGGTTTGGCTTTGCTTAGTGATTTTACTTAGTACATTATTTTCAAAGAGAAATAAAGCAGCTCAAGTTCGACTACCTTTTTTACAGATTTAGCTGTGATTTCACTTTTTTACAGAATGCGATTATTTACTTAATTAGTACTTTAATTATACAATCCAGATCTTTTAGTATCAGATTTTCTCATAGCATAAACATTTTTTCTAGAAAATGTGGGTACATTATTTGTGATTTAGCACATCACAATCCATCCATATGACATCTCTCCATGAGCCTTCATTCACGTCAGCGCTGAGGCCATTTTAGCGTACGCGCGCGGGCAGCCCTCGACGTCAAAGTAGGGGGATGAACCCGAGATCACTCTGGTCATGATAATAATAGTTAATTTAGCTATTATAAACATACATCGGGATGCATCTCTTCCATCTGCGGGAGCGTGGAGGGGGCGGACCCCTCTTTGACCCCGAACCTAGTCTCATCGTCAGACGAGCACTCATAGCAATCCGATGAAGCTGTACTGCGCTTCCACGGCATAAGTTCAGGTGCGAATAAAAAATGTTTTCTAAGACACTAAATACTTACATCGGACTCCAGTTTCATATACATTAATAGGATTGGCTCATCACATTGAATAACTATTGTTCCATATCTGCAGACCTTCAATTCTTTAACTTCAAAAGGAAAACCGTGGTTTCAGTCAAATGTCATTTTTGAGTAAAACTCGCCAGAAATAAACAATAAGTATAAGATTGGGATAAAGCACGACTCACACTTGGCTAAAATATTACTTTCTATTTGTTCTGAATGAATTTTGTTGTATTTCATTTAATTTTATCTAATCACAGCAAAATTTGTTATCGGATCAACTCCATCCAAATCCTTTTTTCTCTGTATTTTTATCTAGAGATTTTACAATAACACATTGTACTGACTGTGTTTCGAATAGAACTGAAATAAAAATCCCATGCAATTTAAATTCATCAAACCGGTTTTGTATTTTTTATAGGTTTTGTATTTTTTATATATTTTTTCCCCCACAAACAAGCAGTCTTATGATAGGTACCGACGTCTATAAACATCCACGTAATAGTTATGGTAATGCGTTGTCCTCCTATCCTCGTCCCCTCCAATGGGTCAACGGCTTAATAATGTGAGCGAGAGGTACCTCGTACCTACCCTCCTTCTAGTCCAACTGCCTAGTCGTACTGGCCCAATTACGCTGCAATGCAGCATTACATTACCCCTTCCTAAAACACTACATCCCAACAAAGTATAGAGAACTTTAACGTATGGAGTTTAGGTTATTGCTAAAGAAACGATGTAAGGCGTACCGTTTGACACAATGGCAGAAAAATATTATATTTAATGGTCCATCGAATGGCGGCATAGTAATTATACGAATGTTCGTAAACGTCGGTATCCGTAAAAAGGTTTTGCACCCCTATACTATGTATTATTGTACATTACAAAGAAAAACCAATACAAGAAGTAAAATTGTGCGAAACAATGTCGTGTAAAGTAAGCGTAACAGCAGCGCAACGCTTTACCGCACCTACGTCGCTTACGTCGCGCACCTTTTACTTTAGAACCATGTAGCAAGAGTTCACACTCTTTTTTTTTTTTTGGGGAAACGCATTTACACGCCTTCACTGGACCTGGGTGGGGTCCAGTGATGTGTGGGGCTCGCTGTACATTGTAGTGCGGAATACTCACAAAAACCACCGCGAGTACCATCATTGCCGCCTTTAGTAAGGTGCCCCGGAACAAGAAATCATCAGGGCACCTCGACGGATCGTCAGCCCCCTAAAGGATCGACGCCACCTCCACAGATGGGGTTGTCCGCACCACAGGACAACCACCAACTTTGGGACTGTGCAATGGGGCAAGGTTCCCATCCTCGCCCCTTGCCCCGTGTGCAATAGCGACGCCTCATTGTTTTTTCTCTTTTGTCCCCTCTTCCTATAAGAGGGGTACAAAGAGCGCCTCCGCCTCCTGCTCCTTAGTCCCCTCTTCTTATAAGAGGGGTACAAAGAGCATACACCTCCTCGGTTCGATTAGCTTCGCCCTAATTGTCTCGGGTCACCCCAGGCTATTGAGCCCCACCGCCACGATAAGGCTTGAACCATGGTGGGGAGAGTTCACACCTGTCACGTGACGGGGCTGACATACACAATTTGCGTCGTCCTCCTTCTTTTTTTTGTTAACGCGGGAAAACGCATTTACGCGCCTTCAATGGCCCTGGGTCCCCATCCAGTGGTGTGTGGGGCTCGCGGCACATCATAGTAATGAATACCCACAAAAACCACCGCGAGTGCCATCGGTGCCACCTTTGCTGAAGTGCCCCGGAACAAGAAATCATCAGGGCACCACAACGGATCGTCAGCCCCCTAAAGGATCGACGCCACTTCCACAGATGGGGTTATTCCGTACCACAGGACGACTTCGCCAACTTTGGGACAGTGCAATGGGGCTATATTTCCATCCTCGCCCCTTGCCCCGTGCGCAAAAGCGCCGCCTTTTTTGCTATTTTGCCCCCTCTTCTTATGAGGGCTACAAATAGCGGCTCCTCCTCCTGCTCTTTACTCCCTTCTTCTTATAAGAGGGTACAAAGAGCAGTCCCCTCCTCGCTTCAATTTGCTTCGCCCAAGGTGTCTCGGTTCATCCCAGGCTGCTGAGCCCCAACGCGAAGACAAGGCTTGAATCATGGTGGTGAGTTTGAGCCAACCTACCTTAAGTACATACTGGGCTTTTTTGTGGGAGAACGCGGGTGTACGCCGTTCCTCCAAAGGAAGTTTCGAAAATATCAAAAATTTCCACAAAATCTTGAAAAAATGTGTATTAACAATATATTAATTTTACAACTGAGACAGTATTATGTACTAATTCTCGTGATTATTACAATTTCTCGTAAATTGTAACTTTGGTGAATTAGTGTACACCCAGAAACGAAGTGACAAAAAAGTCTGATTACATCTAATTATATTTTCAGCGCGATACTGACTATTTATGTTCGACGTGTCTTTTATCTGTACTTGCGTTTTTACACATTTTAACCACAGACAATATACAAAATCAAATGTTAAGGCAGACTCTTATCAAATGATCGAATTATCCTTAGCATAAAGTTTATTGGACCTAAGTATCAGGAAAATACTATCTGCCGTCTGAAAAGCGCAGATATTAGTACTAAACTCTATACGATATTACAATACGTGGACGGTATCTCCATCGTTACAACCGTATACGTTGTCTACGTACCATGCTTAATCTCATTCACAAAATAGAGGAAGCGTTTCAATTCCACCACAGTACATTGCTTGCTTTTCTCAGCAATGACTTAGACAATGCCACTAAATTGCGCAATGTACAGCGATTGTAATAATAGGGTAGAGGGATCCTGATGTAGGGTTTATTTTAATAGGAGGATAGTGAAACTTGTGGAGATACGAGAGTGGCCGCAATCGGTATGGTTACCGTGCGGTAATAAGAAGTCAATATTAGCGCTAGGCGGGCGGATTTGTAAAGGATAACTTAATGTGGACACAGGATATATTATTAAATTATTATTTCTTTTATTTTTTCTGTTTCTGTTTCTGTTATTACACTGATGATATTATACTGGCTATGCCCCACAGTTTCACGCACGTATGTTCAGGCACCGAATTAAAATTTAAGGCTTCTCTTCGGTTCTACAGCATAAGTTCAGATCCGAAAAAAAAATGCAACAGCATACATTATTTTTTCGAAAATAGACCCCAATTCAATAAATTAATCCCAATCAAAAAATCGGTCCCAATTCAAAACAGTCACCTTTTGGAGGTGTTTAATTTCAGAGTGGCGCTAAAAGCTGAAGTGTATTTTATGTTTCCTAGTGCATTTTAGTGAATGGAACCACTGTGTTCGCTCCCATTGTTTTCAAGGAATGACAAAAATTATGAATTATCCAATTAATAATTGCACAATTCAATTATTGTCACATGACGTCACTGATACGCGCTACGTATACACCCTTACATTGAGATAGCTAATCTTTTACTTTTCATAATCTAAGTAGCTAAAGAATATAAATACACAATGATAACATCACCAATGATAATGTCTGTGTTACTTGAAAAGTATTACCAACATTTTATTGCAACTTCCTTATTGTTATTTCGTTTGGTAAAGTTATATGACTTTATATTTCGAAATCCCCTACGATTTATGGTGCGTGTGATTTAAAATTTCTAATTAATACATTACTCAAATATAATCGCAAATAAATTAAACCAAGATTGTGATTTATGTTGCAAATACTAAGAGTAAGTGTTTGTGTTATACTCCATTGCATTGGAATTCTGCTGGAATGAATGGGCGCCTCCTCGTTTCTCCTTCAAAATTAAAAATGAAACCTACGTAAAGTTGCAGCTGTGCTGTCGGATTTGCAGATGTTAATGGGCGTCGATAGTCAGAGCCCGTTACTCCTACATGTTAAAAAAGCAAGGGAATTATGAATAGATTACATAAATAAAATTGAAATCTATAAATCCTCTCCTCCAAATTTCAATCGATTCAATTGTCATATTCATATTTATAATTGTTAATCCAAAAAAAAACTCTTTTTCCTACATAAACAAAGTTATGATGAGAAGTCACATCCACACTTGTAGGGAGTATCGCCCGGGGCGGACTGATAACAGGGTAAGTTTACACAGGGCCAATTAGACGCTGCCTGCGGCGGCAGCGGGACAGCGTCGTGTTTTCACATGCTAATTGTATCCTGCTCCCACTATAGTCTGCTACGTCAGTTTATAACCAAGTTTCACTAAGGCTATGGAAAAGTTACAAATATTTTTTAAACGCTAGGAAAACCTGCCATCACAGGTCAGGTTGGGGTTCGATAGCATCGAGGGCTCGCACCACGTATTAGCGCCAGATACCCACTAAAACCACATGAGACTCAACAACGACAAATTTTAGTTTAGTGGCATGAATATGTTAAGCAAGAGGGCGCCTCTGTAGTTCACCAGGCCCCACCAAAGCAGCGAATACAAATCCACATAAAAGAGGACAACAATCGGAACAAAGAACACCAATATTCGATTCGAGATATAGTGTCTGGTCCCATCCTTGTCCAGGGTACAAAAATACCTCTTCCTTCTACTCTTTTGTCACTACTTGTTATGAGCACCCCGGCAAGCTTTGTACAATAGTGGGGATCGAGTAGGCACCTACTGCGCCTACTCGTAAGATAGGCCTGTAGAATAGAGATACCTCTAATATCCTAGCCTTGTGCACGACCACTTCTAAGCACCCCCTAGTAGGCTCCAATTCAGATGCGAAGAGCATTGTATCATAGTCCATTGAGCTCTGTAAGTAAAACCAAGTACGCCAAGCTTCCATTAAGCGAGCTGGCACATTTGTCCCGCCGGCAGTAATAATTTTCCTCTGTCGAGCATACTCACGCATGTTTCCTTATAACATTTCCCCTTTCCACAATGCAAATAATTTTGAAGGAGCAAGTAAAAAATGAAAGAAAACTCATATATTTCAAAGTAATTAAACCAGCAAAGTACGCGTCGCCCACTGAGGAGTACGTATCCCAATAGGAGGTATTTAAAGAATTGACATTGACAAAAAATAAATGCACCGTCGTAAATGTAAGTGACATTTACTACTGTGTGCGTCTATTTTTTTATGAAACGACCTACAAATATAACTTTGCAATGGTTTCTTTCTGTCACATACCGATAATGAAAATGAAGATTCTGATTTTTTCTGTCTACAATGTAACATAACCTCAATTGCAAATTTCAGGATTCTAGACCTTTCAACTTGTTCGGAACAGTAGTATTTGGGCTGTGCGTTGATATATTAGGCAGGGAATCAGATTTATTCCGAAACAACATTTAAGGCCCGTAGTGTGGAAAAATATGAATAGTAAGTTCGTGTGAAACATTTCACGCTCAGCGGGATTACGTTTCTCGCATCTTTCATATGAGAAGCACGTCTGTTCCTAGGTATCGTATACTTCATCGCGTACTGGAGCTCACTCATAGTTCTGTTAAAGTGGAAGTACTATCATGCCAGAGAGCCTTTCGAAGACTAGAGAAGCCCATAGAAATCCACATTACAGTTATGCTGACGCGTTGCCTTCCTTAGTCCCTTCATATAGCACTGAGAAAACTCACAAACGCCCCGAAACACGACAACATAGCTGTCGCTATGCGACGATATCGTAAGAGCGAAAGAAACTCCGGTCGTGGCGGCCTAATTCGGTTGCAATCCAAAATGGCACTAGAGAGGTGGTACCATGCTGCAATGCAACTTCAAAAAGAGGGGCAAAAGATAAATAATTTACTATTACTAAAAAAGTAAATATCCTTCGCTCTAAATGATAAAAGTAGCTTACCTCTCGCTCAACCGATACCACCTTAGTAGTGATGGCTATGACATCACGTTTCGTGTGGTTCGTACATTAGTACATTCTTGCATACAAATAAATGACACATTTTAGAGAGGTTCATTTTCCCTTTCGGTGGTACGGAACCTAAAAAATGTATAGGTATCTGTGCGAAAATTCATTCTGATTCGTTCAGTAACGTTTGCTTTGATGTTGGTATTCTCAGAATACCACACATACGGAGCTTCGTATTTGTAATATTACCAGGAATAGGATTATTCATTAAATTTTCTTCTAGTTATTATAAGCGCGGAAATATCTTAGTCCATTCCGGTTTTAAATAACACGACCATTCGTGCTCATTCGCTTCCATAAGCGGGATATTTCTTGCTTGTGTACGTACTTGTAATAATAATAATATCCATTGCAGTCTTCTTGGGTGATAAAAATCAGTGATTACTTGATTAGTAATTTAGAGATTAGATATCGAGTTGAATATCGAATCTGGATGTACTTATAAGTAATGAAATTCCGTTTCTTTTTAATTTATATTAAAAAGAAACGGAATTTCATTTCATTAATAAAGGACAAACGAAGAATCGGGTCACCGAAACGCAAGTGATCTCCGACGCCCACACACTGCTGCAATACCGGAGGATTCGCAATACCGGAGGATTCGCAATACCGGAGGATTCGCAATACCGGAGGATTCGCAATTGCGTTGCCGGCTTTTGGGATAAGAATAAAGATTTTTCTTAAAGATCCCCAAGTCGTATCGGTCGGGAAATACCGAAAGCGGCAGCGGATTCCATATAGAAGTGGTGCGCGTAGGGAATTTGCACTCAAAGAGCATAGTAGTGGATTATGGAATATCCATAATGGTAGCGATGTAAATTTCGGCGCGAAGTCCGGTGACGCAAATCTGCTGCAGGTATTAGTCCGAACAATTCCTCGGAATACTCCCCGTAGGAAATACTGCAAAAGATGCATAACGAACTCTCCGTAATTCAGCATGTGAATCGATCTGGCTGAAAAGGACTTGATCGTCTACGATTCGAAAGCTGAGGCACCAATACTCCATGTGTAATCTAACCTGGGCTGGCGAGAAATGTTGCTTCACCTTATTGAGCACACCGAGCTTCATGGAGGTTAATTTAGCATTAATTTGATTATCGCGGAACTGTATATTTCTCTGTATGCTGACGCCAAGTATTCAGACGTTAGGTGCTGTAGCTATTAGGAAGATGTTCCCAATATAGAAGACACGACGGTGGGGAGTCCTTTTCCCTGCTTTTATTTATATATAGAATTCTGTTGAAGAGGTAATTAGAAGCTTTTCCGAGGAATTGTTCGGCTTAATACCAGCAGCATAATTCCATCTTCGGACATCGCGATAGAACTCTAAGTTTTACGCCCATCACCTCGATGTCCGTAAATTCACAACAGTGCGGTTTAAACGCTACTTCATATCGCGCACAACTGTACTGTGGAACCAGCTGCCTCCCTCGGTATTTCCGATCCGATACGACTTAGAGGTCTTCAAGAAAAGAGCATACATATTCCTTAAGGGCCGGCAACGCATCTGTAAGACGCCTAGTTTTACAAATGTCTATGGGCGGCGGTAGTCACTACCCATCTGCTCGCTTGCCCCCTATCTCATAAAAAAACTACAATTACAGGAAACCATCCCACATCACGTAAGCGATATGATCGAGTTCGCGAGGATATGTAAATTAAATTAAAACATGATTGACATTGTTGGAAGATGGAAATTGTTCGAATACTTTTCACCATTTATTCACGAGCACTTTCTACACTATGGCAAAATAATTAGGCCTACATTATTGCAATTATTTCTTATTATAACTCTTTCCAGTATTATAACACAAGGTAGGTACAAGAACAGAAGTTTTATTGAGAAGAACAGGAATTTACCTAGCATATGTAGTAGTGATCAATATCAAATTAGTACACATTTACACAAAATTATTAGAATATAGTCATATATTTTATTATGATAACGCCAAGACTGAAGAGCCATATAAAATTGGACACAATGATGACTACTTTGTACTTAGGCTACAAATTCGAACACATTAATTCCTAAATATGTCGGTGCGGAAAATATATTTAAACCTATTAGTTTCATGGAAATTCACATTCATATGTTCTGTACATTGAGCCACACGTAAACGTAAAAATATTGTACCTACAAAATTGAATATGAACAGTTTAGTATGCCACGTAATCATTATTTGTAATCCAAATTTGGGAGAAACGGACAATTTGTACTAAATGATATAGAATATTCAGACCCAACTTTACACACACTTACATTCATGTAACTTTGTACATATTTTAGAATAGTTTCCAAAATATTTCCTATACGATTATTTGGTTAGAGGCAGTGACTTATGTTTCTTATTTCATTTGTCCCCTGAGACTATATGCAGATGTTTGTGGGTCACGGAAGTCATCAAAAGGCTCCTATCGCTCGATTGTCCTAAACCTACAAAAATCCTTTTTTTTATTTACCTATTTATATATTCTACTTAAAATTGGCACTCTAACAACACACATTTCAACAGACAATATATTGTTTTGACGTATATTGTTCAATAGACACTATATTGTTGTATATGAATATTTATCATACATACAAAATTCGTTCTTATTGGAAAAGATAAGCAAGGCTCATTTGATAACTACAAATTATTGAAAAAAATAATTTTCTAATTTCTTCGTAAATCCAAGTGAGCGGTTTTACCGGGCTTATCACACTGTCACTAGTGTTATGTGTCACAATATTCTTTTGAAACCAAACCATTTTGAATGATTATTAATGGCGATAAACATTTCCGTGTTATTATGTTTTTGTTGGTGGGGTTTTTTGGACTACAAAAAGTGGTGATTTGGTAATTATCATAAAAACCTGTTTCACAAATGTCAAAGAGGCTTGAGATGAATGTTTAATGTCTGGTTCATTCAACCAATATTCAAAGTTATGGTGTGTTTAAAAGGATACCTCTGGTAAATGGTAGTACCATTTGTAGTGCATTTTAAGACTTAAAATTTTACAGGAACATATCTTAGCGTGATTGCTATGTCATTTATAGTTAAATTAAAATGGTTAATGCACATAAACAACTTGACTATGACAAGAAAGTTTAGTGTTCATTATCTAAGGGGTTCAAGATCCCTGACAAAAGGATCGAGTTTTCCCGATACTAAATTCTAAACTCCCTTGATAAAATGCTTCCCAAAAGAAAATACTGAAAAACGCGACGCTCGTCGTCTAAGAGGTCCTTTTAGAATATTCTGCAGACACATCATCTATAAAAGCCGCTGCCACTAGATTGATATGAAAAAAGGGCTTCACTAAAATTTGTACGCTACTGTATAACAAAACTACTGGTAGGGCAAAGTAGGTGTATACGGATATATAGGACGTACTTAACGCTTCAATTCTAAGCAAAAGCAGCAAAGTTGGCTTCAAGTATGAACTTCAACATTGCATCAATGTATTCTATTAAAGCCCCTTCACATATTGAATTTAACAAAAAAAACATAACAAATTAATTAATCAAGTATAATAACAGTGTCAACAGTGTTCTCGCTGGGTCAGCTGGCGTGGTATAGGCCGGACAGCGCGTCCTGCAGAGCGCGGAGGCAGGGCAGGGTAGCTGAGTATCCCCCCGCCTTCTCGGTGTGTGTCTCCGCTCTGAAATCACCATCGAACATACACAGCCGTTGGGAATGGGATGTATTATTGTAGTAAAAATGTTACACATGCTCGACTTGGAGAGTAGGCTGGTAAATGTGTGACGAGAGCATTAGGAAAACGAGGCTAACGAAAGATGAGAGGGCGATATAAGTTAGTGAAAATAGAAGGAGAGTAAGTCATGTTTCATATACTGCTGGAGGGCCCAGAGAGAGGTGTGAGTGCACTTGTTCTCTCTCACATAGTCAGTTACAGTTATATGGACCAAAGCCCACTCTTGTATACTGCCATAAAACTATAGGTCTGTTTTTTTTGTTTCGAGCGGTGTGTGTTTCAAGTGTCCCACAATGGATGAGGATTGTCATGGGCGTCGGTAGTCATCAAAAGGCACCAGCATCTGGACTGTCCCTCCAGTCCACTATAGAATAATATGCATATAAAATCATAAATTTAACAACATACCTGACATGTTGCAGGAATCCGTTATCAATGATCTCTTGTACAGATGGTGGGTCAGGCCCGCACCTGTCGGGCACCACAAGAGGTTCGTACTTATATAGAGGTCCCTCTTCGATTAGTGGCAGAGGCTGCTGCCCTGAACCTCTTGTAAATTTGACACCAGATGAGAATTGTGTAACCTGTAAATTTATACTTTTTATTAGACAAACAAGAATTAGGTTACAAAATTATACATTTTATCCAAATTCAAAAAAATATACATGCACTGGTCTTAAGGTTGGTTTCACAGGTTCCTATTAAAGTCTCGAACAGCCTATTTTAGACCAAGTGCAAGTATACTACAAATTGCGCTTTTACACATAATAATGTAGGTATACTTATACTGGGACATGTGGCGAATTATTTCCTAAACCTAATCTAAAATTGGACCTAGTTGTCTATGAAATTCTTTCTATACTTTTGTAAATGACCGAACGTTACCTCTAATCACATGTACAGTTGACGCGTCCGGGGTCTTTAAACTTTAGCCGCGCGAGTTTTTATTGATATCATGCCCTGTCACCCAGTGACGGGAAACATGAAGAGACTCGTCATTTCCAGTACTGTGACAATGTGTAATCGTCAGCTACATAAACATCTATTCAATAATACCTTAGGTAAAATTGGTACAACTTCCTCTTGTTTACTTTGAACAGTTTGAGCAAATGTGTTGAGAATATCCTTGGCGTCACCCTCAGCAAACATTAGTTCATCAATTAAAGCTTCTTTTTCTCTAATCTTTTGCTTTTTAGCTTCTTCTTGTAATCGTAAAACCTCTGATCTTCGTAGATCCTCCATTTGTTTCTCTATTTCAAGGATTTCTTCTAATTCAAACTCCTCACGGCCTGTGTGTGATTCATGATAATAATTAAATGATGTTTTACTAGGTACATATTTTCTTTTGGGAGCAGACTATAACATGACGTAGCCACCATGGCTTCACACGTGAATAAATTGTTACCTTA
This sequence comes from Eumaeus atala, assembly GCA_017140195.1. Classification (NCBI taxonomy): domain Eukaryota; kingdom Metazoa; phylum Arthropoda; class Insecta; order Lepidoptera; family Lycaenidae; genus Eumaeus; species Eumaeus atala. Next base: position 1,556,507 of record JAFELO010000097.1, on the reverse strand, counting down.
AAAAACTATACACAAAAAATTTCTTTGAGTGCCTCTATACATGTGTGAAGGCCACATGAAAATTTGCTCAGTACTGCAAACTGAACATGTATAAACCAACAGCTTTTAAGGACTATGTTTTAAAATGTTATGCACATTTTAAATAGATGAAATATGATAGATGAAGATATCAGATATCAGTTTTTTTTTTTAATTTTAAATAGTCTCTATCTTATATTAAAACCAGCATATGTAAGAAATCGTTTTTTTTTTAAAGGGCCTTTTAGGTGGGTGACTTTCACTCCTATTATACTGGTGCTGGCTATGCTGGTTTTATTAGTCCACTCCCTTTGGGATAAGGGGGTGAATTAAGGCAACATATTTGCGGAATCATGTGAATGTATGTGTAGTGGCCCCTTAGCTGTAAGAAAACGGAAAATAACAAATTATAAAGCAATCTCCAAAAATTTTCTAATTCATGACCAATTCACATATCAATCACTAGGGTCTTATCATTATTTGTTTTATTGCTTATGGGGCCAATAAGCAGTAAGATCACCTGTAAGTGAGTAACTACTCGAGCACTTATATGTTATATGCTCTGTCAGAAATTACATAGAGGCACAAGTTATAATCCATGTAAACTTAACAACTTGTTTCAAGTTTACAATGCTTCAGAAAATGCAACAAAATAGTCATGACTTTACATTAGTAGTATGCAAGTGAAAGGTACCTTACTCGCCACATCCCATAAACCTTCTCAGTATGGTTGAACACTTGCCATGGTTGGTGCAATAGCCTAAGGTGTCAATCGGAAAACAGCACCATGAGCAAGGTCAATTATACTCAGCTTACAAAAAGATAGAGTCCCCCTCTAGTGCAGCATAGTGAGAAGTTTGTGTTTCTATTCATAATAAATTAAATTTTCCTCAATATTTGTTATTCCAATATGTAAATTTAAAAGAAGAAGAGTTAAGAAACTAAAGCTTTGTTTATCTGGACTTTATACATTTCTGCCCCTTTTTGAATAAGCTGAACTGACAACAGTAATGAAGGCCCACCCACAAGCAAAACAGGGGTAATGAATAGATTGTATACTTGCCAATTTTTGCCTTATTTTTCATAATAAGTTCCTTGTTGTCTTTTTTATACTGTTCTATCCGTTTATTAGTTTCTACTATATCTCTGTTGTTTACTAAATTGAATATTATTTTCTCTATATCCTCCAAATAATCATTGAACTCTCTTAGTGTTGAAAAATCTTCTTCTTTCTTGTTGAAGTCTCTAAGAACACGTTTTCTTATATCCATTTCCTTTTCAACCATAGAATCTTCGAAAAGCTGAACACGAAAATTGCTACGACGTAAAGGTACATTACATTCAGGACAAGATCCAGATCCTGGAAACAGAAAAAAACAAGAATTCTTTGATGCTGCAAAAGCCTGTTGTTTTATATGTGGATTGAAATATATCAAAGATTGTTTGGAGTCGCTCTTCTGCTTTTTCTGCTTTCATTGCTACTGCAGTAAAGACTTATGCACTACAGTGTTATTATCATTGTATATGTTTTAATGGACACCATCCAAAATTTCTGTTATGTTTTTTATTCTGTTATGTTTTTTATTCTGTTATGTATTTTCTGTTATGTTTGTAGTTTTATATATTGATAACTTACCTTTTAGAAAAAGCAAATCAACACAATTTTCACACAAAGCATGACCGCAAACATTTACCATCAATTTCAATGAAGGATTGCGGTACTTGGTAGTTTTACAACGGGGACATGCTTGATCATCCATATTTACTATTCAAATGAATGTCTCGAACTTATTAGAGCTACGGGCTAAAGTAACGGCGCATATACAAATTATAGCGTCTGCAATTACAAAGAGAAATATAAAATAAGTTACTGAATATGATATAAATCTACTTAATAATCTGAAGGTTTGTAAACGTAATATATATACAATACCTAATAAAATGCTCTCACTCTATGTTTAAACATTATCATAATAAAACAGACAACTTTAAATTAAAAGGCGTATAGATATTAACCACAACAACTTTAACCAAGCTATGCAGTCTACTATATAGTTTGTGGAGCTGTCACATGCGAAAACAACCTTTCTATTTGACAGTTGACATCTATTACAGTGCTACCAACATCATCCTACAGAAAAATATATAAAACATTACATTTTCCAGTTTGAATTAATTATCTCTTGATTGTTAATTTCTGATTTCATTTCTCTTTTTATTTTATAAAAATTTGGTTGTCTGTATTTTGGTTTGCGCAAAATTATAATTTAACGTGTTTCACTGCCACGAGGTCAAGTGGTTATCATGTTCAACCACAGTCCTTCTGGATTTCGGTTCTGTAGTTGAAAAGTTGGAGGTGTTGCACCTCGTATAATGGAGACCATGTTTGGCCGTCAATCCCGCATCAAATTTATCTTAAGTTGTGTCAGATTACCATGCCATAAAAATTGGAGAATGGGAGGAGAGCGTGTGTTTGTGTCTGCCCGATAATTTTGGTTTATAATGTGCTCTAAGCAGTCGGCTAGCCTCTGAAGAGATGGCCAAAGAAGCCGGAATTCGACTACCTCCGGATTCTGACGACATCATTATTATTAATTTTACGTGGTAACTGTTCTCTAATTGTTCTGTGAATGCATTGCTCAATGGAACTAAAGAAACAACTTCTTACATTCTCACGCTCGCGTGCTCCGTCCATTCGTAACATTAATATGACTACTGACTTGTGCATACAGCTAACAATAAGTCGATACTTACAGTCATAAATATAAGGAAGATAAAAAATTGATGAGATATGTGCAAAGACTGTGAAGACTGCGAGTGACTTGTGTTGCTTAATAGAGAAAGAGGATTCGAATGTATTACTATCTTTGTTTATCTAATCTAGCATGCGTCTTACACACAAAGAAATTAATGCAAAGTGAAAGACAGAGAATATGTCGAAAAAGACAGCTGTCTTTTTCGACTTAGACAGCCGCGTTTTAAGCTGGCCTCCTTACTCTATCGATATTAACTCTATGTTTATGTTATCACGTCGAAATGATGAAAACATGCGGTTACATTTAAAATACCATTATATTACTCAAATTATTGTAATGTTTTTCTTTGTTCGTGAACCGTTATACTTTTATTAACGTTTCAACTATAATTATATTTATTAGCAAGTAACTACTGTCGTTGTCTTATTTACGCAGACGATATTCAGTTATATTCTTTATATCTTTCAGTCCTGGCGAAGTAACCACGGCTACCGAATCCTGGGAAGACGAAGTACATGCTCATGAGCACTTAGTCTCAAGTTACCAACACAGTACATAACATAATAGAGAGAGTCACTGAGATTCGTAATCTTGGGTTGTTAATGGATGAAGGTTTGCGGTTTGAAAAACTGTTAGTAGCTGCTTTTACCGACCAAAACGACTATATATAAAATAAGAAGTTTTATAAGCACCGATCTTAGAATTAAGCTTTTAATTTAATTATTAAGTTTCCTTTACGAAGGATGAGACCTAGGGCGTTTATAGCCTCTGCGTCGGAGTCGAGATGAATCGACATTTCGAAAATGGTCGGCGTTTGCCCTGACATCATTTATGCGTATTATTTATTATTTATTGCAACATCGTCTCAATTCTTGTTACATGCTATGGAATGATCAATTCCACAACCAAGTAGACGCAGTAGCGATAGGTTCACTAGTGTCCCCCGTTATCGCAGACATTTTCATGGAAGTCTTTGAAACCGTTACCCCGCAAACCTCACCAATAACACCAAGGTTACCAATTATGAGGTATGTTGATGATACTTCTACAATTCTAGTCAAAGATAAAATAACCGTGTTACTCGATCATCTAAATAGTATAAACTCTAAAATTCAATTTACAATGGAGTTGAAGACAAATAATTCTTTGGCTTCCTTAGATATTTTAATCGTTCACAAACCCGATAAACATTACGCCATAGCGGAAGCATACTCATATATCCCTTAACGGCAATTCTCACAAGCATTCAACACAGTTATCTACCGTGGATAATCTTTATTTCAGAGAGTACGAGCTATGGGTGCAGAGCAACACCTAAATACCGAACGTCACCAACTCGCAGAACTCGCACAACAGGTTTCGAGTTCCCCGTCTGCATCACAGATACAAAGTCAATAACGCCCACAATAAAATTCCGGTTTGTCTCTTCCCATCTGCGGGAAAAGAGGGGGGTCTGTCCCCCTATCGACTTCCTAAACCTGAAGACAAAAAAGTCTTCCGTAGTCATTCGAACTGTTAAGGCTGGACAAGCGCCACCAATCAGTATTAGGTCCCTCCGAAAAAAAAAAGTTTGTTGTCTGCGTGATAACGGTCAATTGATTTCAGGGGGATTCAACGTCATACATAATATAAAATATTTTTTTTAATAAAGTAGTTCTGTGTGTGTACATATACTTTGTTAGTTTAATAAACCAATGTTATAATATGTAGTTAGTAGTTTTATCAAAGGCAATTTATCTCTCCTTTCAGGGTAAACTTCCTTGACAATTGCAACCGAGCTTGTACTGCTACAATACACCCAAGTAAAGAAAAGTCTAAACAAAAACTATGACATTGGCAAATCCGTTAAGGGAGCCACCTGCAGAAAAAGAATAACTTCATACATTGTAAGTTTCAGCGCTATTAACGTCATCCGTCTACGAGTGCTGCCGGCTTAGATATC
>JAFELO010000097.1:1481965-1551698 GCA_017140195.1 Eumaeus atala | reverse complement strand
GCTTAGTTGCATTTATTAGAATTCTATACTTGGTAGTATTAGAAGTCCATAACGTAATGTGTTCAGCCAAAAATGTGTGCAATTCAAAGAAATATTTTTTGTTTGAGTTCTTTTTATCATACTACATTCAGGCTTGTGATTGTGATCTATGATGATTGTGTTGATATAGAATATATAAACTGAAGGTCTCCAAACTCTTGGGGTTTATACATCAGCACTTTGATTCAGTAATGTTACGGCCACAGATATATATGATATCGACGGTAATTCGCCTGAAATTGGAAAAGATCTATGATGATGATGATAAACTATTTCAAGGGTTAATAATATTTACTTACTAGATGGAGCACAGAAAAATAAAAGTTTAATAGGTTATATATTACTTCAATAATTTAATGAAATACCTGTAGGATTGTCGAAATCACTGTATTTCATTACTCACTATCAATATGATGCGGCCATTTTCTAAAGGTTTTTTCACCATTTGGGAATTTGTATAGTAACGAAGTTCCTCGCTTACTTAAGCAACCTGGTAAGCATTTACGATAAGGCATATTGAATAACTCAATGAACTGGTATGTGGAAAACTTTACTGATGTGTGGAACGAAAAGGTATGAGAATTCTTTAAAATATGGCGGCATTATTTGTACGCATGCTATTGGTTATTTCAATGCATGCTAATCCATCAATGATGTCAATGACACACATTGACGTTATTGGTGGATTAGTCGAAGCTTCAATTTTGGCCACGGCACGGCACAAAATGGGAAAAGCAACTGTCAAATATATGAAGATTACGCCCCGTGACTATAATGTTGATGTATTGATAATCATTTATTCAATAGCTAATTGATTTAGTGTTTAAACTATGAATCTAAATAAGCTGCGAATAAACTAAACGCAAATAAACATTTTATTTATTTATTCAACTGACGTGTCCTACTCCACATGGGAGAGAGACCTCTAAATACACTTTTTCTGAATATGTTATAGCATATGCAAAGCAAAATGTCTTTATTACAAAAGTTATCATATCGAGATTATAAATACGGCTCGACATTAAGTGAAGAGCAATGTGAAGTTATTGCTCGATTGGCAGGTCTCAAGTAAGCACATATCAGTTATTCATACATATATATACATGTTGTTTTCTTACGCTTAACATTCTTTTCCTTGTAATTAATTACAATCAGGCAGTTATTAAAGTCGATATTTTTAATGTTATACATTGATAGGACATTGGCTAAATGTGTCAAAAGATGATCACAGGAACACACTCAATAATAGAAAGATTGATTAAATACTTGTTGCAGAATCTCTTTTAATGATGTGAAGAAACCCGGTGAGCTTTTATTAAAACAACTGGATCGAAGAGGATACTCAGATGTTCAATACAAAAAATTTCTTACTACCACACAGAACAATAAAACTATATTCACATATTACAAGCCTCAATCAAAAATTGCTATACTCATTGCTAATGATACATATGAGCATTTATCAAAATTGGCCACACCAGCAGTAGATTGTGATGCTCTTGCTTCAGCATTAAGTGAACTTGGTTTCATTTGCATTATTATAAGAAATACAATAAGTAATTGTTTGAAAAGTATTTTGTCTGAAATAATAAATGTTATTGTCAAGGATTCATATTGTAAGTTTAAATAATTTATAAAATTTATGTTTAAAGTTAAATAATTATAGATATCACAATTAAGCAAATTTAGAGTAGTTAGGAGGACTAAACAACGAGTTTTAAACACTTTTTTGTATCACACATCTGTGCTACTTCGAATGCAACTGATATTGTTTAAAATATATGTCTACACATATCCTACTAAGTCCATCAATAGTTGTAATTCTTATTGAAGTTATATAGTCTATCTAGTTATATAGTATCAAATTTTAATTTTCGAAACATTTTCTCTCAGTTTTTCATCTTCTGTTAAATTTGTATATTATGGTTCTATAAATGTTCTGTTATAATTTCAGGTTTAATATTTTATGCAGGTCATGGATTTGAGTTATGTAACACAAAGTGCATTCTTGGTGTCAGTTGTCCTCTAAATGACATTGAGTTTGAACATTGTGTTACAGAAAATTGGATCCTTAGAGAAGTTGCCAAGTGTGAACCAGACCTTTGCATATTGATAATGGATATGTGCAGAGTGAATTTAGATAAGTATGTATGTCTTTTCACAACAATAAATAGTAAATAGTTTTTTTAGATTACTATGCGGTTGAATGAAATTAAGTATACTTTAATGTGTACACAACAGAAATTGTCTGGAAGAAATTGCTTAGTTAGCAATTTGTTCCAGACAACCATGTGTGTGAAAGAATACAAACAAGAAAATAAACAAATACCAAATTGCACACACTTTTATGTGCGCTTTTGCCATACCATTGAGAGCATTTTGACTGTAGAAAAAGAAGATTCCTTATAATGAAAATATGTATCTACTGCTGTTTTTTATCTCGTCATATGACGAAAATCTTTGACCTCCCAATTTTTAGGTTAGGGAACAGAAAGAGTCTGATGGTGCCAGATCAGGTGAATAAGGCGGTATAGTTACAAGCCACAATTGTGGATTTCATCACAGGTGTTATCTTGATGAAACAGGAGTTTTCTTCTGAGCAAACCTGGATGCTTTTCTTATTTCCTCTCTTAAACAATGTAGTAAGACACATAGTAATCAGAGTTTATACTGAGCCCCTTTCAAGATAGTCATAATCACACCATTCGAGTCCCAGAATACTGAAGTCATTACCTTATTTGCCAACAAAATCGCATTAGCCTTTTTACGGCGTGGCGAACAAGGTCTTCTCCATTGTTTCGATTGTTTTGTTTCTGGCGTACAGTAATGAACCCATGTTTCGTCCATTGTAACAAACCGATTAAAAAATCATCTGCATCGGTTTCAAATAGCTCCAGTCACGTGAAATAGTCAATCGCGTCCTTTTTTGTTCAACTGAAAGCAGTCGCGGAACCCAACTCGCAGACACCCGACACCTTGTGGAACCCCAATTCGTTGGCTATTACGTTTCGAGTTCGTTCATAAGAGGTGCCTATAATCTCAGCTATCTCTGTAACTTCTAATCTGCCATCTCCCGTAATTAAATCAAGTACTTTTTAAATATTTTCCTCAGTAGTGGACGTCGAAGGCCATCCAGAGCGGGGTACGGAGTACATCTTTCACACTTTCTATCACGCCTGAACTCTGCTATCCATTTTTTGACTGATGAGTAAGACAGACCAGGATCTCCTAAAGTACTGACCATATCATCATTGTTGGATTTCAGCGATAGCACCTTCTTATGGAGGTACTTAATGACGGCACGCTGCTCGATTTGCTCCATTTGCAGAAACTATGTCCGATTGCTTTGTTAAAAAAAAAATTATAAAATCACGACTAATTATTGTATACGTTTCGAACTTCACACAATTAACAAGTCTTAACTGAACTAATATGGGTAGATTTGCGTTTTAGAATTGATGAATCTCAGTTAGGCCGAGTACTTCTCAATCCAGAGTGGATTGATGACAGATACAAAATTCAAATTTAATATTTTGTTATATTTAATTATAACAGTATTTATGGCCAGACTAAGAATATATAAATAAAAATAGGAAATAGGTCAACTTGATCATTTAGTGACTTTTTAAGCAATTTTTTTTCAAGAATGAAAATTTTTTGCACTCTTAATATCTAATGGAAAGCCATTCCAAAATACAACGGCCCTGGTGGTAAATGAAATTTTGTAGTAGTTGTTATGACGGATCAGCACATGAAGGAGTAGATTTCTAGTAGACAGAAGATCTTTGGAAGTTGGGACACGAAACATATTTTTGTTTCAAGTAAATAGGTTGTATATGGTTGTAATTGTAACGGCATTATATGGAAAGTAACTAGATTTAAACAAAGCTAACATGAAATTGTGGCAAAGTTGTGGACTGTGTGTGAATTTGAATTGGGGGATAGAGTAAAGGAGAGCAATGCAACTGAAAACCTCTGGTTATTGCTTAGTCATGTATCAAGAAAACACCGATACCGCCGTAAAATGATACCTACGGTGTCGCGTTTCGTGCGGTTCGTGAGTTGCAGTTGCCCCTGGGGGGCGGGGCCCACCCCGCCATGCGTTGCCCTCCTTTTCAAACCCCCCAGGGTTTGAAAAGGAGGGCAACGCATGGGCATAATTATACTGATGTTCATGGGCGTCGGTAGTTATTGAAATGCTCCGATTTCTCGTTTGCCCCCTATACTATAAAAAAAACAACGGCTTGCTTTCCCTTTACAATAAATTAGTAATTAAAATTTTCCTTTCCAGGACTAGGAATCAGCAAATTTATGCTTCTTTATCATATATAGAAGAGTATAGTATACACAATAATTTAATTATTGGATACTCAACACAGTTTTCGAAAGCCGCATATGAGGTTTTACAAATAGAATGCTCTACCACCGTGGACAACATAACATATGAGCTAAAGCCAGGTGACACTGACAAAATTGTGCCTTGCGCCAGTCAATACGCGAGTGCAGTGTGTGAGAGATTAACTGAAAATTGTGATGTAGTATCTTTGTTTGATAAAATACATCAAGGTGAGTTTCATTAAAATTTTAAGCCTGCAACAAATGTTGGTCGAGCGTAGCCGGGTGATCACCAATACCAACCCGTGAACGGTATATTTACATTATGTTGCCAACGCTCGGTGTCGCTCGCCTACTTGACGGAGTAAAATCAAGTGCCAATGTGTATAGAGAGAGCACATTTGGCGTCGCCTATATTTACCTGTACTTTTTTTTCGGACCTGAACTTTTGCCGTGGAAGCGGAGAGAAACTCATTACAGCTTCAACATATTGCTATGAGTTCTCGTCTGGCGACTAGCTTTGGGATCGAAAGAGGGGCCAATGCCCCTCTCCCGCAGATGGGAGAGATGCATTCCGATATTAGAGTGTTTGTAACAGCTAACTTAATTATCATTATCATGGCCAGAGTGACCGAGAGGTCCCTCTTTCCCCGACTCTGACGTCGGGGTCAGCTCGCGCGCGGTAGCTAAAATGGCCGCGGCGAGGATCATGACCGGGATAACTTGCTACCGCTCGTGATACTTGCTGCACTTTGGAGCCCTGTTGGTTTTTTCGGCACAAATCAAGGGCACTCGCGCGCTGTCGGCCAGTAGTGACCGCACGTTCAAGCGTGCTGCATTACGCGATTGACCTCCATCGTACTAACGTATACAAACATTTTGGTTCAATTCACAATCACAATATAGACTAACGGAGACCAACGTGTGGGCATCTCTTTAAAGAACGCCAAGATACTGCACGGAGATCGTCTTCCCACCCACCCTTGGTGAACAACGCTTCGTTTTCCTAAACGCGGCCTCCACTCCAGAACCTTACTGGCCCATCTGCCATCTGTTCTTCTGAGGGTGTGAACAGACCCATTGCCATTTCCCATTTTACTACATATATTCACTATGGCATATTTTACATACAGATAATCATTATACAATCTTTAAAAAAGTAAATTTGTACATTTTCCAAATTCATACAGTAGTTTTGTTCGTGACCATCAGTAGAATTGCATTTGTATCTATAATTATAATTAGTGGAATTGTACTTTTATTATTATTTGTTAAAAAATAAAGTATTTTAACCAATTACAGATGTAGAGAATTCAACACGAAAACAAAAGCCTATAAAACTTCAATGTGGAGTTTTTAAAAGGTCTTTTTATGATCCAGTGCAAGGTAAATTTTAAGATTTATAAAAAGCTCATACAAAAGAGCATAGGGCCACAGAACATGATTACTGACATAAGAGAGGACGTCATGATAAAATGCATTTTTTTTTTCGTTTATCCAATCCCTTTTTGGTCAAGTCAAGACGACCAACTGAAGTCTAAATAAAAACTGGATTTGACAGCTATCATCGTGATCACCAGCCTTTATAAAGCCACTGCCAGACATATGCACTTTTCAATTAATGCCAGGACAGATAATCACTTCATATGTTTAGTATCTACTTACCACGTTGAAAAGTAATATAGTATAATTTGGATGGATTCAGTATTTGATGAGTTGTCAACACACAAAAACTACCATGATACCAACAGATAGATCTGTTTGTTTTTTAGCAAATTTTATAGGAAAAGGGTGGGTTGCCTTTTCTTGTAAAAGCGGGTAATTATTAAATCAAGCCTAACCCATGTTGTTATAATAATTCTCACATTGCTCTTTTTTAGGAGATTCGGTAAGTTTAATACAGAAGATAAAGGGGATTTCAGAAACATTTAAAAGTCACTGCATAGTATTTTGCTAATGATTAATTTAAAAAAATATTGTCTATTCGATACTGTATATTTCTTTGCACCATCAAGAAATCTATATGAAGTTGGCTACATGCATGGATATGATGATGTGAGAAAAGTAAAAAAAATTAAATGGTTTAATGTTTTTCATTTTTTCATTCAAGTTATATCCCTTGTCGTTTTGTTTTATTTTTGCATTCGAACTCTGAAGAGGCATTAACATTCACATAGGTATATCGATTTTTAATGAAACAATAAATAACAACAGCATATTTTTATTATGTAAACACTTGATAACCTATATTTTAATCTTGACTACAGGTGTTAAGGTTTTTTCATTATTGTTTGTGGTTGGAAATGATTTACAATATTTAACCACCAACTATCATCAACACCTTTAGTAAATTCTCTTATAAATCTATAGTTGAGTATAAATATCTTGTCTTGGTATTCAGGCTGTACACTAAAATAATAAGTTTATATATTTAAAAATCAGACTCGGAGGGTTTCACAACTACAGGTAGTATCACATCTACATGAAAAGTCAACTAACTTATATTAGCAGGAGCAGTTTCGTATGAAATGTATTACAAAGATATACTTATGTATATGAAGTTTGATGAAAAAAAGATTTCTTTCATTGATATATTTTTCATTTTTTTGATGTATTACTTGATTACTTTAAGTCCTTCTTGCCAAGTATCTTTTTTTATCATGTATGTTGGTATAGTACAATAATCAAAATGTACTAATATCCTACCCAGATTGTCACCGATCCTATCCTAATTTAATACTTGCGTGGAATCATAAAAATCCCGATAATACTAAAGCGAGACCGGGAGTCGAATCAGAGATCATGAAAATGTGTGTACAAAAGAACAGCTATATCTTTTGATCGGCAGTCTATTATGCCATTTTCTGCAGGGGAAAAGTCAAATAATTATACATACCCTAAAGAAATAGGGGGTAGATCCCCAGATTCTTGCATTTGTTTTAGTCCCTTCAATACATGATAACACATAGTTATTTCTACCCATCTTTTATCTGCATCATCAAAGATTACTCCTACCTAGAAAAAAAAAGTGGATAGATTTCTTTGTTGATTTACCTTCAACATATAAATTACATTTTATACATTAAAACAATATCTTTTTAGACATTTTAAGGGTTCTATAATTTTTAGGCGCCAATCCTTAACTATTAAGGATAATGAAACGACGTCATAAAAGATATGCCTTTTAGAAAAACTCATGTATTCTAATAATAGTACGCTATTTAAATATAACATGCACTTTCAACAAAATAATCAATAGACTATTATGTAGACATTGTACACAAAAGTTTATCACTAACAATGTGAATCATTTACTCTGTCATTCGAAAACAATTATTGTAATGTAATATTAAAACATATAGGTCTGCATACTTTTTTTCGGACCTGAACTTATGGCTGTGGAAGAAAAGAGAATCCCAACACAGCTTAATCGGATAGCTATGAGTGCTCACCGGGCGACGAAACTTTAAGGTCATAAAGGGCTCCGAGCCCCACTCTCCCGCAGGTGGGAGGGTTGTTTCCTGATATGTGAATGTTTATAATAGCGAATTTAACTTTTATTATCGTAGCCAGAGGGACAGCGCGATCCCGCATCCCCCGACGCTCACGTCGACCGCACGTTACACGACTTGCTCGCGTTAGGTAAAATGGCCTCGTCGCTAACGTGATTAATGCGCTCATGGAGAGTATCATGACTTTTACCCCTCTTCACCCTCGGAAGGTTGAAAAATCTCGCCCGCGGTAGTCTCGGAATACCTAACTGGTACGGCGTACTATATGATCTAGGCAAATCACGAATCGCATTGGAATAATTTCCAACTCTGAAGGTGCCGTTCGGATTGTTCGTAGACGCACGTGTGTGCTGTTATCTGACTAGACTTGAACGTGGCTGTAACATATGTTTCGCATCTGTCCCCAGGGACGTCCATGTGTCCCTACACCGAATGTGCGGTGCCATGACAGAGCGTGTTTGATGAAAGTGTTTGACGGTAGTCGTGATGTGGTTACTACCACATCACGACTACCGTGCAACGTGCAACAGAACGTATCTGGGATGACGACCGATAATTATCACACAGCACAATCATAGTCCACTGCTCTTGTAACGAGACGACTTGGGGTCACGAGGCACCCTATTCGCAGGAAGCGATTTTTCACTCTTTACAAATCTCAATACTACGCTAGAATATATCAGTTTCGGGCGGACAGACTTCATAGAGCTTATTTCCGTGAGACATTTACTTTTAGTGTTTATTAGATAATAAAGCTTAGATAAGACGTAACGCGCATTATTACTGACTTTATGGTGTCTTTGAAGGTGAGAGCATGACCAAGACTGAATCCGGGATACTTCATAGAGTTTACTCGGGCGATTTCTGTCATAGAGTTACGGGGGACATGATGCGCCAGCTCTACCCTGAGGTGGTGCAGTACACCCCTCGTGTGTATAGGTTATACTGATTGGGTTTGTATTCTAACAAATATTTTTTCAATTTTGAGACAAATATGAAACTATCTTATCCCATAAGGCTCTGTGACAGAATCAAAAGAGACAAATAATTATATTGATACTGAATACCGTTTGAAAGAGATACTACTGTCACATTGTGGCCGAATTAGGTCTGCAAGACTGGGGAAGCACAGCTACTTATATTGCATGTTTGTGAGAGTATAGCCAGTCCGCCTTATGCACCACCACTTTTTTACTTCTTGTTGTGAGCCGGGTTAATGATGAACAAAAGACTGTTGGAGGCATATTACTGGTTTTAGTAGTCACCAATGTTTACTCGTTCCCAATGCCATAAAATAAAAAAATGTACACAACAAAAAATTTCTCCAACTTCTAAAGTGTGTTGCTTCAAGTGAACTCGGTCCATTACTTTTTTATATTAATGACCTACTCAAGTGTCCAAAATACCAATGTATAACTTTGCCGATGACACAACAATTTTAATTAAATCAAATCGAATTATCCCGATAGTATTAATATTAATAATGAATCATATTATACAATCAATGACATATAAATAACTGGCTCAACAATAATAATATAAAAATAAATATGTCTAAAACTAATATAATACAATTTTAAACTTAAAATATTTAAAGAAAAGCATAAGATTAGTGTAAATTATGATCGTGTAATGATTCAGGATGTAGATAATGCTAATTTCCTAGGTATAATTGCATAGCAATTGGAAGGCTCATATCAACCAACTGTGCTCAAAACTAGATAAATGTGTTTATGCATTAAGCCACATTCAACAGATAGTATCCATGGAAGCTATTTTAGGACATGGAATAATATTATGGAGAAATTCTACTAACGCACACATAGCATTTGAAGCCCAAAAGCGTTGCAAATTTTTTTTTTGTAATGCAGAATATAATGACAATTGTAAGCCTCTATTTAAAAGACTCAATGGAATACCATGCCTATACTTTTTGAAACTACTTTTGTTAGGAAACACCCACAACTTTTCTAATTCACAACTGAAACAGTTCACAGTCTAGACACAAAAATAAAATTTGTATACTCAGACAATGGTTAGCCTTGTTTGGAGAAAAATCTATTGCTGAGTAATACGGATTCCTTATCATTTATCATTATGCAGTTACAATATGGCAATTGCTTACTATGAAAGGTATTCATTTAAATTGTGAAAGTAGAAATGTTATTACAGTCTCAATGAATTTATAAATGACAAATTATAAAAATAGTGTAATAATAATTTGTTGTACCTACCTAATTTTTTTAGTTATTTTTTAGTTACTTTTAAAAGTTATTATAATTTTAATGTAAGTAATGATTATTAACACTGGTAGATTGATAATAGTTCTTGACATGATAATTTTTTTAAATTAATGTATTATCAAACATATTATCAAAAATGAATATTACTTTCATATAATTGACTATTATTAAATTGTATCATGTTACAAGATATGAGATATAAAATAAGAATAAATATCTTACTTGGTATGGAAAAGCATAAAAAATATCATCCTTATTTATAGCTATTAACTGCCTTTGGGAAACAGACAGTTTTGATACAGCTGATTTCAATGTATCTATAGCCTCATTTTCAACAAGGCCATCCAAGGCTTTAAAATCACTATTGTGAAGACTCTCTGAAACAACCTAGCACAATCCACAATATTAATTCTTGTAGTTTTAGAAACAAAGTAGACAACGACAAACGAAAACAAACCTGAACTGCATGCTTAGATGCTTCAATAAAGGTATTTAAATTGAATTCTTGTTCAAAATAGGGTCTAATAATAAAATTTACATACATCCAGTTTTTTATGAATTTTATTACAGAAGGCCAAACAATTGGTGGAAATTCCATCAATTGAGGAAGTCTGCGTAATTCTGGACCATTGTCACAGTAATGTCTCTGATTTATCACTGGATTTAGAAGACATGGCGAGGTTATTGGAACTTTTAAATATTGGTATGAGATTTTGTCACTTAACCTAAATGTCTGCCGCGTTAAAACTTGTCTAATTGCTACATTCATATTTTTGCTAAAAACAAATAACAACAGTTAAACTGTAACAAATAATAGCACTACAATGTATAAAAAAATTGCGAATATTTTTTTTTAGAAATTGACAGTTGACTACTGAAAAATGACAATTTGGATGCCAATGACTTTTTAGAGTTACTTCGTTCCTATTGGAAAAAGCTATGACCAAAGGCGTTTCTGGCCAAAACGACATTAGAGGAAAATTTTACATCCTTCAGTGTTTTTGTCTCATTTTGGAGTCGATAACATTAATTTACAAAAGAGAAACGATTGTACATATTATTGTATAGCCATGGTATAAACATTTATTGTAAATTCAACCTTACTCACATCGGGAAGTCGGGTCTTGATGGTTGGAAGGTACCTTACCTCATCGCACAGTTCACGACGTTGAATTTGTTGGATGATGATCAGATTCTTGAGCACGGTCCGTTATGAGGGACTGACCACTCACCGAAGTACTCTATTGCTGACAGATCCGGGGCACCTCAATATAGGCCGCCGATAGAAAGTACGGGTTTTAGCATTGTGTTCATATCAGCGCTCCCACTATCGCTATCGCATTTCTTCACACTCGGTATCGCAGACAGTCTATCTCTTGCCGAAAGCTAAGAGGGTGATAGTGCCGTCCCGCCTCAGCCCTCACGTCCTTGTTCAGAACGCGGTGCGGAATAATTATTATACCGTGCCGTGTTCGGAAACGGGGCGTAGCCTAAGCGCTTTTGTATACATATTGTGTACAGGGCGGTCCAGAGGCTGTTGACGCACCTATTTGAGGTGGACGCGGCGGTGCAGTGGCACTGCTGCACCCCACCGGCAGATCTCCCCACCAAGATGGGTATTAGTGGCCTGCCTGTGGGGACGAGCACGGACAGCATCGCCGCGGAGCTCATGGCCAGACCTCCTAGTCCCCACCTGCGGAGTCATTGGCGGTGGAGTCTAGTATCGACGCTGTCGGCACCGGCGAACCTCCCTATAGCCAGACCTCGCGTTCCCCTCGCACCCAAGAAGAGGAAGCATAACAGGCCTCGAAAGAGGCAGCCAAAACGCCAGCAAGAGCAAGCTGAACCTCCAGAGGCCACACCGTCGACTCTCCCTCCTCCTAGCGCGGATGCTACAACCGACCAGGCCGTCGAGGAAGCAGGCATACTACAGCCAGCCACCCTAGGGCCTACACCTAGGACAACACCACTCACCACACCTTCAGTACCCACCACCAAGCAGACACCCCGGGGCCCCACAGAGCCTAAGGATACAGCCCTGCCGGAAAGTCGCTCCTGGTTCAGCACTGACGAACTCAGGGAGCTAATCGCTGAGATCGTCAAGAGGAACTCAGGCAAGTGATAAGGGAGGAGCTCACTCGTCCGCTCAGGGACCCCAGGATATGGCAGCACACAGCCACATCACAGATAACCCCAACACCATCACACATCTAGCCAAAAGGGAACCAGTGATGGATCGTAAGCAATTGCGAATCATCTACTGGAACCCCGGCGGCATCCGGGGAAAAATCCAAGACCTCAGACAGATCGCCCGGGAATATGACATCCACGTCATACTGTTGGGAGAGACATGGCTGAGGCCTGGGCAGGACCTCAAGATGGCGAACTATGCCGTGTATCGCAGGGACGAGGTGTCGACGAGCGGCAGGGCGTACAGAGGTACGGCAGTGCTCGTTCGGCGGGACATCGTCCGCGTCGACTTAGATCTTAGCCCCTTCTCCGACATTAACACAACCGGAGTAGTTGTGCAAGTGTTGATTGCTGGTGATCTGAACTCCAAGCACACCGCTTGGGGATCGTCCTCTATCAACCGCACCGGCGCCAGACTGCAGGTAGATTCGAAGCGACGGGGATATACGGTGCAAGGACCCCCCTGACCAACCCACGTTCCATCGGATCCCCGGCGGAACCCGGAAGTGTTGGACATCGTCATTCACAACAACCTCCGCTTCACTCTCGACGTGGAGGTACTGTATGACCTGGACACGCGGCACGTATACTCGACGGCGGTCAAAAAGGAGCGGGAACAGACCAGGCAGAGGGTGGACTGGCAGGTCTTTAGAGACCATATGGCCGACTTTACTATCGACGGGCAGCTTGAAATCGCGGGAGAGGTGGAAGCTGCGGCCTGTAGTCTCATGGACAAAATCCGAGAGGCACATGCTGCGGCGACCACCATCACACTTGTCAAAGCGTGCCGTCGGAGTGACCTCCTCCCCCGACCTCCTAGCCGATCTAAATCTACTTGATGAGGCCGTCTCAGCAAGGGCGAAGGACTGTCGGGAGGCCAGCTGGGCGCGAACCATCGCCCAAGTTGGCGCGAACGACACATCCCTCCATGCCCTGAACAGACTACTCACCAGGTCGAAGACCACGATCAGCCCACTCACTGACTTAAACGGCCAACGCCACTACAACGCCAGCCACGAGCAGACATGCACGCCAGCCACCTACGAACACAATTCACAGCAGCACCAGTCGCTGCCGTGCACCACGAGTACGTAGAGGGCCACGTCCCAGAGCTCCTCTCGAGCTCGCCTCCGCCGCTGGGTGGGGGGACTATATCTCTCCCGCTGAGATGCGGAAGGTCGCCCTTC
This sequence comes from Eumaeus atala, assembly GCA_017140195.1. Taxonomy (NCBI): domain Eukaryota; kingdom Metazoa; phylum Arthropoda; class Insecta; order Lepidoptera; family Lycaenidae; genus Eumaeus; species Eumaeus atala. The sequence continues at coordinate 1,538,192 of JAFELO010000097.1, read as the reverse complement.
ACCTGTTGAGGCGCAAAGCACCAGGCCCCCATAATATCCCTCCCATAGCACTGGTGATGATGCCGTGGCGCACAGCCGTGGCTCTCACCAGGATAGCTGTTGGCGTTCTCATCACGTCCCACTTTCCGGATATCAGGAAGGAAGGGCGAATCGTCGTCCTCCCAAAGCCGGACAAGTCTAGGAACCGACCCGGAAGCTACCGGATGATCACGCTACTGTCGCATGTGGCCAAGTTGTTCGAGCGGCTATTGCTCCGAAGACTGAAGCTGTACGTCCCAATAAGGGACGAGCAGTACGGTTTCCGGAGCGGTCACTCGACCACAATGCAGCTGGCGCGGGTGCTCCACCACTTGGCCATGGCATCTCCAAGGCCATGGTAACAAGGGGAGATACTGTGTTGGAGTCTTTCTCGACATGGAGATGGCCTTCGACCGGGTGTGGCACCGGGGCCTACTGGTCAAGTTGATGGACGCCGGCTTCCCACTGGATCTCGTACGACTAGCGGCGTCGTTCTTGGAAGGGAGAACCTTCCGGGTACCGGTGGAGGGGCGACATTCCTCCCTGCGAGCTATACGTGCTGAAGTGCCGCAGGGCAATTGCCTATCCCCTTGCCTCTACGCGGCCAATACCAATGACATTCCGATGCTCAACAACCCTACGGGAGAGGGCGAAACGGATGTCTTGCTCGCGCTGTTCGCTGACGACAGTGCTTACATATCCTCATCCCGACAGCCGGAGCTAGCAACTGGGCGAATGCACTGATCGACTACCGGAGTGGCTCGACAAATGGAGGATGTCTGTCAACGTGGAGAAAACAGCATTTCTATTTGTCAGCATGCGGCGAAACATGCCGGGGCGGTTGAAGGTGAGTGGCCAGGAGTTGTCTTGGAGGTCCCCGGTCGTGTACCTTGGGTGCAGCATTGATCGCACGCATCGAAAAAATTTGATCGAATGATCGAATCATCAACCCTTATCGAATGACCAATGGTAGCATCCGAGCTTCCACTACGCACAAAACTGGGGATATACAGTTACGTAAACGTCGCGCTACATAAATAATTTAATAAACCGCGATAAAATCTGTAAAAGTAGTTTTATTGTAATGTCTAACATTCGCTTAAACTTATGTTCGAGATTCACTTACGCTGCCCCGGCATGGTACACACTCACCTCCCCGAGCCAGAAGAAGCGCCTGCAAGCCCAGCAGAGCATATCCCTGCGAGTAATCACGGAAGCCGGCCGCTACGTCCGGAACGACATGATCGCGCGAGACCTGAGGATCGAGTCTGTCGGCGAGTTCGTGGCCCGATTGTCTCAAGGCATGCTCAGTGCCGCGGACAAAGGACCGCACGCCCACCTGAAAGACCTGGCCCCGCTACACGCAAAACCACCCGACGGGCGGCCGTATCCGCGTGAACTCGTATCCCGTGTTCCACCAAGCGGAAAAGAGTCCTCGGCTCCGACAATCAGGACGAGGATCATTCAAAGACATACATAATCCACATCACACTTGGACATCATCATCGTCATCACACTACACTACCTACCACACCTATAGGCCAGTAGGCCGCGGGCGCATCCCACCTTCAGGCCACATGGCCTCTGCACCTGGGTGCGCAACAACCCACCACCATTAGTGGATTGCCCCATCACCGAGGGGACAGCTGCCCTTCGCGGACAGACCCCGGTCATGAAGTTCGCCTCGAAACCCTCAATTCTCGCAGGCCCCTCCCAGGCCAGTGAAGAAGATCCACGGACGATATTCATATCCTATCTTATTGGATTCCACCCAAGTCCGATGAGGGTGCGTTTGCATTATATGGGTCAGCCGTCTCCAAATAACGATATAGTCTATTTTCATCGCTCTGATATCGTAAAAGAATGATCTTGTGGTGAAGTCCATCACATACAGAGAGAATTCGGTTAAGAACTCGATTAAAAACTAAAATTTTCGATTTTCGAACTGTATCTACAACTGTGTTGGATTTCGGGCTGTCATTTATAGAAATCGCTTTAAGTAACATTGCGTTACGTAGACTCACTTTTGAAATTTGTGTAAAATGAAAAGCAATCTTAGTGTTTAACAATATCGTTGGTGGAAAGCACTATATTGAACACTGCGTTAAACTGATTCGTCACTGTTATAATAATTCTTGTCTTTGACAAATGTGTTACCGTGTGTAAAATAAAAAAAGGAGCAATACTAGTCGCCGATCAAAGAGAATGTAAATGTAGTTCATCAAACATTATCTTTGGCAGAGACGAGGAGGAAGGTGAAAATTGAAAAATAAAATAAAAATGGCTATCGGTGTAAATACATCAAAATGGAAACCTAGACAATTAAGAGGAACTCCTGCCGGGAAAGCAAGGGATATTGTTGGTCTAGCTGTAGTCAGCTTCGCTCTTGCTTGTGGAGCATTTTATCAGTAGGTTAACTATTTCAGGATAAATACAGATACCAAAATATCTGGCATCACAGGCGAAAACAAAGGTTATCTTGTTTTACAGGTACTCTAGTGCAACATCAAAATTAAGAAAAGCATTGGATTGCTTTTATGAGGACCCTATAGGGGAAGTGGAGAGAAAGCAAATGATTGCTAGTGGTTTGCCTAATAGGACTGGGGATAAAATAAGACAGCTTATGGAATATAATAATAGACCCGATTTGCCGGATAAATAGCATATAATCATGAGTTCGGAGAGTCTTAGTGGTAGGTGGGTAAACTTTCATTTGTAGGTATAGGAATATAGTTAGAATAAAATATTTAATTTGTAACATTCGTTTTTATTGTTGCCGGTCATACCTATCTTATGTCAGAGTGATAAGCAAATATTTTTCTTCAACATCTGGTATGGATGAAAGTCTGTCTGACTTTGAAGAGAAAAAACAAAATCGTATGGGGCCAAAGCATGTATCAAAAGCAAAAGTTTCTATAAAGAAACGTAAACAAATTAAAGGGCAAAGAGACATTAGAACCTTAGTTAGGTCGACAAAAAATGAATTGGTAACATATACAAAAGATTTTGATCACATGTGCAAAACTTCAGGAATAGATGTAGATTCAGAGCAATTGCAATTGGCTATAGCCTTGTCCAAATCTCTTCATGATTCTGAAAGTCAGGTTGATGTGGGAACCATAACAGTCAAACCACTTTCAGCCTTGGAAAGGACAAAAAAAATAAAGTCAACTTTACAAGAATATGGTTTTAAGGTACCTACATGTGTATTGAAAAAAACAAGTAAAAGGTTGATTAGCAATAAACAATATAAACTACTAACTACACCAGAGTGTGAAAAAAATAAAATTATATGTAGTAAATATTCCGAAGTTTTAAGAAGAAACCATCCAAACTTAAAAAACCATGGTGTAATTGAAAATTCTGACAAAGAAATTTACAATAAAGCAACAAATATTTCTTACAATCAAATTAAAAATGTTGAGGAATTTTACATACAAAATAGCTTAATAGAAAAATCTACTCATGAAACTTGTTTATTGAAAGATTGGTCAGCAATACCTGGTAGACCCATTAGTCCTGACCTCAGGGTTAGTAATTTTAAGTTTCATGAATTTGAATTCACACAGGATGAATTGGATTGCATTCTCAGTAGTACTTTACAATTAGCACAAGAAATCGTTAACAGGAAAACTATGACAAGTTGTGACAAAAAGAGTACACAAGAAACACTTAATGAAGGTCTGAATATACATATTGACCTGAAGCCGCACAATGATTGTAAAAATAAACAATTGCGTAACTCATTTGAGCACCCATCAGACATAAATAAAAATATGGATGCTACACAAGGAGCTCGAAGTGCATCTCCTGATTTGTTTGAAGGTGATGAGTATTCATTAGAAGGACCTAATCACAGTCAACATTCAGAAATTAAAACAAGCACAAGTAATAAAGACAACATGTATTCTATGGATTTAACTGAGTGTGTTAGCAGTATAACTTATAAAGAGCAAACCATAGTGCAATCTGATGTCTGTAAAGTTTCTGGAATATCTAAGAAACTTGTACCTGAGTCAAACAGTTACTTGCATGATGAAGTAGTGCAGTTCTCCATTGATTATGCAGGCTTAAATGATGCATGTAATAAGGAAGGAAGATTTACACGGAGCACACAAAAAGATATTAATCTTCATACAGATATTCCATCTCAGACAGAATTATCTACCGAGACAATTATGGAGGTAAATGATCTTATGGAAGTGACAGAATGTGTTGTATCTGATTTTAACCAACAGAATATGCACAACATTCAACATAGTAGTTGTTATAATAGCAGTTTACAAGATAAAAAAAGTATGTCTAAACTGAATACGATTAATATTAAAAAGTTAAACTTAAATAACAAAGATGTACAACCAGTCTATTCTCATAATATTATAGAAAAAATTGATCTTACACAGACCATGGTTGGAAGTGTGGATTGCTTAACAGAAGATTATATAGAAAGATTAGGCTATGATCAGGAAAATGAAACCATGCCTTTGGATCTTATTCAGTCTTCAAGTTCCAATGAAGATCTCCCAATGGTTCAACTATCTGATACAAAATTATCTTCAGAAGATACAATTATCATCTATGGTGATGATGTAACCAACAATATTTCATTTAAAGATGTTGTGCTAGATACTGAAATATCAAAAGAATCTGTAACAAAAGACATATCAAATGAAAAGATAAGTCTTAGTAAAGATTCTGTAAGTATCAATGAAATGCCACCTTATGAAGAAAATATTGACTTTTTAAGTGACAATGATAATGCAGTAAGCAATAGTCCTATTGATAATGATGACACTATTGATTTAACTCAAAGTCCAGAATTATCTACACAAACACACCACATAAGCGAAAGCCTTGGAAAACAAAATAATGTATCAATTGATTATGATGAATTGTATGATATGAATGCATCCACATCAGACACCATAAGTAAAAATAATTATACTATAAGGAATGAATCCTTATATAACATTGGCAAGCAAAAAAACTTAAGCTGTGAATCTGAAAAATCTTTACAAATCTGCTCCCTAGAGATCAGTAAGAAATATAAATATTTATCAGATGAAGAAAATATAAACAATATTTCTTTAAATAATAGTATTTTGCCCAATGTTGAAGTTAAAAGTATTTGCAAGGAAACAAAAGTAATCAGTAAAAGTTGTGAGTCACAATCTACACCCCAAAAATTATCAGGCAACAAATCTGTAGTTCATACTCCTGTAAATGATGAATATATAGTTAAAACAGACAGCGTTACACCAATGTTAGATTATTCATCAATGACTACTCCTGCAAGAAACAAGGAACTAGAGAAATATGGTCTAAAACCATTTAAAAGAAAAAGAGGTAAGAATGATGAAATAATTACTTGACCATTCTTAGTAGATAATTGTGATTTTATTATCATCATTTTAATACAAGATACTTTGTAGATGGTCCTAGTTAACACTCTGCTGTGTAGTTGTCTCAGTTTTTGTATTTTTTAAATGCATATATCAAATCAATGAAGCGGTCAAACTTTTGTACACTGATGCCCATGACAACACACAAATAGATGTTGTGATATTCTTCTAGCCGGTCCACCTAATGGGCCACTTGGACTTTGCTAACATTACAAAACACAATATAATAGCCATTACTATAATGTATGTAGTAGATTTATTCCACATCATGTCCACCTGAGGATATGGACGGGCTGTTACTAATACAACATTACTTTACTACACTTAATAAGTTACTGATATTTTTTCAGCAATACAGATGCTAACATATCTTTATAATCAAACACATCCAGTTGTAGAACAATGTGCTCTAGATGAAATACCATCAACATCAAAAAAACCTAAAGTTAGTGAAGAAGAAATAAAAAAAAAATCCACTGCTCATAAACACCAAGTAGCCATATTTGAAGACCATGACTTAAGTAAAGAAAATTTATATGCGGAAACAAAAGAAAATCCCGATATAAAGGAAATTGATTGTTCTCCTGAGGATTGGGTGTTTCAGACCCGAGAGAACACCAAGGTATTTAGCAGTTTACTTACTAGCAGCCTGTATCGCTGTTGAGGACATGTATCTCATTGAAACCTTACAATTTTTTTTAATTGCATAAGGGTAAAAAAAAATCGGATCCTTTGATAACTACAGACGCCTATGGAGATTTGCATGATTGTTATGCATACGCGTTGCCGTCCTATCATCCGTCCCCCCTATCGTGCAGATTGGATGTTTGTGAGTAGCTGGGGACACCACCGGTACATACGTGTGCGAGAGGTACTTCCCCGGTCGTGCCGGCCTAATTCCGTTGCATAGGAGGATGTAATGTCATGCACCATGCATGGCACTACCGCCTCCTATACAGCATGGAACTACATCTTCCTAAAAACTACTAGCTCTTTACTTGAAAAAAAATTATTTTCTGGAAAGTGTTACAACAATCCTCGAGCTCCTAATTTACCTGGTGGTGTAATATTGTCTTAATAAGTAAAACCTCTAAGAAATATAGGACAGACAGTTACACATAGAAATCCTCTTGTTTTTTAGATTTATCCTCTTGTATAAGGTTAAGGTAAACTAGCAGGTTAGTGACCACCGCTGCACATGAACGATTAAGCAGGGTTCTTGCAGGCACATTGAATTTGCTGTTCTTATGACCGTAAAACAATTTTTAGGTACATTCATGCAGGGTTCCCTTACACATAGTTTTTCATAATTACGTGTCGTGCAGGAGTATGTTAAGGGCGGCTATATTGCGGTATGAACCAATTAATATAGATGTCATTCACAAGGACCTTATTGCAAATGGCTTCAGGTACAATCCCAAGGTAAGTTCTTGTTTTTGATTTCATAAATTTACCCGAATGTGTGTGTGAAATTACCTTAATAATAATATTAGTGTAAAGTGACCGAAATCACGTCGGGCAAAATGTGGAGACTTTAAGAGCACACTTATGATTATATAGAAAAAATAGTATTGAATTTTCCACTGTGAAAATCAATCAACTTAGTGCGCTTGTAGGAAATCATTACTTCTATTTATAATTTGCAGGGGCGAGGATAGATGTTTTCGCTCCATTTCCTCTTGGACGTTATTGTATTACAAATACCTAGACATAGATTTATTCCAAACGTATCATCAGTGATGACCCTGGAGTCCCACAAATATTCCACAATATATCCGCAAGAATGGGATGGGATGGGAGAAGGGTAACATGTTGTTTCCTTCTCGCCTATCTCGAGACGTTGAAGCAACTTACCAAGTCAAATGGGTTGTAAAAGTATTGCTACAAGCCCCACTCATAATTGCCATTACAGCAATATATATTAAATATGAAATTAAAAGATCACAAATGGTTTTACCGTTCCAGGACATACTCAAATTTATGGACAAAAAGTGCATTACTGTGAAGACGGCAGAAAATAAAACGCGGAATCAGAAAATATAAAAATTGTGACCTAGCATATTTATATATTTAGCATTTAATATATTTTAGTACATACAGTCATATAACATTTTATTTTCACACCTGTGCCTGTATGCAATGTCAAGTATCTTTTTTTTGCGCAGAACGCCATAGGTATCGTTTCAGCCTTTTTAACATATTTATTCATTATATAAACAGTACAGGACAGTAAACACTGAGCAGTAAGTGTTTACCTTTTCAGTTTGTTTTTTATATTATTGAGTAGGCAATAAGGATATATCGCTACATGGAGCTGCCCGCGCTTATGTGCCGCACGCCTCTGGGCTACGCTTAAGGGGCTAGTATGAGCGAATGACCTTGAGTGTTCGTGAAATGTTGGAGCGAATTGTTTCGATATTCCGCCGCCATATGGACGGCCGCGACTGACGCCAGCACAACGCGGAGACACTTCCCGCGCAATTTATTTGCGACATCTGCGTGCACTCTTGCATATTTCTTATTAAAATAATAAACATTAAATAGTAAGAAAAAGTATTCAGTTTTGTCCATATTAGGACCTCCGAGGACTTCTGAGTTGCATTAGACTTAGTACCATTGTTGTTTTACCCAACTGTGAAACGATAAGGAGGGTTATGTTTAGCTGTGTGTGTATGCATGTGTTTGGTTTCCCTTTCAGATTTTGTTTTTTACATCACTTACACCGTTTTCTCCGACGAGTGTGCTATAGAATTGTCGCAGAACGGGCTCATAATAGGGCGCCGATGTGGAAGTGGACGAACGTCGGGATCGCCGCTATTCACAAACAGTGCTTTTTATAGTAGTGAGGTGTTACTGGTGGTATCCCTTTGGCAGATTTTAGTATCACGCCGACGGCACGCGCACCGTCAGCGCTGATGGCCGAGATATATGAACTTTTAGGAAGCGTTTTTTGGTGACGCATAGCTATCAGCGCGCACGGTGGTCAGCGCTGATAGCTACGCGTCCGTACGCGTCGCGCGTCGGCACCGCGTAGCTGTCGGCGCTGACGATCGCAGGAGCGCCTCTGCGTTCAGTGAGCGTTTTAGTGTCAAGCGGAGCGGACGTCATCAGCGCGTACAGTCATGGCGAATCGCGAAGTGGATACAGGTCGAGTTATCGATGAGGTACGCCTGAGGAAGAAATTGTGGGATGCATCGGATCCACTCTACAAAAATAAAGATGCAAGAAACAAAGCCTGGGAAGATATTGTGGACACATTGTTCGAAAATATTTCAGGAGTTTCAGGAGAAGAAAAACAACAGCTTGGTATGTTTACTTTCTTATTTTAATTTTAAATATAAACATTTCAAGTTAAAATATACACGAATCTTGCCAGGGTACGCTTCCAATAGGGCTCACTAAGTACTCAGCAAAATGTTCTCGCAGGGCGTGTCCAGGCCTGTTTGTGGGTACAGTTGGCAAGTCTACCATACCGGCAATTGTAAGTGTGTCTTCAATACAATAACCATCGCGAATTCTTATAAAGTTATTCAATACGCGGCATGCTTTAACTATATTCTTTGTAACATCAAAACGCACATTAATAGGCGTATGAAACACACTGAACTTGTTCGACATTATACAAAATGTCGATTCTATGTATCGTCTACTCCGGCTCAGTCTACAATTAAATATTTCTTTCTTGTGGGTCATATTGGATCGTGCATATGGCTTCAGAATTTTATTTGATATTCCAAAAGCACCATCACCCACAATTACATGTTCAACTGGAGTATTTGTTCCTGGCTGTGGCTTCGGTCCTGGAATGTTTAAAGTGTTTTGTTCAAGGCTCCTGTATAGTGTACTGTTTTGGAAAATAGTCGAGTCCGAGTTTTTCCCATATGTTCCAATGCTTAGCAGCAGCACATAGCTAGCAGAACTATGGAGTAAACATTTTTATAGTTGTAGAATATTTATCCACCACCGGTTGGATTTACGTTTCGTATGTGCTTGCCATCAATAGCTCCGATGCAATTTGGAAAGTTGGTCTTTTGTAGAAAACCGTTTTTTGCCACGTATCAGGGGTATTTGATGGTATGCATTCATTGTGTAGCGTTTCCCATATTACTTTACACACTTCGTCCACGATCTTACTGATTGTTGCGATTCCCATCCTGCATGAATACTGCAAATCTGTATACGTTCGACCCGTAGCAAGAAATCTGAAAATAAAAAATTTTTATTATTTCAGCAAAACTAGTCCAACAGAGATGAAAACAGCCAGGAATGCTTATAAAATAAGCATATAGAACACAGAACGCAATGAATAAAACGCCTTCAGGAAGTGCTGCAAAAAATACAAAAAGTACATATATTATGAGGAATTAAGCTTCCTAGCTCCAACAGCATTCTCAACTGTTGATGAATCACTGAATGAAATCATAACCTCCACATCCCTTCCCTCACCCTCAGTAAATATAGATAATACATTGGATGGTATGGTATCTTCAGAAAATACTCAAGAGGGTGAGCAGAATGACCGTGGTGTCGATTCAGCATCATCATAAAAACCTTGGCTGAAAAAGAGAAAAAGAAACCCCCCGAAAACAAATCCAGAAAGTTCTCTATTTCAAAAAGAATTATTTACTTTATTAAGTAATCAAACATCAGATCTTGCTGCTGACGACCTGGCTTTTTTCGCTTCTTTAGGTCTAATTATAAAATCTTTTGATGTAGGACAAAAGCTAGAGTTTAGATCGAGAGTGCAGCGCGAAGCCATGGATATTCGAAATTTCAACAGATCAAATAGCTCCAATGACGCAAGGCCTATACTCGAATAATGATATTATTTCTAATTACTAATAATATGTCATTTATGTTATTTTTTTTTGTCTTACCTATAATATGAAACATAAAAATAATAAATATCTATGTTGTTTTCTTACCTATACTTTGCCATGATTAAAGTCTCCTTTAGTCGTTCAATCGGTGGCAATGGACCAGTTCATCCTGTATCTTTGCCAGAAGTTCGACAAAAGTTCTAGTTGACCTTCGAAAGTAATTAAAGAATTTACTTTCGTCAGCCCTCAAAGTGCCATATAACAAGACAAACTCTCCTGCAACGGCTCTCTGCTCAATCAATGGATGAACATGGAGTCTTGCTCGTAACCGGTTTTTTTTTGGGATACATAGTACAAAGCAGCAATAATTAATACACTCCGCATTTTGTCGTCGTCTGTACGGTAAGGCGGTCAGTACGATACTAAAACGAGCCACGCTGAGCCTCAGCGCTGATAATGCGCTGAGCTATGAGCGCTGACGGTGAGCGAAAGACTAAAATGCATCTCTGTCACCTGCGGGAGTGGGCGGTTCCTCTTTCGACCCTAAATCTAGTTTCGTCGCCAGACGAGCACTCGTAGCAGTCCAATGAAACTGAATTGGGCTTCTCTTTGCTTCCAAAGTAAAAGTTCAGGTTCACAAAAAAAAAACAGTTGACAGTACACTCGAATCTCGGAATTCTCGCGGCGCCATAACTAGGTACCTATACAGTCGACAGCGCTTCAAGCGAGAGAACTCGTGCTTGCGCATAGTATGTATCAATTTACTATTTGAAACTAGGGTAATTTTTGTTTATCTTTTTATTCATACAATAGTATATATAATTCCACATAGGTATTTATATCTATGTCGAATTATTCATTGAAATAAATTAAACATTTATATTTTGAACATATTGATTTAATCAATAGGTACAATTATTATTATACAACAACACACACAATACACAAAGTCATTACTTGTATTATCTTATTACATATCTATAAGTTCCTTTGGTCCTCAAAAAATGATAAGTAAATTCCACATTAGGCACTACATACATACAAAGATATTGCGGTTACAATTTGTGTACAAGAACAACAACACGAACACGATAATATAAAACGCAGCGAGCAGCGCACGGGCTCGCGCGCGACCGGTAGTTAGTAGTAGGCACTACCTCATTTTCATCATTCGTCTAGGTGTTATTCACCATTACTAGTACATTACAACGTTCAAAATTATTGATACAATAGTAATATACTCACTCGTACATATATATAATACAGTGACATTTTAGGGAAAGAAATACCAAAGTTATAAAAGTGAACTTCGGGTGGGTATACAAGACGTTAAATATCTTCATATTCAACATATATTATTTTGGTAATTATACATAGAAAACTACTGCTATAATGCATACACGTATAACATGGAAAAATCACGACCAGCCCCTTAAGTATTTACCATACGCCTTTTGATCCTGCTATGGCTTTATTCATTTTCATCATCATCATTGACAGCCCTGAACGGTCCACAGCTGCCCACAGGCCTCTTTAAATGAACGCCAAGACGGCCGATCACCTGCTACTCGCATCGGGGAAATAACATCCCACTGTCGCACTCCTCGATGCAATTGGATTGGCCTCCTTTGACCTCCCGGAATCAGTACGGACATAAAAGTAGTCATATAATGCTCTCAGTACTTCTACTTATCGCCAATCGACCTGACATCGCAGTAAAACTTCCAGAACAGCCCATGTTTCGACAGAGTCAATTCGTATTCCACAAAAAGCAGGGCAAAGCGGATGATTGTACTCATGTGTCTTTTATACAACTTGCCTTAAGGTGAAAATGTGGTCCATGGTGCTGGAATTCGTCCATCTTTGTGGTGCGACGATTCGTCAAAACTCTCGGGAACAACTTGTAAATATGGCCAAGAAATCAAATTGGTCTGTACTTTTGAAGTGATTTGCCACACAATTAAAAATCTTTTCCAGCTGCCCTAATAAGCTTGACTGTAATTCCGTCCTTCCCGGAGCCTTTCCCCCTTTAAGCTGCAATAGCCAGACTAATCTCACTCAAGCTGACGTTCGGGAGATCGCCTGACATATGTCGTGTCGGGCTTGCATGCGGATCATTGTTCAGGGTATCGGGATGAGGAGCGTGCGATATGTACAACTTGTTATGGAAAGCTTCGATCTCAGATAAGATTCCAGGCTTAGAAGAAACGGTAACCCCAGAATCAGTCCTAACCTTTGTCAGACAACTTCTTCCAACCTTCGACCCTCTATGTACAGCATAAAATCGCTTCGGAAACCCGTTGCGAATTTGAGTTGCGAAGGTGTCGGCGTATTAGTTTCCGGATTCGCCTTGAAAGAAGCCCGACATCGGCAGACGCCACGTCTTCGCGTGCTCTGCGTTCCCTCATAAGTCCAAGCGTCTCATCCGCGAGTTTAGCTTTCCTGCTCTTTTGCTTACTCCTACAATATCCTTAACGCCACGCCACGTCAATTGCCATTGTAGTTTCCAACATATCTGGGACATCTAACCGGTTTTTTAATTCCAGTTGGACTTTCTCGGAACCTACCATAGTTCGTCGGAAGTTAGGTCGGAGTGTTGAGTGTACCAATCCGACGCGCTGGCGTCGAAAGCCCATCAGAGAGCCTCTAACCAATCGGTGATCACTTCCGTTTTTAAACCTGTTGACCAGGGAGACATCCCTAAATATATGCTTTCGGTCCGTCATAATAGAGTCAGTATCGGGACTCCGCCATGTCCAATTCCTATGGGGCGTCTTCTTAAACTTCCGACTCCGTGTGATCCCAGACTCGATTCGACACCATTTCGTACTCCCACCTTAGCATTAAAGTCCCCCATATGAACATTGCAGTGGGCCTTACAGGTTTTATGTACATCTTTTTTTTTGAGACATCCTCATAAGTTGCCTCCACGTCGTCATCTGAATGTGTCGAGGTTGGTATACTTGTATCACTTTGAGGCTGTACCTCTTAGTGAGTTTAAGTATGAGATACGCCACCCTACCCGACACACTAGAGATTTCGGCGATGTCGCCTACGAAGGACTTATTTACGAGGAATCCCACGCCGCCTTGAGATGGAGTGTCGCCTTTCCTAAAGTAGAATAGGTGATCCGATGGCAGAGTTATGGTGTCTTCACCTTGTCTTCTTACTTCATATAACCCTACAACGTACCATTTTTCCCAGTTCCACCTGCAGCTCAACCAAGTGGTTATCTAGTCTGAGCGTTCGTCCGTTATACGTAGCCAGGTCAAATCGGTGGTAGCGATTCGTAGCCCGGAGATTCTTAGCATCCCTAGTTCCATCGTTACCATAGCCAGGACTTCACCCCAACCTCAATGATTCACCGGCTGCTCCTCCTAGCAGGGAGGAAAGTGGCTGGTGTAATGTTGACAGGTCATTAATGCTAGTGATTATTTCCAACTTCGGAGCTTATAAAATTGATTGTAAATCAATTTTGAAAAAAACAATATATTTGATCATGTCAATTTTTAATCAACTTCATAAAAAGTATTTAAAATATTTGTATAAGATGTATGGTCGACGCCAAAGATTGCTGGAAATATCCAGACTTACAAAACAGCCTAGAATTCAAAATTAACTTATTATTCAAGTGAATTTTGTCTTCTAAGTTGTTAATGCAGTTTTGTAATTATGAATCTCGTTCGGTCTCGACGCATGTATGAGTTAACAATGGGTAGACCATCATTAATTCATACATAAGATTAGATTACAATAACATGTGCTAGTGTGCTACAACATGTGATGTTGTAGTCTGCAGTAAACTATACGTATAATCTGGGGCGGTTTTATAAATTCATATTAAAGTCCCGGTTAAGCTATAAGGAATTATCAAGTGCAAATATATATTCGATTGTACAGGTCTTGTTGAGATGAAACTTCTTAAATTGAAGCACTTATGTGATAGTTAAGTATGAAATACATTTTAATTCTCAACCGGGACTTAGCTATACACTATGCCATTCGATATAGATAAACTATCTCGCCTCTTTCCACAGACTTATTTAACAATTTTAACTCTTTTACCCCATTAAAATTTTAGAAAGAAAAAAAAGCGTGTATGTACTTATGTACACGTGTTTGAAGTTATACTTCTTTGGCGTAACAAGAGAAAACTGAAATGTTAGCTAACTTCAAGATGTTGGTTTTTCGAGACGGTGATATAGCTAACTTCAGAGTGTCGGTTTTTGCTGACGGTGTGCGCGCACATCGTAAAAAAATATTCTCATCATTTTTCCCCAACGCGCGAAAAGAAGTATAACTTTTGAAACGTTATCACCTATGATGTCACTAGAATCAAAAAGATTTCTCAAGACCTTTCGAGATTGTTTTGTCTAGGTAATTTTCAATTATTGTAAATATACGTCCAAAATCATGTACACTGTACAGTCGCAACAACTTTTTTTGGTGCGAACTCACAAAAAAAAAATCAAGACGTAAAAACATTTTAAGAATGGTATCATATTTTTTTTTTATATAGATTTTTACTCGGGGTTTCCATTTCCGTCATTTTTTTAGTAGCCCAGCTTGTTCGATGGCCTGTCTCGTCGCATTGTTTATATGTCTAAATCTGTCTGGGCCCAGTTGAATACCGCCGTACCTGTAAATAAAAATAAAGTTTTAAAAATTACTTATTATATAAGGGCCGGTTTCACAGGTTCCAATTAAATTACCTTATTTCTTGTCAAATTTAACGACTACACTTATATTTATAGTTCACACAATATGTATGTGTGGAACATAAATGTATGAAATGACCGTAAGATTCTAATACATCATCCCTATTATTATACTATATTCCAGTTTTATTCCTCTATGTACTGTGAAGTCTTACTTCTAGCTCGGTTTTAGTTTTTGTGCGTGTTCATTTTCGCATCTTTTGTTTGAATTGACTTAGATGTACAATTCAGGGCAGGATTAGATGAGAAATTTCAGGACATCACAGTCTTCGAATTAAATTTAATCTCGATCCTTCCACTCGTTTCCGAAAAAAGATTTTGACAGACTTACAACAAAGTGATTCCGTAAGGGTTCGATTTAATCCTTTTAGGGTACAGAACCCTAAAAATGACGTTGAATAATTTTCTATACCAACCTGTAACAAAGCTTCTTAGACTATTTATTTCGAATGTAGTTTGATGCTTACTATACTAGAAGTTAATCTTTTTGAGACATTTATGCAAATCCTAAACAGAATTTACGTCAGCCAGATGATTTGTGTATTTGTTCAAGTGGTATGAGTATTATTACCAAAAGCTGTAGGACTATACTAGTTCTGAAAATTTTACATAGATCTTTCGTCAATCTACCAACATCTAATATAAAAATCATGCAGCTGGTAAAAAATATTGTTTACCATCTAGACACAACCACCAGTGTATTCTTCTGATCGAGTATTTGTAGTAAGTGCAGCATTCTGCTCCCAGCGTGGCTCTCTCCGTCATCATCACAGTCTTGCAGTATAGATGGACCTTTACCACTCTGCCGTTCTATTCTATATGCGTACATGTTGTGTGTGGCATTCAGTACCTTTTTGTTTTGCTTCAGTTTTAATAACACAGCACTGCAATATTATAATTTCCTCATGTAAAAACAAAAGTAGAGGAGAATATGAAACAGCAAATTGAACTAAAGATGACCTTACACTGTAACAATTTTTTAAAATAAAGTATCATGGCTTATTTAATAAAGAATGTCTATGTTACAACTATGGAGTTAATTATGATAGTATATGTGGATTTATCACATGACATTAGCGGGTAAGGACTAGTGTTACACTTTCAAAATTAATAAATAAAGTTCCTATTTATTTGAGATGATAGATTTATAGCACATCTGGTAAATGTAATTATATATATATATATATAGATATATACATATACATAATTATAGCTGATAAATTAATGATAAACCATGTTTCGTAAATTAGTTTAGTAAAATAACTTACTTTACATCGTCGATACTGTGTACTTCAGCAGCGTGACCTTGAAATGAGCTTTTCCTATCAAAAATAACTTCACCATGAGTTATATCTGGACATTTAATATGAAGCTAAAATCAAAATACAATGATGTCAGTAATGTAAAACAACGCTGTGTAAGAGAGTAATATTACAAAGGCCACAAATTGTGTTGCCCTTATGATGGAAAAAGATAAACCTATAATATCTCAAATTTATTACACTTGTTTTCTGATGATTATAATGTATACACCCAGCACGAGTTGTAATACCACTCCATAAAATTGTAAAGGCAATTTAAAGTTACATTAAGCTAGGTGTCCCCAACATCCTACCAAAGTTCCATTCTCTTGTTTCTTATTTGTTACTTGTCATCCTATTTGATGGTGTTTTCTAATTTTTATATATTTTAATTTGCTTTCAATGAATTTTATAGCATAATGAGGCCAACAGACAGTCAGCATCAGTTTGAATGATACCAACCTTCTATGGGAGAACACATTCACTGAACCACTAGAAACTTACAAAGTACATGTAATGCAACATCATAGCCGTCCCTTCGCCGCTGTATCATGTGAGCAAGAATACTGTCCGGCCAAATTCACCCGCAATGTGGCTTTACACAAGCCCTTACTAGAATCTATTTTAATACGTTATGACATAAACTTATACAATAAACTATATATTATAAATAAATAGATAAACATGTAAGAATCATGATTATGGAGCTCCACTCTCTCTGATTACCCCATTAGGGAACTGCCATGAATATGTGTTTTTGTTAAATAAATATGCATACCTCAGATAAATCTAATGTTTCTTCAATTATATTATCATTGTTACCCTCTTTGTGTTTTGGCTCAGGTACTATGTGCTGTAGTACTTCTCTTATTTTCTCAACCCATTGAAATATAACAGTTTCGCCCACATTTTCACTAAAATGAAAATAAATAAATATGTTTACTACTCTTAGTTTATATGTTTTTAAATCATTTATTTTTATAAAATATATACTTAGTCTGGCCAACAATAAAAAATATTACATATGAATTTGGAACATGTCACTTTTTATACAATTGTTCATTGTGTTTTCTCTTTTTTCACAATATTTTGCAATGTTAAAATGGAGTGAGATAATCAAGGGAACAGAATTGCTGTGATTGCATTATAGAAAATATCCCATAAGCGACAGTGCATCGCTTATAGGCTATTTTCATTTCCTATCTGATAAATGAAAGATGAATAAGGTGGTAAAATCGAAATAACCACTGATGTGGTATGCGAAATGAGGTCACAGAAAAATTTGTTTACGGATGAGAATTCTTTTATAATTGAGCATAACTTTAGTAAACAAAATCGTAATTATGTTCAAAGCTCTAAAGCTCGAAGGAAGCTTCCCAACGAGTCAACAGAGTGCAATGTGGGCATTATCTGATTTAAGTGATGGTTTTGTGAGCTGTTAGCTATGAAGGAGTGACTGAGCCATATTTTAATGAAGAAGCTATCAAAACATTGGCACAAGTGTATAAAGACTCCATTCTTGACAAGGTAGTTAAAGCCCTTTAATAACACCATGTTCAATAATCAAGTATGATCCTTCCAGCTGGACTTGGGACCTGAACATACAGGTCAATCCATCCAATCTAGGTTAAAACGTATTGGACTTGATCAGAGCTGAAGACTGGCATTCATCTAGTACCGACCTTAATCCACTGGCTTATGATTTGCACACACAGCTTGCTCTAAATGCTATAATTTGTAGTCTCTAAGACAATCCATTATTTTGGCAGTGAAACATTTCCCCATGGAAAGAGTGCATGCTTCTACTGATAACTGGCCTCCACATGCAAAGAACTGCTTTTATATTGTTGTTTTATATTTGTGTGTCAAACAAACACACTGTAAAAGTAATAAATATTATCTGCAATTACATTTTTTTTTTCCATGTTACAATATTTATGGTAAGACTAAGTATTACCACTGTACTTCCCAAATGGTACCTGTAACACAAGTCCTTAAGGTACATAACACTAAGCTAATGTGTCTTCTAAGATCAGACCCCAGCCAATAGATAAACTTTCACTAGGGTTGTGGGATTGATCAACTATTATTATCTGACATGCCTTATTAATGGAGATGTTGACATCTTTGCAATGGGCAGAAGACTTTTACACATGTGCAGAGAAATCAATTGCAGTGAGGCTTCATGAAATGCCATATGTATGTATGGGGTGGGGCTCCCCAAGTAGTTCCAGTCTGTTCCCGAAGGATTTTGTTACAGGCTGATACACTTATTTGCTGCTTGCAGGTTAATGTAACTTATTAAATATTTAAAAAAAAAATTAAACTTGCTTAGGTTACCTATATATCACTATAAATGTTACTTATGTTATTGTGTCCCCCATATCATCTTTCGGCCGATATTAGTAATACATAGATTTAAATGGTTCCTGTTAAAAACTGGGAGGCAGTATGTACGTACTTACAGATACACTTCATCTAAACAATAATGAAGATTTTCTTTAGCCTTTCGATCCATCCAGGGCGCTGATAATTCATATTTAGGCGGTCCTTGACAAGGATAATTAGGCGTCATTGTAACATATAATATAACTTCTTTATCATTTTCTTTGATTCTAATATTATAAGAATTTATAGACGCACTCTCAGTAATCCAATCTTCACCGTAGATAGAACTCAACGCCTCGACTTCTTCAAACTAAAAATTGATATTTATTATATTCACAATAACTATTTTTAAGGTAAATACAAAAGCTAAAAGTGAATATTATAGTTAAGTATTGTGACTATACCTGTTTGGATAGATTATCACTGTCCATGTTTTTGTAATGAAGCTAATATATACTGATTTGCCTCAAGTATGCTTCTTTAATATTTCAAAAATAATTGACTAACAGTGTACTTTAGCAATATAAAACACGGAACATTATTTTAACAATTTTAATGGATCCCAATTATTGACATCACAAATGTCAAATACGACAACGTCACATCAGCTGTCATCAAGACATGATTGTTTGCTGTAAGATTCGTCGTTACGGACAGACTAAAATCATAAAGCCATATTGCCTCGTCAATAATTAGTTTCCATTTCTATAGTTTTTTAGAAAGTATATTTCTTTGGTTCGCCATTTTTTTCCATTTTCCATCATCAAGACATTAACAATTGACATTTACGCTTTCTCTTTTAAATATATTTTTTTATATTGTCTTAGCAACGAGTGTAATGGTAAGGCTACTGTAATAGCCGCTAGCATTAACGTTTATTTAAAAAGGTTTGCCATGAAATTGGCTGGGTATTTCGAATCTTCACCCTACGATCCACAAACGCATTGTTATTTATATTATCTCTATGTATTGCATAGAGATATTATAAATAAAGTAGCGGTGTCAGCCTAAAACGTGCCCACCTAAATCGAAAGAAAAAGCAACTGCGTAATTTCTCTCAGTATGAAAACAGTGTAGCCAAAATTCGTACTTTATTTTCGCACTAGGCTACTCATGCCTATAATTAAGATGGTTGAAACATGTACGACAAATTTATAATGTGAAATTAAAGTTATATGATAACTTATATACACATTAAAACTATTTAAATCATTTCAATAAAAATACTTTTAAGGATTCTATCGCGGTTTATTAAATTATTTAACTAGCCCGCTTTACAACCGTGGTCATGGGTGGACTGAGTCCATGTGTGAAACCGCAAAAGTAGTTTTATTGTAATTAGTAACATTCGCCTAAACTCAAGACATCAATCTATTTAAATCATTTAGAGTTAAAATTAAAGCCCGTAAAATACTGTAACATATGTAACGTATATATTTCTAGGAAAAGACAAAGTCTTTATCCAAAAACCCTTGAGGGGATTTGCCTGTAAATATAAATGAAATTGCAGATCAAATGCGAACGAAGTCGCGAGTATAAAATAATATATTATATTGTTCAATGTAAAATAAATACACCTACCGAGTGGTTTATCGATATGGACATTAATTGATATTATTACGCGTACCTATAACATATAAAAACTATTGAATGACTACAATAATATATACACATCGTCATCATCATCATCATCATCATCATCATTATCAGCCATTATCGGTCCTCCGCTGGACATAGACCTCTCTCAATGAACGCCAAGACGACGGATCTCCTGCTACTCGTGGACATATAATATATATAAGAGTTATTTTATTACTTTTTGTTAAAAATCAGTAATAGTAGTATTTTCTAAAGTGAAGGTGTGGGCATGTGATCATCAACTAGGGCAGCAAACTTTTTTTAGCGTTCGTCTGACAAAATATGCGGTAGTAATTAAAAGTGAAACTACACTACTATACAGTACTATAAAGCAAACAAATGTGTACGGGTCATTCATTAGTCGATTTAAAAGTGAAACGAATTAATAGATTTATTCTTCAATATTTGTACAAAATTATACCACGTGAAATTTGTTGGCTGCAATTTTTTTATCATTCTATAGATAATTTAGTGTAATGATTATTAAAATGTATACATTAGTACAAAGTTACGTTAAACTTGTGTTGACTAGAATATTCCAATTTTCTTTGACACAAAATTAAGTGCAGTTTGGCATTCTACAGATGGTTAGGCGCACTTTGCAAATTTTCGAATGGCGCAGGCTGCGCAGCAACTAGTTTTATGTTACCGGAATAACCGTACTTGTACCTTTGGCAATGTGTAACAGCTGTAGGGCTGCAACTCCTGTTGGCTTTAATACTCAAAAATTGCAAACCATGATTTGACTGAGGTCTTTATAGCGTGCCATTTAGATATATTATACCAAGGTTTCGCAATTTACAACGTAGTCCCTAAAAAAAAATCGATTTCATTTTAAATTCGCCATTTGTAATTTTAGCGCAACGGACTTTTTTTGCCACTATTGGTACTAGCCGCGAGTGACCCTTGTTTAAATCTAGGGCAAAAATTACCACGATACAGATTATTTGGAAAATCATCCTTTTATTTGCACTTGCAAACTTCTAAGGTTACAGTTTCCCAAAAGTGCATATTTAATTTAATATCTCAAAATTATACAAGGTTTATATTAAGTATAAATATACATGACTATCTACAAAAAAAGAAATTTTGACTACTGTGTGTAAACTACTTGTGTACTAGAGATTCTAAAATTATTAACGTTTAGGGTTAGGGCGTATAGATTTAGAAGCTGGGCTCAACTAGATATCTAAAAACGTTTTTCACGGTGTGATTTGAAGTCACATCTTGACAATATTTTTATGAAAATTACATGAATGTTTTTTGTGGTATTTCTTGTAATATCTACTAGTAAGGACACGTTAAAGGATTTTAACGATAGAAAAAGCATAAAATTGAAGGCCAATTTAGCTCCTCCTACGTCAACTTAAAAAATTAATCAATTGTCTTACTTCGCGTACTACAGTTTTGAGTTTTGTCAAGTCGGAAAAGTATACTGTAGGTAGGTAAGTGTATTTAAAATATCCCTCAATGCGCAGTTGAATTAATTTAGGCTTAGCGTTTATACCGTTCTCTGTTATTATGCAAATATAAATTACACGCCTGACATGTAAATTGTGAAAAAAAAAATAGACCGGTGATTGTGGGACTACGAGTCTATTATTAGATTAACATGTAGGAAGTCATTCAGATCGCTTTTTAGCTCCTTACTTTGCCTTTTCTTTTGACAGAGGGGAGAAAATAAATCCCTGCGGGTGTCCACAGCCGCTTTAATGATAGAGTCCCGGATCTGCAAGCAACAGGACTCCAGGGATATGCCTAGGCACGAACACCAGACTTCTCCTTGGAGTCTGTCCGGTTGCCTTTGAACAGTCTCTACGACGTCGTGTCTAAACATTGCCGGGTTACCACCCTGGCACGACACGAACGCAGGGGCACTACAATTGCCGGAGGTGCCAGATGTAGCGCCTCCTTCGTCCCCGTTCTTTCTTTTTTTCGCCATCTCCTTCCCTTAATACCGTGCCTCGGAACGGAGACGGAAGTCGGGACAACTTGCAGGATTTTGCCGGCGGTCCGTTCAGTCACTTCCTCTACTAGTATGACCGATGAGTAAAGTTTAATGCACAAATTCTTACATATTTTAGAAAAAATTGTCATGTAATCTTTTATAAACCTACATACTTCCGAAAATTTTTATGTCTACATGATTAAATGAAAACTCTAAGATTACAAAGAATTATAAATAATAAAAAATAAATATTATGGGGTTTGTTGTGAATTTTTCTTAGTATAGAGGGGGAAAAGGTGCATTCGAAATGTTTGAACGACGACCGATGCACATCCGCATTATTGTTTTCATGCAGATATACTGCTACTGTATAATAAATGCGGTGTCATGTGAGCGAGATATGTTTCACCAGTCGTGTCCGTCCAATTGTGTTGAAATGCAGCACGGCATATTACAACCTACTACAAATATAAGTTTGTAATAGTTTTTTTCATTGCTATGTTTATAATTTTAAAAAATAATCGGAGTTATTTCTATTTTTGTACTATAGGTTAGTAAAATACTGTGTTAAATTCTAACGTAACGAAAGCAAAAATAGTAAAAAATAAACAAATACTTAGTTTTAAAGAATTTTTCGCCACCGTCTCACTACAGCCAAAACCTATCGACACAACAACGTGAGCTCAGCTGAGCTAAGGAAGGATACACAGTTGTGCATATGGATGGCAAATTCATTAGTGTATCTAACTTAGTTTTTTTAAATTCCATTTTTACGTTCATTCCGTGTCACTTTTATGTCTGGTCAAAATCCTGACCCCCGTTCCCAGATAGGGCGGAGTCATACGTAGCGCGTAGTGCCTGTTCGGTACAACCGTACAGGGCGCAATCAGCAATTTTGTACATTTCTTTTTTTTTATAGCATAAGATGGCAAACGAGCAATCGGAGCATTTTGATTACTACCGACACCCATGGACATTCGCATGATTGAGGCAGCTGCATTGTCTTCCTATCACCCCCACCCCCCCCAATGGGCCACCGGCTACTCACAAACCACACGAAACGCAGCAGCGACACTGTCACTTTGCGCAGGTATCACGTGAGGATTCATAAAGTATGTATTTATGTTTCCACATGCATCATAAGCTAGATTTGGTTCGCCGCACCTCTGTCTATCATCTCTGGTGCGGACCAGTATCCAACTCTTCCTCACGGCGACTCCATGGTCGTGGTGAGTTAGTGATAAATTAAACAAGTATTTTCAATTATTTGGTTTATTGTGCTCTATAACGCTATTGTGTATTTTAAATAATTATCAACGTTAGACCATCTATTTACATACAGTTTTAACTCTAGGAGTCCATACATCTTACTTGAATAAATTACATACAGAGAGTTAAAGATTTGAAACGACTTATAGAATCTTCAAATTTATTATCGGCAAAATATTGTTGATTTTGTACTAACACAATAGAAAATTCGTAATTTTCTTGTAAATAATCTAAAATAATATTACATAATATACAACTTTTATGACATCTACATTAAGCAAGGAAAGTCTAAGCTGACTTTCATATTTAATGCATAGTAAATATTACGTAAGGGAGTCTGATTGGCCCCACCATGGTTCAAGCCTTGTCGTGGCGGTGGGGCTCAGTAGCCTGGGGTTATCCGAGACACCTTGGGCGAAGCCAATTGAACCGAGGAGGTGGCGGCTCTTAGTACCCCTCCTATAAGAAGAGGGGACTAACGAGCAGGAGGAGGTGCCGCTCTTTGTACCCCTCTTATAAGAAGAGGGGACAAAAGAGCAAAAAGTGGCGGCGCATTTGCGCACGGGGCAAGGGGCGAGGATGGGAACCTCACCCCATTGCACTGCCCCAAAGTCGGTGGGGTTGTCCTGTGGTGCGGGTGTCCCCCCATCTGTGGAGGTGGCGTCGGTCTCTTCGGGGGCTGACTTGCCGTCGAGGTGCCCTGATGATTTGTTGTTCCGGGGCACCTCATCAAAGACGGCACTGGTGGCACTCGCGGTGGTTTTTGTGGGTATTCGGCACTATATAATGTGCTGCGAGCCCCACACACCACTGGACCCCACCCAGGGCTAGTGAAGGCGCGTAAATGCGTTTCCCCGCGTCAACAACAAAAAAAAAGGGAGTCTGATTGGAATGTGTATTCTTCCTCCTTAGAGCATTCAAGTAATTTTCTAACAAAGCTTTGGATTGAAACTAGTAGGCAGGTACACTGTTATACCTAAAACACGTACAAAGGGTAAGTTTATTACAAAGGACACAGATAGATTAAATTTCAATTTAAACTTAAAGTTTAATTTTATTTACCTCTTTCTGTCTAAGAATTTGTCAAAAAAAAAAAAAAAAAAAGGCGCTTGCGCAGAGAACCGACCATTGTCAGCGCGAACTAAGTTTTGACATATACCTACATAAATAGTTTAGTTTACATTAATTATATACACGCACGAAGAAAGTGTACGGTAAGCGTGTCGAGAATAACTAGCTACTATCAACCAAATATTATGTTCCCTAAATTTTAGTTAAAATATCACAGAGCCATGTTTTATGTACAAATTTTGTTACAACATTAGAATTATTTACCTTATATATTTTAATTAACTTATAGTTGCTCAATTAACAATCAGTGATCCATTTTGTCCAAGTTTAAAAAGAAAACATT
This sequence comes from Eumaeus atala, assembly GCA_017140195.1. Classification (NCBI taxonomy): domain Eukaryota; kingdom Metazoa; phylum Arthropoda; class Insecta; order Lepidoptera; family Lycaenidae; genus Eumaeus; species Eumaeus atala. The sequence goes on along the minus strand of JAFELO010000097.1, from coordinate 1,513,276 downwards.
TAAATTCACTTGAAAATGCACGAATTAAATTAATTTAACATGTCACAAATTATTGAAAGGAATACCAGAAGACCGGTAAAATCATTTTGTAGTATATTTAGTTATTATTGCAATTACAAAAATACTAAAAACCTAATATAACAAAACATCTAAGATAAAACGCCTACAGACTTGTATTTTGTTATATTTATATAATTGTATATATACTATGTAATTATATATATATACTATGTAATTGCCTACATAATATTATTATCTATCTACATATCATAATTTATACTTACCTACTACCGTAATGTATTTAATAAAGTTCCTAATATTATTTCAATATATTTATACATTATGGCAAATATAGAATTAAGACAGGCTACATAAGTCGTTCTTATCCTATTATGACTTGTCGAGGTTTTTTTTTAAATTGTTTACAATCAACTAGATTTTTGGACATAGATATCACCGAAAATGGCGTAAAATTTCTTTAGTGTTCTGAATTCTGACTCGGATACTAACAAAGGTGACATAAAAGTTCATGAATTATTCTAATTTAGTTTTATTGCTGTATGTTATTCTGATCTTCTTCAGAATGATGATCTTTCTTTGTATGTTTTTCATTCAGTGAGCTTATTCTTTTTGTGATATCGGAAACTTTATTCGTTGCGAATTCTATCGGACAAAGAAACACCATCTCAGATGGCAGGTGGGCCACTAAGGTTCTGGAGTGGAGGCCACGTTTAGGAAAACGAACTGTTGGTCGACCGTCCATCTGGTGGGAATACGGTCTCCATGCAGTGGTCAGTCCGGGATGGACGTAGCAGGAGATCGGCCGTCTTGGCATTCAACAAAGACAAAGAGACCTGTGTCCAACAGTGGACCGATAGGAGCTGATAATGATAATGCTGATATTATTTTGTACTGTTATCTAAAATCGAGCCATTTATGGACTTTTTAGATTTAATAACGAAATAAAAAAAATCCTAACACGAAATACGCCTAGTTGCCTGCTTTAATTTCGGATGCTATCGACTCCGTGAAACCGTCATTAGAAACACCGCTCTGTGCTGAGCAGTAACTGGCTGGAGAACTTCGCTCGCTTGTGTTTTTCTCTTGATTATACTCAATCATGCTCCCGCTCGGTTGACGAAGGAAATTTGGCAGACTGATTGGATTGACAGTCACCATTTTATCGGGCTTTTTTAATAGTTCCTCGATTGAATATGGATTCTTTTTCTTCTCTTTCGTTTTAGATTCTTGATCTTCAACTTCTGGTTTATCGGTACTGTCATCGCTGGCATCTACGGACACATGTTCAGATGTTTCAGATTTGACATCGTCAGGATTTATTCGATTTAATAGATCGTTTTGTAATGTGTGAGCGTATGGAGAGAAGTTCTTTGAGTCTGTGTACGGCAACATTACTCGTTGCCAGGGGGATATCGGGTACGGTTTAAGTAGGCCCTGAGCTTGGACTTGATTAGCTAGCAGCCAAGAAGTGGCCAGTCGCCGGTCATAAAGATGTGCTGGTTCTGATGGCTGCGGAACTCTTACGGAAGTGTGCGCAAAGTATGGCGGCGTTTGTTGCGGCATCGGTGAAGGTAGTGCTGCTTTAAGTGGCATATAGTCCGCCATGTTGGATAATTCTTGCTGTGGGTAGGATTCTGAAAGAGAAATGAACTAAGTTATTGTAATGTGTATTTTTGAATAATGTATGCTCAGATAACATTTTGAATGAATTCATAACTGATAATAAAGATTATGATAGTCTATTTATTGGATAGTACCTACAGACATTCATCCTGAAGACAGGAGGGATAATCGATACACAATTGTAATAATCATTGTGAATTACGGCGCTTTGTAGACCAGGCCCATATTCAGTATCGTCTGGACGATAAAGATGATGAAGAAAATAGAAAATATTTTTACTGTACACGTAGATGGGGAGGAGATAATTATATGAATTTAAGAATATAATGTTTCTACATGTTTCTTGTCTAATATGACGTTTGTTTCTCACCGTGTCCACTTCTAGGTTCGTCATCACTCCAGGCGAGTCCGCTGTTTCTTAGGATCCTGTTCACAGACGACACCGAGGGGATGGAGTGCGGCTCACACACCCTGGCGCTGAGCAGTCGCTCGCGGATCTCCCAGGCGAACATGCCCGGGTTCTCTTGTTTCAAGCGTAGAATCTTTTTTACTACCGTTGGCGTTGCCACTTGCTGAAACAAATACACAATATTTTTACTACAAAATTCGAATACAATTGAAAATTTTAATGATATTATGTATACAGGAGGTTGAAAAGGACAATTCAAATTACAAGTAAAATATAAACCGATTCCGATCAACACTGCTTGCATCGTGAACCCATCTCGATGTTCAAACATTTGAGTCTAACTTTACACTCCAACAATTTTAGATGTGAAAGCATTAGAAATGTCACAGTTCTGCTATTCCAGTGAAAACATTTGTCCCGTGCTATGAATGAAAATCGGTAGAGCCGTTCCAAAAAACAAGAAAGACGGATATGCGTATATTGATGAGCGTTGGCAGATGACTCCAACTTCTCGTCTGCCCCCCTATGCTATGGTTGAAAACAGATGTTAGAAAATCTATTACTAATTTTTAAATGGTTATTGCTTCCTTGCGCACCCTTGGAAATAATTACAAGGGTCTAAGGAGGCTGTCAAAATTAATGTGTAAATAGTAGTCTTTTGATTTGGGTATGTTAAAGAACCCAGAGTGACCGCTAGGTGCTAATTTTGTTTGAAAACCAATAATTACACCATTAGACGCACAATTGATATCCTATTTCGAATTTAGCGGCCATCTTTTATTAATCGAAGGGTGCGTTCAGTTCTACGTTCCACTATAATTATTTTTTGATGCGTTCGCTTTTCTTGTCAAAATAGTTCATTTTTTACATTGATGTTAAATAAATTGATTGCAACAAAATATGGATGGATAGAAACAGATGCATCATGCATGTGTAGATATGACGCGTTTTAACAATAATTTGGAGTAGTATGGGATCCGCAAGAAAAAAAAAACATTATTTTCATTGTACAATAAGGGCAAATTCGTATCTTGCTTAATATTGACAACTTTCTCTTCAGCTATGGATAACTACTTAAAAAGTTATTTGAGGGTCATTGTTAATTTTGAATCATTTGATATGTTCACAGTTGTCTCCGACAACCTTAAATACAAATTAACATTATTATGTTCCTTTTAAACATTATAGGGGTAAAACTATATTAAACTAGCCGCTCTGGCTTCGCCGGTGAATAAATTATACAATAAAGCCTTCCTTGGGCTTGGCTCTATCCATGGATGAAAACCGCATCAAAATTCGTTCAGCAGATTCTGAAAAATCTATCACATACAGACATACAGGTTTTTGGGAATTTATTTTATAATAAGTACCTATACGAGCTAAAATTCATGTTGGTACCCATGTAAGGTGCCTACATTAATTTTATCATATTGCAAAAGCTATATCATATTAATGTAGGTTTAATCATAAGCTTTATCATTTTAATTTATCACGCATAATCCCTAACTCGGTAATTACCTTAACTTTAATCTTACATTAGGTGTTACTAATTCCAACAGTCATAAAAAGCTTTAGTGATAATCAATTTTGTGAACAAAATTCTTATCTAAGATCATAAAATAAAATTTTATCTCCTAGCAAAGATACCTTTACAAACATTCAAATTAATTCATATTATTTATATTTAATCGGTGGAGTATTTTATTTTTTGGTCATAACAGGCCGAAGATAGATACAAGAGCATAGTCTGTAACCACAAAACAACAGAAATAGGAAAAATAAATTGAAACACTTCTTGCTAACAATACGTGGGTGGATATGTGGATGGGATATTTTGATCCCACAGAACTTACATTGTCTAACTTTATCTATTAAACTTGTGAAAAAAGAAGCGCTAAATTAATAAGTGACTAATACCACGCGGTTCCACACGAGCACTCCACCCCCAAAAAAAACGAGAGTGTTTGTTAGTTTAGTAAAATTCTTTCTTAGAAGATGTCTGGATCGCAACAGGAACTTACGTTTTATAGTTTCTGAAGTTTCTCGATTAACCAGTGAGTAGTGATTTCCTATTTTACATTGTTAAAATAGAATTGACAGTAGAACCTATGCGTAGATATCCCTAAAATTCAATAAACGTGTTTGTTACGACATAATATCTTGAGTACTTGAACATATCGGGTCGGCATATGAAGCGTGCGACCGAACAGATGCTATACTTAATGACTTGCTTAGTCCACTGGCTTTCCTCATTAGTCACTAGTGGAGTGGATTTATCGATTACATTCAAATTACCTACTATCTTTTTAATCTCGGCTGTTGTGCCGTGTTTGGGTGACGGGGTTGGACACAATATGAAGTACATGATGTAATAGGCGATCAGTATTTTCTATTTCTGCCATATGAGCATTAGGGTTAGGCTGGCGCAGTCAAGAAGACTTCTTTTTCACACCATACCATGGAGGCAGCTGAAATTAAGCTTCATGTAGCGATGCGTGACCGAATTTTTCTCCATTAAATACCTGATTGAACGGAAAACACATGTAGTAGTATACACACCGACTTCCTTACGGAACACCGATCAATTACAAATCGTAATATCTCTGCCACGTATCTACGCTATAAAATAGAGAAAATTTTATTATTTATCAGATATTTACCTGCTAGCTACCTAGTTACCGTGTAGGCTAAAAATAGGATCCCCGCCATTTTTCAAGCCTTGTCGTGGCGGTGGGACTCACTAGGCTGGGGTGAATTGAGACACCTTGGGCGAAGCCAGTTCAACCGTGGAGGGGGCTGCTCTTTGTACCCCTCTTATAAGAAGAGGGGACTAAAGAGCAGGAGGAGGAGCCGCCCTTTGTGCCTGTATCCTATAAGAAGAGGGGACAAATGAACAAAAGTGGGCAGCACTTTCGCGCGTAGGGCAGGATGGAACCTCACCCCACTGCACTGTCCCAAACTTGGTGGGGTTGTCCTGTGGTGCGGCACAACCCAATTTGTGGAGGTGGCGATGGTGCCATATGATTCGTTGTTCTAGGGCACCGCACCAAAGGAGGCACTGATGACATTCGCGGTGGCATTCGGAACTATGATGTGCCGCGAGCCCTACACAACACTGGACCCCACCCAAGGCCAGAGAAGGCGTGTAAATGCTGCGTCAATAAAGAAAAAAAAATGCTTCCAAAGCCGAGCAAGCGTCTTTCTGTACTAATGTAACTAATAGCTGATACATTGCACTATAATAATTCATCTAAGCCGAAAATCTTTATTAGCTCGCACACGAACCTTCAGGTACTGTGCTATAAAGTTTGGGGGAAAATAATGAAACTTTTACTTTCAGTCAGTAAAAGGTTTTCATTGAGATTGATGATATACTTATCATCAATAGCCACTTAGCAAAAATCACTGTAGGCATGAGGACGTTCCGTGTGATTTACATTTTAACTGATCTTGGGACTTATCCGAGTGAAGTAACAGTTTCAACTGACCACAGATTTCATTCACCAGCTGTCATGTTGTGTAAAAATGTTTTTATAAAAAATATGTGAGTATATTTTTATTTTTCTGTTCTATAGGGGTCCTGACGCCTTTCTATCATCTCATCTAATAGGCTAAGTCAGAGAGAAAAAAAAAGGCGGCAAACAGAGCGGTGACAACATTATGAAAGGAGCGTACAGTAGCATTCTCGGCCGCGTGACGGTCGCCGGCCGTTCCGTTTGACGCGACGCTTTTTGTCCACGCGCATCAATCATCGCTTGACACATCCAATATCGCTTTTTGCGCGATACGCAATAGCTCTTCGCATTTAACTCTTCACTTTAGAGACTTGCTACACCGTACATAGGTACGGTAAAATAAATCTATATTAAGAATAGTATTGTAGATCTATTTGGAAATCCAAATAGATCTACAAGAATGAGATGAAATGACATCTGAGACAAAAAGTATTTAAGAAGTAACCAGAAGGGAGACGAAATGGAGTCAAAACCCCTTTGAAAACTTTGGTCATGTAGACGCGACATTTCATTGTTATATTATCATAGGTACCAAGTGAACACGGTAGACACCTAAAATTTACTCCTCACCTCATCAGCCTTTGCTTATGTAACGAATTTGTAAAGGCTTTGCTTAGCTTTAATTTTGTCATTTAAGGAGATCTTTAGCAGTATAAATAAGTATATGTGATTTCCTACCTGCACATGACCCACTACATGTGACAGTTTCCAATATGTTGTCCAAATTACCAACTCAAACAAGAGAGTTAGTTCAAATCCTCAAATGGAAAGGACAGAAGGATCTAAAGAATTAGGTAACAACGTGCATCAATTGTTAGAGTAAATGGTTTTAGTCCACACTACATAAAACTAGGAATGTTACCAGTCACTGACAACAGATCGCATTTTATTAGGAATAGGATACTTATGTCGCATCACTAGCTGATGTGCGATTCCGCTACGTAACTAGCACAAAATGGCGCCGCTAACTGTCCACAAGCGCGTGCACGATTAGCGTTTCTTATTACCGATTTCTATTAGACTTTCCACCTGATGGGGTGAAAGATAATTTGCAGGGCGTGAGACCCGTTGCTTTAATGGCGGATTGATTCGATATTAATTCGAGGGAGGAAGAGATGTTTCTCCGCATTATTAGTCCTTAATGTGATATTGCAGGTGCATTCTTGTTATCTAGGAGTTGACGTTTTTTTGTCTTAAAGCGCGACACGACTGAATGAAATATTATGAGTTCCGGTGCACTAATGAGGTTTACATTGTTGTTGATTAAGCTTGATTGTATAGCCTGGCTCGTTGCTTTTGGATCAGCCTTGTATAAACCTATATAAATTTGTAATGAACGAAATTAGGAGAGATTGAAAATAAATCGGGAAGATGAGATCACTAGATTCAAATGCGTCCCGAAATATGTAAGATGCTTAAGTTATTTTTTTGCTAAACGATGGCTGCCCTTATCAACGCCACTTTACAAAGCAAACCAACTCAGATTGTGAGATTACAAAGCAACATAAAACAACCGCGTAAATAGAACCGAACTTTGTAAATAACAACGCACAGCCACCATTTCTTCAATATATTACATCTAATACACTGCAGGCGAAACAAATGTTTAAGGCTAAGAGCTATTAGTGATAGCTGGAACTGAATCAGGTCGTTGTATCCGGAAAATAACACGTATCTCGCTCAATGCATGCTTATTGAATCGATTACACTGTCGTACCTCGGGTGATTGGGGAATATAAATGGCATTTAATAGGACTGGCTTCAAGACGCAAACTTGCAAACCCTCAAATGCCGCCCGGCGGATGACGTAACCTGATGTTTAGATCGTCAAACTCAGATTTGTATTTGGTAAAAATTCGTGAAAGTGCCAGTTGAGTTCAAAGCGAGGAAGATTCCGTAGAAACAGGAGTTATGAGTGTTATATCTTTATAAAAGACCGCCCGTGCGCCTGTACGTCTGCCAAGACCTTTTTCTTGGAAGCGCGCTAAAGGATCAAGCTGAAATTTACGTCGAAGGTCTGCAACGTCTTTGAAGCCCTGAAAAAATTATACTTCTAAGTCAATGCAATGAAAAGATACAGCTGTTATATGTATATTTTCTATGGTCTCGCACAGAACTAAAGCCCTAGTACTTGCGGTTGACTTAAAATTATAAAACTTGGCTTGCAAGTGATCTTATAAAGGTTTCGTTTTCGTCCTTTCAAGGTGAGGAACCTTAAAAAATTGTGCATCTGTTCGTTAAGCGATTTACAAATAAAAGTGGCGAATCTAGTTATAATAAGGGCACGTTTAAACTGTAAAAATATTTATGTCTGACAAAGCCAGCGCTTAACATCCATGTCGATTATTGTAATCGTAAATACCGCAAACATCACAATATAAAGTGTCACGCGGCCAATATGTTTTATGGAACGGCTTTGCGGGTATTAAGAGGCGAGCTATAATATTGACAATATAATCTACATGATAACTATAAAGGCCTCATATCGGCGCAAATCCGACTTGAGTTACGGGTAACTCGTAAAAGCGGGGACGGCAGACGCTTGACGCTGACGCTGCAATGTTATTATTGCTGGGTATAAAGGTTGGTATTTATTAGCAATATTTCGCGTATAGTAAAGTATTTACTTTACTATACGCGAAATATTGAAGTAAACGAAGTAATATTTATTATTGCGTTTACTTCAGGAACCGAGCACATGATGGTATAAATATCTTCTCTTCGCAATGCTCTACATTCGTAAAGTTCTCAAACTTGCTTTTATATGTGTAGCGCAACCCCCCCCCCCCACCTAAATTTTGAAACATGCCAAAAATGGAGTGTCTTTGTTTTTTTTTCGGAGGGACCTATTACTGGTTGGCGGCATCAGTCCAGCCTCAACAGTTTGACTGGCTAACGACAATTTTTGTGTCTTCAGGTTTAAGGAGACGATAGGGGGACAGACCGCCCTCTTTTTCCACACATGAGAAGAGATATACCAGATCGGAGTCTTTGAATGACTATCGACGCCCATGAACATCCGCATAATTACTATGCCAATGTGTTGACCTGCTTTCCTCCTAATGGGCCATTATGTCAGAATATCTCTATTAATCAATTCTTAATTGCTCTTTAATATTAGCAAAGACAATGTTTCACAGTTACTAAGTATGGAAATCCGATAAAATTTAAAAAAAATGTGAAAAAGTATGAAAGTTAAATTTTCCTGGTCTATTTTTTTTCATATATAGGCCTATAGGCCATAGACATAGATTAAATTAGTATTGTTCATGCTAAGTGCTCGACCATCAAATAATGTGGTTTAGTCTTGGTTGCGACGGTACAATCCGGGACCCTGGTGGTGGAAGACATACACCATGACGCTACCTACGACTAATAGGACCAGATTTACGCAGGTGAAACCGCGGGGAGATGCGAGGTAACTAATATCACCCCACCCCTAAGTAGGTATCACATCTGTAAGAAAATAATTTACTTAACATTAATATTCATACATGTAAGTAATATTTATAAACATATCAATTTCATGATGTATCTCGCTATTAAGGTATATTAGATAAATCAAATCCTAACTAGAGGGCGCTGATAGACCAAAAGACACAATTTCTTCTGAGGATGATGCGTAAGACTATTGAAATTTTAATAAAATTCAAATACCAATGGAGAAGATGATAATGTGTAATTACTTAAATGCCGTTAGATACAACTAACAACACAAATCCACTTGACAATAAATATCCAATAAGTTGAAATTCAAATAAGTATGGCGGGCGAATCCGATTATTAAGGGCATTAAGAGATATCAGCGGCGATATGTGGCCGACAGGTGTGCAGTTGTGCAGCGCTCCCATGAGCCGGCGCGTGGTGGCCGCCGAATACCATTGTACAAGTTATTACCTTCAACCTCAGACTAATCTTCGGTACACTTCAAATTATATATATTTTGATAACCGTTTGCATTGTCATTCTTTTTTAAATCTTCCTTTTATTCTGTACGTGGGTTTAAAAGATGTAAATGTAGACTGGTTGATAAACTTTCATGTGAAATTTACCATGATTATATCAGCCTATTGCCGGATCTTCGTGTTTAGAACTCTTCGTTCTCACCCAGATTGTCGCAACCTTTTCAGTCGGAATGCGGTTTCTCTGAGACTTCATTACGGCCAGATTTTCTACTCTTTGAGTAAATTCAGCCTAAGGGCCTAATCACCAAACTCAAAGAGGCATAAGCCACAAAACTTGCTATTTCCAAAGGGTAATAGCAACATTCAAGGCATATTGTTAATGTGGCTAGGGTTCGTAATCTATCCTGTTAAAAGAAAAGCCTTGTGTTGAATTTCAACCGCATTCGTACAGTCACTTCAGCATGATTTAGTAACCAACAGGCAAAGTAATGCAACATAAGCTATTTATAAAAAACGTCCCTAACACACGTCTGCTTCCTCATCATATGCCACACATAATTGAAGTCTATCTAAGCAATCATTGCCATTATTTCCATATTATAATATATTTTATGATTGGTTAAGCTTATTTTAATGAATGAATTACTGTATATTTTCCTCTATCATTACAATGTTATTGGTTTGGAATTGAATCGAAAGAGTCGACATAAATTAATTCCAAAACACCAACAGATTAGTAATAAAAAAGTAGATAAGATCGAAATCTAATAAACTTAGAATTTTAGTGCATATCACATTTCTAAACTAAAAATTACACGTTATAAATTCAAATACATCTGAATGAAGTGAATGAAATCGCTATCTTTATCTATATCTTTTATACATTACAAATTTAATATATGTTGAGCTTTATTACAGAACTGGCCAGCTACTGTCGGAACACCGCTGTTTATTTCGAAGTTCCATTGTTTTGATTTTTTTATCTTCCTCTTATAATCTCAGTCAGACCAAAACTGTATTGCACTATATTTTGCTGTAGGAGGCATAACATAACATATTCTCGTATATATTTCGGCAATAGCACATTACGAGCTTTGTCGGTTTTCTGTGGAAATTATGTGTTTTTCGTATTATTATAAGGTAAAGTCAAGCAAAAAAGCGCTCGTCAGAATCCTTCGGATTTAAAATTACATCAGAAAAATAGTGGTAGCCCTCAGTTAAATTTCTAAATTTCGTTTTCTTTGATTTTCCTGTAAAGGTGAAAGAACATTCCACAAAAACGCTTCTATAGGAAATAAAACTTGTAGCCTTTAGAATAAAAGAAATGTAAGTTGAAAATTAAATTAATTGTGGAAAAAGTTTATAAACTTTATTGATTTATTCAAGTGTTATTAACATGAACTTCCACCAAGAAGTGACAGTACATTCAATCAACTATATTTGACGACTCTATTTTTGGTTAAGTAAAGACTAAACTATTTTCTTAAATTTATAAAACAATATTAAATATACTCGTGCATCCGTTGTCTAGTACCTGTCACACAAGTCCTTACGTACGTTCTTAGGCTAACGTTAATTATTATTATTATACACTCATTCAATTAATCATTCAGAATATCATCGAATCATATCTGATGAAATAAAAACATCATAATAAAATATCAAAATATAATTGGAGCAAAACATTTTTTTCATCGGTACGGTGTTGCCCGCGCAATTAAAACATGGCTCGGCTGAATACTCGATATCCACGTTACTTTTGTTTGACAAAGCTGTTAATGTGCCTTTGGCATGTCATTGCATTACCGATGCTTATCACCGTTTTCAATAATATACCAAATACAAATATGTTAGTTTAAATTCATGGGAATTGGTTCTATTTGTCCCTCACGACACTTGTGTTGCCATAATTGAGTTTGTTCCAAATGACACGACCGACACTCATGTGTTCAATTATACTTCATTTAACCCCCGACGCTATCTTTGCACTGCATCAATTTGCTTTAGCTTTTTTCAGTATAAGGGGGCAAACAAGTAATCGGAGCATTTCCGATGGCTACAGACGGCATAAAAAATCCGCATTGTATGCGTGTTCTGCCGCTTGCCCCACTAATGGGCCATCCGAAATATGCTCCATATGGAACACGACAGTATCGTGTGAGCGAGAGGCACCTCCTAAAGCAGCAATGGCACAACATCTTCCTAAAAGGTATCATCCACACAGCCGTATCAATTAGGCTATTCTGAGACTACCGTCATAGTCATAATTATAATAGTTAAATTAGCTTTTACAACACTCATATCGGGATGCATCTCTCACATCTAAGAGAGAGAGGGGGGGTCCCACTTTTGACAACTTATTAAAAGTTTGTTTCTCTTATTATTGTGTTATTGTTATTTCATTTACACTAATATTATAAAGAGGACGTTTGCATTGAATAGGCTCCGGAACTATTTGACCCAAAGATTCTTTTACTGTTAGAATCATATATTATTTGTAATGAACACAAGCTATAAAAACGTTTTGGTCATTATGAGATTTCGATAATGTAGGCAATGTTGTGAAAAAGCATCAAAATAAATCCTTATTTCACTGCAAGTGTTTGTCAAAGCTGTCACGACATGCGTTGGTCTGTCATAAGTTTATTTTGTTGACATTATTACCATTGAGTCATCATTATTAGGAATTTATAATTTTTATATGGTTATAATTTTAGGTTTACTTCAACGGAGTATTTTACGTTTTTAAGCCGCCAAAAAAGATCAGCGATTTTTTACCACCAGTAAAATGCCACATCCCCTACAAGATGCAGGAGCATATAAACTTGATTGTGACTGTGGTCCCTCTTATATAGGACAAACGAAAATATCAACCAAAACATGCGTCAAAGCACACATAACAGACATTAAACACCGTCGCTTTAAAAAATCTGCAGTCTGAAAACTGAGGTTGGCCCCTGTCATTAAATTAGATTTAACAAAGCACAAATCCTCGCGAAGAACCATAGAAATATTATTACTAACGTAATTACAGCTCACTGCGAAGAACGCAGATTTCGTCCTAGGATGACCCTTGAAGCTAATGAAATTAAAAAAACATCCAAATTTCCATAGAGAAGGTGGCTGGGTGTTTCCTTCTGCGTGAGACCCAGTTATAAACATAACATACCAAAATCCAAACGTAACACATCACAGCTGCATGGTACAATAAGAGCTTTCTGCGGTAATCGGATCAACTAATTAATTATATAAGATCTTCGGGTACTTTTAATAACTTATGACATCAGTCATTATGATATTTGTTATCTCAGTCCACACGTGTAGCTGTAAGACTTCTGAAACGTCGGGATCGTAAAATACTCATAAACCGCGATAAAATACGTTAAAGTAGTTCTTTTTTATTGTTGTAAATCGATGAATTTCTACCATATTTTTTTAAATATCCGTGCGAAGCCTGGTCGGATTGCTAGTATATAAATATTTCCCTAATATGTCAGTAGCGATATGGTATAAGTGCGCGCTGCATTTAGCACGCCATTTTAAATTATATGGTATTAAGTAAACTTTGTCAATAGCCTTTTAATAGCACGCGAACAAATAACTATTATGTGTTACCCGACATGACACATAATTACAAAACAATGCAGTCTCCGTTATGTATTAATTATGTCTGAAAAATATATTTTACGGTTTTGGAACTAGCTGCCACCTAGCAATTCCGTACCGACACACTGCTTTATCTTAAATTCTATAAAAAAAAACTTTAAGCCTTCCAGGGAAGCTTATTCAGTTCTGAAAAGCCTGCGAGACCTCCGGTGTTGGTGAACGCTTCCCATCAGGTGTCACCAACTGCTCGTTTGCCCCCTATGCTATAAAAACGTTTCGCTACTTTATTGCTTTTGTTGCTACGTTGGTGGAGTCTCCCTCTTTCTCCTTTTGCGAAATCCTGCTTCTTAAGTAAGGGACAACTGCCAAAATATCATGTGATATTGTTATTAAGATTGTGGCGACGCTAAATTTTAAGGCCCTAGTTGCATGGAATCGCGTGTTCAGTAGTAAGTCTTCCCTAGTCCATCAGATTTATCGGTTACTGTCCGAAAGCGGTGCGTGGAGTCTTCGCAACTTGGGTGTTCGTATGACTTCGCATAGTGCATGTGAAGGAAGCAAGACAAATAGGTATGTAACGTGACGAGAGTTGGTAGAAAACTCAGCCAAAATTCACTCTCTGCATCTCTTTTTTCATTGTTTTCTCTCTGCGCAATGAGCATGCTAGATTAGATAGACAAACACAGTAATACACTCTTATCTTTGTTCTCTATTAACCAAAATCACTCGCCATCAAATACCTATGGCATCCCTCTCTATGCATATACACTATCTCGGCCCACCCTGGGAAGGATCTGGAAGACGCGTAAACTCACTAAAATAGCAGCACTGGAAGGAGGTTAAAATGTATCCAAACGAGCTGATGATCTTACCGCATTCGTTTATCGCGAGATATAAAACGCTTTGGGATACGTTGAAACTAAGTTTAAAGCATAAACGCAGTAATCCACCACCAATTAGACACTTTGCGGGCGCTTGCGATATTGCTAAGGTTTATGATCTCCGAGTACCTTATCCTTAAATACCTTGAAGTTCCTTTCAATGTTGAGCTTCGACAATGCTCAATTAACTTTTAACTACTTGGAACCTTAATGGGCAGCTAAAAGGTTGGAAAAACGCCTTTGTAATTTTAAACCCTTACATAGATTATTATAATTTGACCAAACAAACTGTCGTGAAATCTTGTGGCAAGAGCCGGTTCGCTAGTGGAGGTGAATGTACCAATTGTCCCTAACATTTTCAAGGAGAATCTCAATTAAACAATAACCTGGTTTACTTTTGTAAAAAGTAGTGACATGCTGCATGGATGGAGGATGCAACGGAACTGGGCCGGCACGATCTCTCGCTCACTTGCTACAGCCGTATAGTGACACCTACGGTGCCACATTTCATGCGGTTTGTGAGTGGCCGGTGGAACATTGGGGGGGAGGGGGGGGGAGGTGAAAAGGACGGCAACGTATCGGCATAATTATGCTGATGTTCAAGGGCGTCGGTAGTCGTACTACCGTCGTATTCGTCTACTATGCTATAAAAAAGTGTAATTCGGAATACTGATATTTATATCCCAGGGGAAATACCCAAAAAGATACCTGGGCCAATAATGGGCGAGGAACGGCCGAAGGACTATGTGGGATTTTACCAACAACAAATCCCTGCTGTATGTTATCTAGTCGTCACTGAGGAGCTGCGGGAACTCGCTACTAACAACACTGGCAGAACTGACTAGGAGACCTTTGGTCCTGACATAAGTTAAATTTTATAATATTTGTATTCCCACGAAATCGATCAGGTATATATAGTATTTATATTTCAGCTGATTATTATGCAAAGCTTCATTACTTATAGGCGAGTAATTCCGCATAGTATTGATATTCAAATCCAGTGTGAAAGTAGTCAATACCGTACCACCTATCATAAACCGCGGCGCGGCTCTAATTACAGTCATTCGGCCATAAAAGGTGGCCATCGATCATAAAGGCCAAATGCCCGGTCGTAAAGTGTGGAGTTAGCAGTCGAAATGCACGATTGGACCGTGCAAAATGTAACACCTATGCACAATCATATTCGTGCAACATCTTTGTTGTTGGGAATAACTGGTTAGGTGTTTTTGGATCCCCACCATGGTTCAAGCCTTGTCGTGGCGGTGGGGCTCCGTAGCCTAGGGTGATCTTGGACACACCTTGGGCGAAGCGTATTGACTCGAGGAAGCGGCGGCTCTTTGTACCCCTCTTATAAGAAGGGGGGGCTAAAGAGCGGGTGGAGGATCACTGTTTGTAACCCTTTCGTAAGAAAAGGGGACAAAAAAGTAACACGAAGATGCGCTTTTGCGCACGAGGCAAGGGGCGAGAATAGGAACCTCACCCCATTGCACGGTCGCAAAGTTGGTGTGGTGCCCTGTGGTGCGGGACAACCCCATCTGTGGAGGTGACGTCAGTTCCGTCGGGGGCTGACTAACCGTCGAGGTGCCCTGATGTTTTGTTGTCCGGAACAACACCAAGGGCGGCACTGACGGCACCCGCGGTGGTTTTTGTGGTTATTCGGCACTATAATGTGATGCGAACCCCACACAGGGCCAGTGAAGAGGCGTAGATGCGTTTCCTCGCGTCAACAAAAAAAGGTGTATTTTGGATGGGATTGAAAACGTTTTGCCATTCCTACTGATATCATGCGAAAGCTTGTGTGTATGTTGGCTGTTCTTTCACCCAAATACTACAGAATAGGCGCCTTCCCAGCCAACTGCATGACCGAAGTAAAAGGTTTTTAGTTATACAAAATGGCTATAAGAGAAAGAGATAAAAAAAATGTGTGCACCGTTCTTGCTCCAACAAGTAATATATAAAACGCAACTATATCTATTTCTATCTTCACTAAATTATCTATTTTTTACATTACCTCTACTTCCGTTCACTTCGAATGATTAACCTTTAAGTAACGCTCTCGTCACGCATTCTCTAGCTTACACCGAAAGTAAAGGGTGTGCAAAGAAGTTTTAATTCAAAGACAAAACTACTAGAAACGCGAAACCGTATCAATAAGTCGAAATCGGTCGACTCACAGATTAAATACAGAGTTACTCTATGTTTACTCTGTGGTCTATCCGATTCGGTTTTATCAATGGTTTTGTGGTTTGCCATCATCAATAGTGGACGCTTTCAGGGTAATAATGATGTGACCCGTTATACAATAAACGAAACATAAAATATGCGTTACTATTAACCAGCCGTGAGATCGTACCTCGAAGAGACGGTTCAATTATAAATTATAACAAATGGAAGCTTATCCAATACACACCATAAACGCTTCTGTTATATCTAAAATCGTTCAAAAACCATATCACATTCGATCGTTAAGCGTCAAAAGATTCTATACCTTACCTTGGGAACAATAAACTCCATATTAGCTTAGAAGTACTTTTCAGCCGTTTGCATGGGATTTTTCGCTACTCATACCATGTGTTGATAACGGGCCTCGTTACGTAAATATTGTGTGGCGTGCTTTCCCACCGTTGCCATTAGTTTCGTATTTAAAAGTGTTATGTACGAAATATACGATCAGACATGTATATGACTTAGTTAAATTAACAATGATACTATCTAATGTTATAAATGATAAGTTTGGATTACAAAATGGATCTTGATGAAATTTGACAATATTGTAGCGTATCTACTACACTATTGGATAAGCTATAGAAATAATAGATTATCCATCTGGTGGTTAATTGTAAACAAGACGTTTATAATAAAAAAAAAAAGTATTTCTAAATATAAACTTATGTAATAACAAATGTAACAGGTTAATTATTAATATTTTGTCTTGCATTTAGCCGACATCAATAGCATACTCTATCATCGGTCCACTGCTCAATATGGGCACGTTGTTAAGCCACTATACATAATTTGATGTCTCAAGTTTACGCGAATGTTAGTTATCACAATAAAACTTCGTAAAAGTAGTTCTATTGTAATCACTATACACAAGTTTTGAACATTTTGAGGCAGTAGATAGTAAAAAAATAATTTTAAATGTTGTTCTAGAAGACAAGGGAGACATTGATGCGAGTCTATGACGATCAACTGTTTAGGTAATATAACCTATTTGTAACGGTATCAGCAATATTTTTTATAATAAAGGATTATTCATAATCATCTCTTATTAAAATTAAAAATAATGTAATTGTTCACAGTTGAAAAAAATGATAGTTTGCTAGTGATCGATTTCACATATCGATAAACCGAAACGAGTAAACCGACACAAAGTTCAGTGAGCGTATTCGAACTCACCGAATTCGATACGCCAATAAAAAGATCATTTTGTTTTTCTACAAACGGATGCCGACATCAAAAAATTGATTACAAGAAAATACTTCATATACATTTATTGGTGCTATTATGGCTCCGTTTAATTGCCTGCTAATCAACATGGACGCATCTATATTGCATGTATCGAATATCGTATCGAATAGTACTCGTCGGATATAAGTTTTCTTGATTGAACGCTCTAAATATGTAAATCGTTATTCGATTTATAATAATCGATATATTCTTAAGCTGTGGATTAACGTTATTGCGATTCTGGCGTGAAGGACGTGAACAGTGGTTCTTTATTTTATAATACCCGGACGGTTTTTAGCTGTGAACGCTGGTAGCCGTTGAAATGTTTTTTATTCCTTGCCGGTCGAACCATATTTACTGCGTATTTGAAGATGTATTTCTACCATCTTGATATCCCTACGGATATGCTGCGAAGAGATATAAATATTGTCCATATTTGTATCAGTTTCCATCATCATTTTACAATGACTCGTATGGATTGCCAAAGTTCCAACCGACTAAAAAAAATGAGAGAATCCACGACCATTCCGCCAGTAGTGTGCGACGTAGAAGGAAAAGAATCACGTAGATATTGACGAAATATCTATTATATAGAAAAACATTGACAAAAATTATAATCAACCTGCAATCCATGTTTTTTTATAATATAGGAGGCAAACGAGCCATCAGTTCATTGAAAGGTACGATTTCAGACATTCACAGACGCCATGCTATAGATACCTATTACATATACAGTCACAATATCAGGGACTTTTTACGAATGGACGTTGAGAATTGACTAAACCCTTGTAAAATAAAATAACCGAAATATGCAAGGAGGAAGGAAAAGAAACCACCATCGTGGCGGTAGCGTTAAATGGTACTGCTGGTATGGGCGAGCTTTTATAAATATTACAGCGGGAGCAATCTGATCACCAAAAGACAAGTAATCTCCGGTGCCCACAGACGGCTGCAACACGAAAGGTTCCGCAGTTGCGTCGCTGGCTTTTGAGGCAAGAATAAGCTTTTGTCTTGATGATCCCTTAGCTACTTTCCCGAACATAGGAAGAAAGTGGCAAAAATTTGATTGATAATAATGGCAGTGGTAGGTAAACTTACACATGAGAAGTGTTTGTAGCTGTATTTTATAGCGATAATAAACACACTTATACATAATTTGGGTACATCATAAATGCCATTAATTATCATCACACGTAATAATGCCGTAATTTTATTAATCTGCTTTGTTGTCTGTTTTTTTTAAATAATTTGTAATGAAATAATTTTTTAATGATTCTGTAATCATCAGGATATTACTGATAATTACATAAACGTGCGCCAATTACATGTAAGTAGTGTAAGTATTTGCACGTCGAGTTTAAGTCAAAGCAAAAGGTAGGCTATTCTGCAATCTTGCAAGGACGCCATCTATCCGTTTTTACTTTTGTGATATGGAACGCTAAAGCTCAGTGGGTACACAATCCCACAGTATTTGTAAAGTGTGTAGTTTGCGTGCGATTTGCGAGTAGCCGGTGGTCAATAGGGGGGGGGGGGATAGGTTAGTCATAAAAAGGCTCCGATTTCTCGTTTGCCCCTCTATCTGTCGTGTCTACAAAAATTTTACTTGTACTTCTATTATAAAAATGTTTAATTTATAACGTTTCTAAAAAATATATTTAACATCTGCCCTGCCTCGCCCGTGAATTATACACTAACTTGAAAAAATTATACACTAAAACTACCCTCTAGAATACCTCTCCACGGGTGAAAACTGTGTGAAAATCGTTTCATTGGATTTTAAGATGATCTATGGATGTATGTCATCACGTTCCCGTGGCACCTGCTACTGGTGGATGAGAAGGAACACCGCTGGGGCTTAGTAGGGAGGTGGAGCTGTCTTGTAGCTTCCGAGTCCCACATGCTCGCCAGGTTTTTCCAATCCTTGGGGCAGAGTATTCCCACGCGAGTAATACTTCTTTTACGTAAAAATATAAAAATCTTTAAAAAAAATTACCTTTCGCCTTATTCGTTCGTTCGTTTGTAGTAAAAACGACACTATCGGTATAAAATACATTGAAATTTTTATTCAGAAACACTTCAATAAATAAATGTCGTGAATACAGTTTGTCAGTTCACTCATACTTTTACTTGTTGGTGAAACTTTTTTGAAAAACTAAAATGTGGCTGACTTCAGGGCGTGGCGCGTGACGGTGTGCGCGCGTATCGTAAAAATCTACTCTCATCATGGATCCCTAACGAGCCAAAAGTATAGTTTCAAAATGGCTAACACAGTGTGATAGGTCCACAGGTGTTTGTGTTATTTCGGAGCGTCTATGCGAGTATAATCGATGGCCACATGAAGGAGCCGATGGTCGGCCACTTTATAGTTTATAATTGCCACTGATTGCCGCAGCTCATTTGCTTCGCCTCTCATTTTATTGCGCTCTTTGAGGTTATCGTTATTGTTTGATATTTATATTTCGAATTTAGGATCCGTTGGTTTACGTTCCAATACTTTTTAAATCTTGATTATCCTTTCATGTTGGTTTTTTATCTATATCGAACGGCTAAAATCGATTTTTTTCGTACCAGAACTTATGCTGGTATAAATGATCACAGCCAAAAAAATGATGCAGAGTTTATTGTGGGTACCTTCTCTGACAGTGGCGCGTTGCGAACCCTCAATATAAACTTAGCCGCTAAGGC
This sequence comes from Eumaeus atala, assembly GCA_017140195.1. NCBI lineage: Eukaryota > Metazoa > Arthropoda > Insecta > Lepidoptera > Lycaenidae > Eumaeus > Eumaeus atala. Next base: position 1,493,181 of record JAFELO010000097.1, on the reverse strand, counting down.
AAGCATAGGGGAAATTAAACATTAAACAAACATCGGGTTGCTATGAGAGCTCGTCTGGCGACGAAGTAAATAAATTAAGAATGCTGTGTGGTATGATGAAATACCTACGTAGGTATTTAATTAAACTAAATATATGCAATGGCGTAAAAATATATTTAATCCCGAGAAAAAATAATTGCATAATAGCTATGTAATTTATTTTTCAGGTGCAGATGCGTTGCCCTCCTTTTCTTCTCACCTCTAATGGGCCACTCTTCCCAAATCTCACGATAACACCGCCGAAGCGGTCACCTTACGGCGGTATCATGTAAGCGAGGGGTATGTATCCGTTGGTGGCACTACCTCTTACTAAAACATAGATTACGATACCTAACAGACTTACCTTGGTTTTACTCCCCCCAATAGAACCCGGTCTGATGGAGCCCGTCTCGTAGAACCTCGTCAGTATCTTGGACACGCACCCGTGCGAGACCAGGAGCTGGCGGCTGATGTCGCAGGGCCGGACCCCCAGTATGGCCAGCTCGACTATTCTTTTGCGCACCACGTCGGGGAGAGGTCTGCCGTTGACGAACACGCCCCCCAACTGGTTGACGCCCGCTTGACCTGGAAATTGTGAGGATAATAACTACGGCTAGTTCAAATAAAACCATAGTCGGTTTAAGATAAATAAAAAAGAATGTGAAGTTAATAAATGTAAAATAAAACTATTCGAGGTACTTATTTTAAGTATACCATTTTCAAAATAAATACCAAAATCAATGGGAACATTTTTTTAAAGCTAAGTATCGTAAGGTTCTAGACATAGGAAATATATTTAATATTTTTTTGTGTATACCTAAGATTCTTTTAATTTTTCATTTAACCATGACCTAGGCGGGATTCGAAGCCGCAACCTCAGGCGTAACACGCGAACTAACCGCCACACTGCCAACTGAGTCAACCGGTCGTCAAAAATCTAAGGTTCGTTGTTATAGAATAAAGGACAATTGACATTTTGAGGTACTAACTACGCCCACAGAAAACATACGTACAATCTTCTGATTCTCCGTACTTTATCTATTCGGTAGAAGCTGCTAAACCGCAAAGATGACGGTTGGCTGGTGTAACGACAATTTAATTGACCACAGGAAACGCGATAGCAAATATTACCTACTGCACTATTTTTTATCAATAATTTAATAAACCTGCAGAGCTTTTTTGTTTGTTTCTTTGAACGCGCTAATGTTTGGAACTACACTTACTTTTATGTACGATTTATGAGGAAGACCAAAATGTTATATATTATTCTCTAATGCTATGGCCAATAGAACCGGAATTATGCCCCTGAAACTGCATGTCACTTGTAGTCACTATATAATTGAACAATAAATCACACAATACTTTCGATAACATGATATAATGGGATACGACTTACTAACTAGATGTGCCCTACGGTCTTACCTGCGCAAAATCTAAACCAAGCGAACAATTCTAGATTGTAATATCCATCTGTGCTAAATTATTACCAAATCTGTTCAGTAGTTTTTGCTTGAAAGAATAACAAACATATTCAATCTTTCTCATTTATAGCTAGATATATAGATATATAAAAAACAAAGGGGTTCCTTTCTTTTTTTTTGTTGACTCGGGTAAACGCATTTACGCTCCTTCACTGGCCCTGGGTGGGGTCCAGTGGTGTGTGGGGCCCGCGGCACATGATAGTGCCGAATACCCTTTGGTGAGCTACCGCGTAACAATAAATCATCAGGGAACCGCGACGACCAGTCTCACCAACTTTGGGACAATGGAATGGGTGAAGTTTCCCATACTCGCCCCTTGCCCCGTGCGCAAAAAATCCACCTTATTTTGCACTACTGTCCCCTCTTCTTACAAGAAGAGGACACGAAGTCCTCATAGCTAGCGGACCCAGCTGACTCTGTCCTGCCCGAAATAGTAGTCCATATCAAATAGTATTCCATTAGTAATCCATTGAAACATACCCAAAAAATTCAATTAAATCTTTGAAAACTTTCTAAATTATAGCGAAAACTGCATCAAAACCCGTTGAGTGGTTCAAAAGAACAAATCTTAGAAACAGACAGAGGTGGCGTACGCTATGCTACCGCTATCTCTTTCTTATTATTATTGTAATTTACTATTATTATTATATACACTAAAGACTATAATATTTTATAATAGCTTTGGGGTATGTACCTGTAAACTTTCTTTTTTAGGAATAGGTATAATGTTTCGTCACGCTAATTGTTTTGAAAGGTATGATCCAGATTTGTGTGGAGCGTATTTCTGATCTTGTACAAGTGATGAAATATATGAAATAAAATATAAAATTCATTTCAGCGAATAAATTATTTTATCTTTCCACGATAAGCAATTTACGTTTGACGTTTAATTAACAGGAATAAAAGCCGAAACATTTTAAAACTTGAAGTAAGTTGTTTGCAAGTTAAGCTTTTACTTCAATTAAGTCTACGTGTTTTTCTCTATTTATAATAGTACTTGTACTGACAATATTACACCGTAGGAGGTCTCACTTCTACTCAAAGTAAAGTTCCTAAAACAAATCAATAAAATTTAAGGTGAATACCGAATAATAAAAACACATAAAACAACAGAAACAAAACATAACTTACGTTCATTTGTGGATGGAATATTATGATGTCAATTGGAAACAAAAGGGACGTCACACATTGAGTTATTTCGCATTAACGACCTCGAAGCACCTGGCTCATTTGGACTAATATTTATTTGATTGCCAAAACCCAGCTCTTTGTATTGCCGATTATAGATAGGAGGATAATTAACAATTATTTTTTAATGAATGTTTGTATATTTATTGCATTCTTTCCCATTAGCTATTAGTTCAGTAGATTTTTTACTTTGTAGTAACATCTGAGAATTTCAGATATACTGGATTGGTCAGTGTTACACGCCTTCGATTGTGATGTCCTCATGATATTTGAGATGTCGACTTAGCGTCTCACATTTTTCACGAATCTGAAATAGCAGATTAATGCTGATTAGGACTTCACGAATAGAATAGCAACTTTTTCTTATTACTTCAGAATAACTCAACAAAGCACTATTGTTAAATAAATATAAAAGAACAGCTTCATAAAACACTTTTCAAAACTTTATGGTCATCCGTATCCTCGTTCCGGTTCCGTGTCTGTGTTCATGACTGCGATTAACCCCCAAAAATCTCAACTTAAATTGTTTTATTCTACATAATCTTGCATAAAATCAGCCATATAAACGCTGAACTTCAGACCAATTTAATATGGTCGAATAAAAGTAAGAAAGTCAATTAGAATGTAAACAAAGTGATTAAGTTAATGTAAACAAGGTATAATTTGTCTAACTCATATTTGTCAAATAGTGTAAAATGTCAAGGAAAAATGTTTTAATTACTCCTGTCAAAGTAGAGACATTCGACTAATAGTGAAGCAGAAAGAGAAAGGCAGTCTCCCAGCAGTTGGTAAAACAGGACCGAAAAAATTACAACTCCATCCAATTCTTATTGACCGTAGTAGATCTGTGAGCATAACATACATTTATAATTATTATAAAACAATGTCCCCGTAAGCGGTCCATCTGTATGTCATCGATTTTCACAAGCATTTTTAGTGTATAATTTAGCAATCTGCCTGGTATTATTCGCGATCGAAGCCGGGACGCAGTGCTATCACGGTGTTAAAGAATATAGAAAGAAAATACAAAAGATATTACACATCTGGATGCAGCGACATCCAGATTACGTTAGCAAACCGTTAGCCTTCGTAGGTGCGATAAGGTCGAGAATATACTTTAATTGGCTATTAAATATATGAACCCTTAGGGCCTAAGTGCCTTTCGAAACATTGTCAGCCCGTAACCGTCCACAGCTGGACTCGAATCCGCCTCAGACCGGCGAGTGCACAGACACCACTCGGTTGCTCATAGACCAGCACTTCGTTGTACCAACCGTGTAGCTTGTCCCCTAGGCTTTCCTAGGGTCAATAGCTGTAGATATATTGCAAAAAGATTTATTAAAATCCGTTTAGCAGTGGTCAATCAACGGATTGACAAAAAATGTATTTTCTTAAATTGAGATTTCCAATGCATTGAAGGATTAAAAGGCTGTATTAACGCCCGTTTACAGCTACCGTTAACAGTATTCATTGTAAAGCAATAAAACAATCTCGGAACAGCGCGATTTATTACCTTAATGCTATAAAATTAACGTTTTAATTTGTTCGTAGCAATTTGCGTTTATGGTGCTTTCTTTAAAGTGCGGCCACTACGCCATTTCACGGCTATTGTCATATGAAACCGCCGACGATTTGAATGGTTGCAAATTACTTTCCTTGCTTTACGATTGCCTTTAGTGTGTCTGTAATGATCTGTGACAACGCAAGCTGAGGTGCACTCTGAGTCTATATACAATAGGTTCAGTTTGTCATATACATTTGTTTGTCTCCATTAAGAATCTTTCCGCGGTAGTGACTTTTTTTTTTTGACTTCTCAATGCTGTCGGAAGTGTCCAGTGCAAGCTTCATCGGTTGCTACAAGACACATCGGGCTATGTCTAAGTGAGTTTATGGTGGATAGGAGGACAGACCTTTGCCGTAAATGGGAAAGATGCATCCCGATATTTATTTAAGATTAGCTAAAGTAACTATTCTTATATCATAAGGGGCCAGGAATGACTAGTGGTATGATATGCATGATTCGCACTGCGATTAATAATTTAGGTTGTGCACTTGTTGTGCATTCAGCATAATTGGCTAGTAGACGTTTTATAGTGATAAATCTAGCGATGATCCGTCACCCGACGCCCTAGTAGGTAGCTAGTATCCATGTAATTTCATGACTATGTTACATTTTTTAAGAGGGCAGACGAGAAATCTGGGTCTTTACCAACGCCCATGAACTTCCACAAAATTACAATGCCAATGCGTTGCCCCCTTTTTGATTTTAGTTTATACTATGATTATATATAAAAAGATATAAAAAGAATTCAGTTACTTGCACATCATTGTGTCATATTTAATTCTATTATGGGGTAATGCTGCTGATATTGATTCAATTTTCCTTCTGCAGAAAAGGGCTGTTCGTGCTATATATAATATGAGCCCAATATAGTCGCTTAAGGATAAATTTGAAACTAAAAAAATTGTGGCATTGCATGACCTTTATATATATTTGAGAATCTTATGTATGTCCATAAAAATATATAGCAATTCAAGAAGAAATGTGATCTTCATAATATCAATACTAGAAATAATAACAAACTCGCTGTGCCCTCCGCAAGGCTCTATAAAATTTTCATTCATTTAAAGGTAAGTACGTTTTTGTAACAAAATTCCCAGTAAAATAACAGATTTGTCGATTAATAAATTTAAAGCTATCGCTAAAGAGAAACTCATATAAAAATCCTATTATAATGTAAAGGATTTTATAAATGACAAAAATGTAATGGAATGAATGACTCTAAATTTAAGTTACCTATGTGACGTAATGATCACGACTAAAAGAATGATAGGTACCCAGCAGAGTTTATTGTGGGTGTTTTCTCTGACATGGGCGCGTTGCGTAGACAAGCATAAGTGATCGTTATAAAGATCCAATAGTTGAAAATAAACATGACAAATAAACAATGATCAAAATATTGCCTCAAGTTTTAATAACGTTATTCTATAAACTAAAATTATTAGTATCTTGTAAAATTTGCTAGGCATAATCATTTACGCTCCTACTTTACGATAGAAGTTGCCAGAAAAGAGTTTAAGCACGGCATGCATGTATAGTTGGACGCGTCACTAATGTGCTTCCAGTTTTACAATCGGCCGATCGTAAAAGGTTATTTAAATTCTTTTTTGTTCAATATCGGCCATATATTGAACATGTTATTGCACGCTTTATGGCTTATGACTGATTTTACAACCCCGCCAATTGCAACGGTGTTAGGAACAGAAGCGGACAATATTGGGTTTCGCGGCATCTCTTTTTATTTTAAGGTCATGGGCACTATATTTTCAGTGCTAATAGGTATATAAGATTTTTTTAAGCCAATTACATAGCGTAGCGCATCATCTTCATCATCATTATCAGCCCTTATCGCACCTCTGCTGGACACAGGCCTCTCTCAATGAACGCCAAGACGACCGATCTCCTGCTGCTCGCATTCATCCCGGACTGGCTACTGAACGGAGATCGTCTTCCCACCTGGTGAACGGTCGACCAACACTTCGTTTTCCTAAACGCGGCCTCCACTCCGGAACCTTACTGGTCCATCTGTCATCTGTTCTTCTGGGTGACCAGCCCATTGCCACTTCAGCGAGCCTATTCGTCGCGTGATATCGGATACTTTAGTTCTTTACCTTATGACTTAGTTACGAATGATGAATAGCCGAATAAATGATATTTGTTATTTATTCAGCTTACATTTTGAAAGTATAAATATAATGATAATTACGTAGCTCATAATGAACTTTTATTATTATTACATTTATACTTTCAAAATGTAAATAAGAAATAAACTTTATAAAGAGTTAGTGCCGCGCTTGCAGTTGCATAGGGCCGGCACGATCGTGGACCTGCCGCACACATGGCACAGCCACAAAGTGACAACTGTGCTCTCAGACTACATGCGGTTTGTGAGTAGCCGGTGGTCTATTGGAGGGCAGGTGGGAAAGAGGGCAAAAAATGCATGACATAAATAAATAATGATGATGTTCAAGGGGGTCGGTAGTCGTCGAAGAGCTTCGACTGCTCGATGGCCCAGGTATACTATAAAAAAAGATATTTATAATCCCTGAAATATTTTGATATTTAAATGGATCAATATTTGTCACTTTTTAAACAATTTTTAGTAAATATATTATAGACATTTACTAGCGGAGCAGACCCTAGATGCACTACCATTTTACTGTTTATAATAATAACATTACATGTAAAGTTTAATTCCTGTGCCTTTATTATGTCAATATTTAAAAATAGTAAATTTGACAAGTAATGTAAAATTAAACTTTTTTATTTTAAAAACATTACTATTTAGTTCTATTATATTTAGAAAAATAGGAATTGTAGCGTCAGAATGGATAGATGTCGTTGCGAAGAATATGCCGCTGCTGTGGAGAAGCTCAAATTTTACACTGTTGGGACACTACGACCTGACATCATTGAAAATTATAGCAGTTAAGTATCATCATCGTAATCATCCTTAGCAGCCAGGAATTGTCCACTACTGGACATAGGCCTCTCTCAGAGAGAGCCACAAGTCGGGGTCACAAACTGCTGGCATCCAGCGGCTCCCCACGATTTTGACCAGGTCACCAGTCCAGCGGGTGGGAGGCCGTCTAAAGCAGTTAAGTATGTGCGTAGTAATAGTTGTGTGTACTCCATAGAGGGTAGCCAATGCCACGGGGCACGTTGTTAACATAAGAGTGCGTGCAAGTACAAGAACATTTCTATTATCTATTCATTCATTTTCATGGGAATATACGACCGCAAAAAACTGGCATATGTGATACGTGGCTTTACATGCTTCACGAGGCATTCAGGGGTATAAAAGAACTTCCTGACACCGAAGTGTTATTTATGTATTAATTGATTTAAGTAATATGCTGATACTATATATAGGGGAAAATTACCTTGGGCTAGTCAATTTTTTTTTGTTGCGAAGGGAAGCCCAATACAGCTTCATCGGATTGTTGGGCTAGTCAATCTGTGCTAAAAACCGCAAGGCACCCAAAACTTATAGACATGTTTTTTTAACATATGTTTTTTCTAAATGGCACGTGTTTAAAAAAATGTACATAATTGTATCTTTATAACAGGAAGACCTTAACAGGTAACAAAATATGATATAAATTTCTAGTATAAATTTACGTCATACTAAAATCATAGAAAATAGATTGATTGTCATGGTTTTCTATTATTTTTGTTACATCTGTCGTGGACTACTTTTAATGTTTATTTTATCTGTGAAATAAAATATAAAATCACGTATCACATTTTATTGTTTTAAGCCAATAAACACTCACGCATTTTGAGTGTATAAAAAATCGTATAACTAATTAATGGTTTCGTGTATACTAATAATATATGGTGATTATGTTTGGTATGGTTTTATGTATATTAATAAAAGAAGAAAAAAGCTATTATCAGATCCGACTTTCGCATTTTGATTCACATTGTGATCTTATCACGAATATGAAAAGTTGCATTCCTAAACAGTAATGCCACACAATGAAGAAAGGATGGACAGAAATTTTGAAGTTATCCTAATTATTAGTATTCCTAATCTTTATTATAAATAAAGCAATCACGATCTTCTAGTTTTGTTCAATCTGTGTTTTTTTACCACAACTTTTTTTTTCTACAACTTTTGCATGTGTAATTGGATTACATAGCGGAAACTACACGTCAAAAGTTGGCAATAAAATGTCGTGTATGGTGCATAAATCTGTTCGTATTTACTTACTTATCCTAAGTTATATGAGAAAATTGACGTGATCCTAAATGTATGGAATGTTACAAGGTGTGAAAAGCAAGATTTTTTTAGTCTGCAGGCAAAGAAAGTTTCTAAAGGACGGGGATATTCAGAATTTATGATTAACACAAATTTTAGATTCCCATTTAGTTTTTCAATTTTCTAGGACAACTTATATGCTTTTGCCGTTCTGACAATAGACACAATAGACAAACGAAATTTTAACATGTGATGAATGGGACAGGGACACCGCTAAATTGAAATGTTGGAATGTAATCTTGTTAATTTACTGTTTGTATATGTATCTATTACTTCCAGGACCTGATTTTGCAGTTAAATGGATAAGCAAGGGTGTCGATGCGACTGATTTGCGCTTTTCAAAGCCAATAGCATACTATAGAATGCAAGAAGTAGATCCCCATAAACAGGAGATTCAGGACGCGAACAAAATTAATAATATGTGGTGCCCATATATGACTCCAGTTCGAAGAAAATAATTTGGGACAATCAAGTCCCGAACAATATATTAAATCTATTGGTTTCGTATATTTACTTCAATATTATTCACATGTTGGATTGTATCCTACTTTTCCTGATTTACTGGAGGAGTAAGAGATTCGATCATTGCTGAGTTTCTATCCTTTCCATAGGTGTTTAATTGTTAATAAAAGTATAACATTTCCTTTAAATATTTGTTATTAACAAAACTTGAATGAAAATGGGACAATATACAATATTTAAAATTAAACTTTCATTAATGACAGGCATAATTAACGAAAATTGTAAGTAAAAGTGATTTCTCGAGGAACCATAATAAATGTCGCTTTTGATATTAAACTGAAGATTTTAAAATTAACGGACCGTAAATATCACTCTTTGTGTTGTATATAATACGCAGCTTAATTAATATTTGGAGCAATAAATAATTTTTATGTGCCTCTTTTGTTTATTATTTTTTATATTTTACTTTATTCCCGCTTCATGTATGGATCATGGTCTGAAAAAGGTGTTTTTTTTTTCTGAGCGTGTAACAGTAATGATCATGGTCTAGTAACGAAGTAGTGCGAAACAGTGATCGGGCATCTAACGTGATCCCAGCGTAACGCTACATCGTGCTTACCTCGTTTAATGTCTCAGCACCTTTCACAGCATCATGTTCGTTCGTAAAGCGAAAGATAATGCGCGTTGGAGTTGACTTTTGTTGAACAATTGTTATGATTCGGTTCGGTTCGAATTTTTTATGACAATGACTGCATCTTCATGCCAGTTTCCTAATGGGCTAGGCAAAAATAATTGAATGCGATCCTTCCTTAAATTTGTTTCGTTTCTTCCACATTCATAACTTTCTTCATACAAGCACGCTGTTTGCGATAATTCTTAACGCAACCATCTGACAGTAACCGATCCATTTGATTGTAATATGTCACTATCTTGGTCTTCTTCAGTGAGCGCATCCGTCGACACATTCGCATTGTATATCTGTTTTTTAAATTTTTGATGAAAAGTGTCGAGGTAAAAATGAGAAAGATCATTCTCACTTTTACATCTTCCATACCCAACATATTTCGACGCCCATAGACATTCGCTGATGCGTTGTCCTCCTATCAATTTTAAGGTCGTGGGCACTATATTTTCAGTGCTAATAGGTATATAAGATAGATGCCAATGCTGGTCATAACAAAGAATCGCCAATTACATAGCGTAGCGCATCATCTTCATCATCAATATCAGCCCTTATCGGCCCACTGCCGGACACAGGCCGCTTTCAGTGAACGCCAAGACGACCGATCTCCTGCTACTCGCATCCATCCCGGACCGGCTACTGCACGGAGATCGTCTTCCCACCTGGCGAACGGTCGACCAACACTTCGTTTTCCTAAACGCGGCCTCCACTCCAGGACATTACTGGCCCATCTGCCATCTGTTCTTCTGAGTGTGTGACCAGCCCATTGCCACTTCAGCGAGCCTATTCATCGTGTGATATCGGATACTTTAGTTCTCTGCCTTATGACTTCGTTAAGAATAATGGATAGCCGAACAAATAATATTTGTTCTTTATTCAGCTTACATTTTGAAAGTATAAATATAATGATAATTACGTAGCGCATAATGAACTTTTATTAATTTTATATTTATACTTTCAACTTTTACTAGAGAATTTCTTCTATAATACAATAAAGCTGAAGAATTTTTGCTTCTTTGTTAAAAAATCGGATTTCTCAAAAAAGTGTTGGTGTGAGCGAATGATATTTACCATGGCGCTATGTCCAATCTGATTGGAGTTATGCCGGTGTGACTCCGCGGGGCACAGCTAGTCGATGAAAAGTCTTTAAAGCATTATAATCTCATGTATTATTCGTAAGAAAAATCGTATCGATTGAATCAGTTACCGTAACTATATGGCGATTACAAAACGAATCAGTCGTTTTGTAATTTACTACGTAATTCAAATTGAGATCACTGATGCAGGTTGATAAGGAGCATGTTACGTTATCAACTATTCATGAGACAGCATTATAAGTTATAAATTTTATTATTCACCATTAAAAATAACAATATAAATCTATATGTAATGGCCTGTGTCCAACAGAAACATTGCATAGGCTTTGAAACACTAACTATTAGCATAATGTTAAAAGGAAAGCGCACATATGTCTTTCGAATTTGTGTATATATTTTCAGTGCTGTGTCTCAGGAACCGTGATAGCTAGACACTGTTAATTTGATGGACAGCGACCCATGA
>JAFELO010000097.1:1433813-1481949 GCA_017140195.1 Eumaeus atala | reverse complement strand
GGGGGGTTGGAAAGGAAGGCAACGCACGGCAAAATTGTACTGATATTCATGGGCGTCGGTAGTCGTTGAAAGTCTCGTTTGTCCCCCTATACTATATATATATATATATATATACTATATATATATATATATATATATATTATATATATATGTATTTCGGTTGCCGCTGTGACACCAGAAACTAAAAATGGAATAAAATAATTATTTAATACCCATCGATTTTTTTTAGATAATGGTACGGAACCCTTCGTGCGCCACTCTGTTACTTGTCCCGTGTTTACAGGTACCTGTAAAATTATTTAAAAGAATACCAAGACATACAGTGAGTGAGTGAGAGAGTGAGATAACCATTCGTATAAAAGGTGTGCAACTGTCAAATTATGCACTTTGTAACTGTGCCGGTGCTACTTTATACAAATAGTCGTTCATCGATGACTTTGGAAATGTCAAGCGAAGCAGTCACGAGCTCCGCTGCGATGGGAAACATTTGTAAGGGAATAAAAGAGCAGTCGGAGCGATTTCTTAACTATGTATAGAAAGCTTCTCACTTTCCTCTGCAGTCTCCACCGAAACTTACAAAACTGTACGAAACGCGTCAGCATAGCCAGGAGAGGGACATCCCTGCTACGGCTGCAAAACAGCACGGCACTGCATCCTAACCAGAAGCCAAGCATTTTAATCGGCAGCTGATTTCATAAGCTAAGCTAAGTTTTTATATTTTAGGGGGAGCTGGAGCATAAATATAACTTGCGTAAACTCCTTGTGCGCTTTTGCGTTGCTCGCCTTTGCTCAATGGCAATGGGCCACCGGAAACTCTGAAACCGCTCGAAACGCCACAGCATAACTGTCGGTTATCGTTTGTTTCATGTAAGCGCGACGTACCAGTCTGTGGTGCCAGCTCAATTCAGCTGCTGTACCGAGCACAGCTCTCCCCGTGGCACTCTGAGCGACTCCGTGATTATACGACGGACAGCTTAAATCAAAAAGTAGAGAACACTGCTGTGTGTCAACAGCATTCACATTTTATCCTTATAAAAAAGAAGTAGCTAAGTTGTATAAGAGCCAGGCCAATGCCTATCCATTTTATATAAAACTTTATTTTCTTGTCAGACAGTACGTTTATAATTTTATCTTGCACTGATTGAATCTGAAGATACGAAGAGACCAAAGAAGTTATCTTTTATCTCAAACGAATCAACAGAATCCAGTGCAAAAATCTTGTTTGCGCTTACTAAGATTCAATAAAAAATACACAATACCATCAAACATATACAACTAATTAAAATATGTTAATTAGTTTGATGAAGATATGGACAGCACTAATGTGGCGTTTTGGATGTCGGTATCAATAAGTTTGTACTAATTTTTATTATCTACTTAATTGAATTTGAATTAATGAGATTAACACTTAATATATACTAGCAGCTGTAAGCACGGCTGGTTTCTGTCTCAAAAGTTAAAGGCAATATTGTTAAATAACATTGATTAACATTAAAAATAATTTTAAATTAACAGCTGCGCCCTACGTTTTATACGCCTCAGACAAAACTACATGCGAAATAAGTCTACACATAGCTTATGTGTTATTCTGGAACATAAGCGACAAATATTGCCAAGTTTTATCGAAATTAGTTCACAAGTTTTGGCGTCATGTAATATTAGTACATATAGATATATTTACTTATTGGTTTCCTAATGTAATACAATGATAATTATATAATCTGATTTTTTTCATGGATAATCCATTTTACTTTTATTTAGATACCTAGCTGCTACGCGGGAAGTACAGACAAAACCACGGACAAACGCTAGTATTTCTATAGCCTGTGTATGATACATAAAGATAAAACAGAGCCAAGTTTAAAATAAATCCATTCGATACCTCAGGCTTATTAGCTATTTCCCACAACTTTGTCTGCGTGGTCTACAGACAAACCCACGTGCAGAATTTAACATATTCTATATCTTATGAGTTATTGTGGTACATAAGGTACACCATTGCTAAGTATCAAATTCATCAAATTCCATTCAGTAGTTTTTACGCGAAAAAGTAACAAACATTCATCCATGCTTACAAGCTTGCGCGTAATTACATTAGTAGGATAAAGATAAGTAAGATAAGATCCAAATCATAACTATTTACACATTATAATAAACTACATTAACGGATTTTATAGCATTTATTAAAATAAATATTCAAATTCTTATGATCTTAAATGTTAAAACATCTGTGTTCTAAACCTACACGAACAGTGTTAATGTAGTAGTCGTATTGTATAAGTCGCCGTATAACATTACGGCTAGCCGTTTTGGTGGCTGATGTTTAGCCATATTGAATCTCCTGTTTTAAGGCTAGTGATAGAAGCCAGTATGAAATTACAGGAGGTCAAGTGTTTTGAGTGCAAAAAAAAACTTTTCTAACCACGAAGTCTTAGTCAGAAGCGACGCTACCACCTAAATTTTCGAGCCAATTTGCGATATAGTTTTTTTATTTCTCTGTATTCTACAATCGATGCCATTAATGTTGTCATCAACACCATGTTAAAATTAGCAACTAAAACGTGTCAAAAAGACGGAGCCCTATTGAAATAAAGAGAACCATTCACTTTATTTCAAGCTTCATCGTATAACGCTGAACTCATTCTGCAAGATTTCAGTCAACTGTATTCATTCAATCCGGCTAATCATTGGCTCACCACAAAACAAAAGGCACTGGCTTTGAAAATGGCTAGCCGTGATAAAACACGGCGATTTAGACTATCCAACTGCGATATAAACATAGACTTCAGGACAGTTGCACTATGTAGCGTCCACTACAATTTTTATAATGCAGTTTAGTTATACCAGCCATATTCGCTCGCATTACTTGACAATAATCAGGTTCGTCATGGACCGATAGGAGGAGGAGAATCATCACCATACACATTTTACAATCGTTGCGCCCATGGTACTTTATGTTGGATGTTTTCATATTTTTGTGACATCAGATCCTCTAATAAGGACACCTAAGCCCTGTTGAAATCCATGGCGAGAATGCCATCAAAATGAAATGATATTACTGTTATGCTTAAGCAGGTTTATGTGGCTGGTGGCTGCATATCAGATTATATTTTCGGACCTGAGCCTGTGCTGTGGAAGCGAAGAGAAACTCGATACGGATAGATACTCGTTTGACAACGAACGTGTCCAGAGGGACCGAGGGATCCCTCCTCCTCCGAATCAGACGTCGGGGGCAGCTCACACGCTACAACAAAAATCTGTGCTGCCATAAAAATTTGGCTCATGGTGACGACCATGACCAGGAGCCAAAATATACCACTCTCATGGTAGGCTCTGAACATAGCGAACACATGACTAGGTCGCGTCTTTACGTGAGTTCTGACGGATGGGAACGCATTTATTAAACGTCTTATCAGACTCCGGTGTAATATGAGTATTACACCGGTTCTGGTAAAAATACTACTGGTATCTACAGTTGGCTTATTGAATACGAATGTTCACTGTCGTATTTTGTTGACGTATTTCATAAACTTATGATGGATACGCTTCCATCACATCACAAGAGATAACAATCTCACTACTATGTGTATACTATTAATATTATTTTCTTAGTGTACATAACTATCTGAGAGCGTCATTAATTCCTAAAGTATTAATGAACACTCATTACCAGTTTAGTAATCAATTACCGTCTGGGATCGCGGGCAGAGGCGAGGATGCTAGTGTCGCGTGTGCACCCACCTTTAGCTGTTAATGTAAGCCAAAGCATGTATAATGAATTAGAAAACGAGTTGGTTTTGCCCGGGTGGGCCCGATACGCATCCGATTTTATCTCGATACGAGATTCGTCTCGATTCTTAATTACTCGTAATGGTCCGACCAGATAAGGGTTCTTTGAAACGCTTATGATTTCAATGCGTGAGGTAAACTCTGGACGTTTTAATGTGGATCGTTTAAGTTAATTAAGACTTGAAGTGATCATTTTTAAGCCTTAAAGAGCTTGTGTGCGGCGTTGCTTTCAAATTTGCCGTTTAAATGTTGCGTGGGCTTAGATTAATGCATTGCCAAAAAAAGGGTTTTTAAATTTTTACCTGTATGCGGCATTCTGTCCGGTCCGCTTCTGTAAAGTAAAATAAATGTCAATTAATTATTGAGTACTGCAAATAGTTTGGTGTTTTATATTGAACATTTACATTAACAGTTTGGAGATTCAGGAAAGTCATTTCGAATAAGTTATGTGAGCACCACAAAAAATATAATTTGGATTGTGCAGTGGAAAGTCGAAGGACATATAAATCATGCTGAAGACCAAGGACATCAAAATCATGCTGAAGATCGAGGACATCTAAATCATAATGATGACCAAGGACGTCTAAATCATGCGTAAGGACCAAGGACATCTAAATCATGCTAAAGATTAGATTTAACAGTTCTTACCAGTTTAGATGCAAATATCTCGCAAATTAGTAGAATAAGCAACAAAATTTTATTAGAAACGTCTATATTATGTAGAAAGAGCTATACAAAGAAACTCCGTATGGCTATACTCGCTCGTTTTTTTCTTCCCTCAATCACATCTAAGGATCCTTAATAATTTTATTTTTAACTCTTACTGCATATTTTTGTAGCGGTTCACAAACCACACCTAACATCTGAATTCCAAACATAGAATAATAGTGTCGAATACCCACCAAAACCACCGCGTATTTTTGGTGCAAGTGGCTTTTGTGGGTATTCGACACTACCATCAGTGCCGCCCTTGGTGAGGTGCCCCGGAACAAAAAATCATCAGGGCACCTCGATAGCTAGTCAGCCTCCTAAGAGGCCAACTCCACCTCCACAGAGGGGGTTGCCCCGCACTACAGGACAACCCCAGCGACTTTGGAACAGTGCAATGGGGTGAGGTTTCCATCCTCGCCCCTTTCCCCGTACGCAGACGCGCCTCCTCCTATTGCTCTTTGCTACCTACTTCTTATAAGAGGGGTGCAAAGATCCCTCTCGGTTAAATTGGCTTCGCCTGGATTCACCCCAGGTTACTAAGCCCCACCGCCACGACAAGGCTTGAACCATGGCGGGAACGTTAGTCTAGCCCTGTATATGTACCACAAGGAATTGAAATATAGGTACTAGACAACGGAAATATATTTAATATTTCTATAAATTTTATATATCTAAGAATTTTTTTTGGAAATTTTCACGAGTTTCTAATCTGCAACCTCTGACGTAACCAGCCGTAGGCTAATCGGTCGTCAAAAAATACATTTTAGTAAAATAGCTTTGATATGTAAAACGAGACGCAATTTGTCATCAGCAGCAAATAGCGAGTTTTGTATCCCTTTTATTTGTCTTATATCATCTAAGCATCCGATAAAGTATAGGGGTAGTTTTGGTTCAAAACCAAAACCAAAAAAAATGGTTAGGACCATTGTTAATCTTTAAAAAAAAAAATAACAAAAACATTTGCAGTAGGTAATCATTAGCGACAAAGTGAAATATATTCAAATTACAAAACCTAAATCAGCGACACAGATCTCTTATTAGCATAAGTTTAAACGCAATCAATATATAATGGTGGCGATGGCGTCGCCCCGAAATATGAAGGCTCGTGACATCTTTATCGCAGTTTTTGACGCCACGACATTCACAGTTCGTGCAAGTAACGAAGCCTACAATTCGAGTGTGACGTACGGCGTAAAAGCACCGTGGCTACGATTAAACCGGCCATTAGGCACCGATAGCGCGCTTAAAACATAATTTATTCAAATTAAAAATACTTATCAAAATATGATGCGGTACTAAATCAGGAATTAAGTAAGTTAGTGCGTGCGCCGTGGAAAAAATCAATGCTATCAACGCGACCGATCACCGTGAAAATCGAAAAAAATATGAACAAAAAATTATGTCACGCAAATATCACTTTTAAATGCGTGGCGTCTCAGTTGAACTTGGAAAGGGACGTGCTGCGGTAATTATTGCCGATATCGATACAAAAGGGATCGTTTTATTTGTGTATCAATAATGTTGAAATTGTGGAATAAATTGAAACAGATGGTTTCCAAGTTCCAATTAGACAATTTTCCATTCCAAGTAATACTTATGACATTACAAAATAAATAAGACTATTTACATGTGATATACTTTTGCAAGTATTGTGGTATGCAACAACAACAATTAAAATATTTGAGAAATTATGTGAATTGAAAAAATATATAGACTTTTTAGATGTATTTCATATTTTATTTAAATTTCAACAAACCAAGACATTAAAGCTATTTTATTATTTGTGCAATATTATTTCAAAGCCGAACCAATCAGACCACTGTAATTGTAATAAGATGGCCGAACACACGTCAATGATAGGCGCATATATTATACCTACAAAACTTGTTTCTTTTTTAATATCGAATCTGGTTGTCATTTGTAAAATTATAACTATACATGACGTCATACGTCATTCACACGTTTAAAACTTAATTTTGTTGTGTTTGCGTACTTTACTATACAGAATATTTTACATAAAAGAATATAAGTACATATACGAACTGCAGACTTGTGAGTGACCCAAAATGCTTTTTGGTAATTAACTCCGTATGAAACCTTATACATATAAGATCCGCGGTATCTAAACATCTGTAGTAAAATCACTTTGCGTTTTATGAGCTCACGTCGTTCATATAAAAGTGAAACCTTCACTTCAGAAATATGTTCCTTCTTCAGGAGTATACTCCTGTCGCATCTCTGCCCTGACACACACAGTTTCATTTTTTCTTGAAAATAGAATATGTTGTCACAAAAATCTTGAAATAGTAGCAGTAATTGCACCCTCAATAAATCTGAAGAATGAACATAAAAGAAACAACGGATGTCTTAAGTTTACGCGAATGCCAGTCATTAAAATAAAACTAATTTTACGGATTTTATAGCGGTTTATTTAATTATTAACTAGCCCGACGATTCAGAAGCTTTACAGCAATCATGGTGACGGGTGGACCGCGGAAACTACCTTTTTTATTTTATATATTTATATTATATATATATATATATATATATATATATATTTATGTATATATGAAATATATTTTTATATTACTAATTCACTTGGCACAAATTATATCCGCTGCGAAGCGGCCATAGGCTTGCCGCCTATGACACCATGGGCCTCAGGACCTTGGCTAATCGTGGGTGTTCTAGTATATCTACTGGAATTACGAGATGTGGATGTACTAGCACACCTCTGCTTACCTCTTCGGGGATAATAGGCGTGAAGGTACTTTTTTTTCTTTTTTGTATGCTTGCTGCTGTGTTTTTCAAATACATCTAGTAGTATTACTGCTTAGCTCTATTCAATTGGTTTCCTTCTTCAAATTTCTTAAAATATTACTATAGAGGTACACAAAAAATTTTAAAGCTCAAAAAATAACGATTCGTCACCAAACGTTAAGTGTGACCGCACTTGCTTGTTACCGATCAGATAAACATCGCGTCTGTTTTGCATATCAACCGGCGCTAGTGCTGCCCCATGCGTTATTAGTGGCCTGCTCTACAATATCGATAAATATTTATATAATAGTTAGCTTTAGAACTTTGCTATTAATATAAATGTATGGCAAATGCTGAATTATTGGTTTACAATACCACTATCTTAATGATAGTATTTATCCAATAAAATTTATTCATTGTGATTAATAAAAATCTTTCTTTCTTTTGCGTAGCTTAATGCTCATTTTACCCCCTTACCGATATAAGGTGAAGTGTTTTATTTTAATTAAAGATTGTCACATTATGACAACTATATAATTTTTCATAGAAATATGAATACATATATATTTTTATTACGACAGTAAACTTGACGGAGATTGCTACTACACATGTTTATTTATATAAAGCTCTATTTTCCATAATTATAACAATTTTCTTCCATATTTGTAATTTTGTGAATGTTTAATTTTTTATGTTGCGTACCCCACAGTTTTGACTCCAGCTACATACATTTTGCCCGTATTACCCTACAGATCCGTGTCCACAGCCGCTTCGACGTTAGCGAGCGTATCGAAATTGTTATGAGCCCATTAGCATAATAAAATATTACAAGACGACATATTGCCGCGCTTCGTGACCAGTGGCCACGCTATATGTTCGTTCTTACTTTCTTTTGATTCATCATACATTTTCAGTATTTCCCCTTGCCATGCCTTTAACTAATTATTACGTATCGCTATGGGCGCCGTGTCTAAATGGGAACCGTTGTCTTTTCCATAAAAAAGGAAATATGTGTTTTTTTTCTCTGTGATTTATTTATTGGTAAGAGTTAGTGTCATGTTACATTGAAGCTGAATTGGTGCGAGCAAGACAGTGATAGCTATGGTATTGCATTTTGTGCGGTTTGTGAGTATCCGGTGGCCTATTGGAGGGGTGGAGGAAAGGAACGCAACGCATTTGCATGACAGCAATAATGCAGATGTCTATGGACCTCGGTAGTCGAAATAAGGCTCCGATTTGGGTGCCACATACTACATAAAAATTTATAAAAAGTATTAAATATATTTCCTTTGTCTAGTAGATACCTGTAACATACGTCCTTACGTTATATATCACGGAACTATGCTAACGTGGCATGATGAGTCCACACATTTATATTATCATTTAAGCGAGACGTGCCTACCCACGGTTACGCATCATGTAATATACGTGTTAGTATCTACCAATGGTAGATACTATCGATTACTGAGTAGTAGATACTTTTTGGTCACTCCTTATATCCTTTCACAAATGAGGGTATATGGCATTCCGGCATAAACGAGGATGTCAACCGCGTAGGGAATGACACCCATTCCGGGGAGGAGACGGCCTCGCAGCATTCAGTCGTAGTTAGATAGGGAGTACACCGAAGAAATTCAATACCTCCCGTATCACACTGAGGCACTTGCACGCGTTCGTAATGTCCAAAGACACTGCGGAAACTACCTCCCTCTTGTGTTCCACCTCACCCTTCGCCGCCGGCAGGCACTTGAGGGCATCGACGGTCGACCGGCGTGCACGGAACCCGAATTTGGACTCAGAGAGTCTGGGTCCGAGCCCTCCTCCAGGTGCTGAACTAGCCAGGAGCCCAATATCCTTTCGAAGGCCTTCCCGATTTCGTTCAGCAGCACCACCGGCCACACCAACGATGCCGACTCCTGGGTCCACGCGTTTGGTAGCAGGCCGTGCCGACCCTCCTTCCACGACATGGGGAACTGATCAGACCGCAGACAGCGGTCAAACTGTTCCCGGAGGCTATCGGCGAGGAGCACAAGAGAGATCGCTAACACTTTCCCGTACAGCCAGCGTATTCCCTCACCTAAATTTATACACATTATTATTGCCTATTGTAAAAGTTACAATGAAAAAATTATGAAATTAAAAAATATTAGAGTTGCGTCTGAATATCGACTATACGACAGTATTTTCGTCTTAATTCTCGTCAAATACGTTTTAGGATTGGATGAAATAGACTTGTTCTGAGATGGAATCCGCGCACCGGAAAGTGGCTCGCACATGTAGCTGGAAGTGGCCAGGACGAGGATACATGGAACCGGTCGGAACACATGATTGGACACAAAAAAAAAGTTTCTTTATGGAAATAAAGTAGCGATTGTGTTCTTTTTGTTGTACTTTTTTCAAGCCACGATATAAATATGTATGATAAATCAATTTTTATTATTGCAAAGAGGAGTTGCAGCAGTCCCTAGTCAACCAGCGTTATCGACACTCGACGCCCACAAACCTACACACAACCAGCGTTATCAACACTCGACGCCCACAAACCTGCACACAACCAGAGTTAATTTATTTGACTCATGATCCTCTGCATAAACCACCGCGGCCATTACAGCTATCAAGCGCAAGGTGACCCCGACCACATAGTCGGGGTAGCAGCGGCCTCTCGATCCCACTGTCCATGATAAACAGTTAAATTAGTTATTACAAATACTCCCACATTGGGATGCATCTCTCCCATCTACGGGAGAAATGCATACTAATAGGGATCGGTTCCTTGGACCCAAAATCTAATCACATCGCCCGACGAGTGCAATCTGATGAAACTAAAATTTGATTCCATACTTTGCTTCCACAGCATAACGTTAGGTCCGAAATAAAAAAAAACACTTCGCCAAGTAGTCAACATCTTGAAGGCGATGACTCTGTGGCCAGACGGTTGAAGCACGGAAGCTCTCAACTTACCTGGTACTTCTTAAAGACTCCAAAGCTGTCGAAAAAAACCGAAAACTATCCTTCGCATAAAAAGCGACAATATACCTATAATTAGATACTGCGCTACGTAGGACAGTGAAACTCTACAGATATATAGGTATAAGCATAATATAAATTATGCTTATACCTTCATATATATAAATAATATGTACACACCTTGATTGCGTATACGTCTTCCATCAACACACTAAAACCTTACTCGGAATCTGCTCTATCCATTTGTGAAAACTGTATGAACATCTGTTCAGTACATTTTTTTGATTTAAGTATATGTGTAGACAGCAGGACACAAGAGATACATTTCACAATAATAAATAAAAACAAACGGCTTAAACAATGAAATCATTTAATCGAGCGGGCGTTTGGACAATGTAATGGTCACAATTATTTGTTTAACCAAGAAACATTTATTGTAAGGTTAACTGAATGTGTTAGCATTTACCCCCATTACATACTTCCCTTGCGTGTCACCGTTTATTTACTAATATTTTAAGTACACTTGCGTTAGAAAGTGATTTCTATAATGTCATAAGGGAAGATACTCTAAAATAATAATAATAATATCTGTGAACTTATCACAACACGATAGCGTAGCCCTGTACTAAGTACCTTAAGGTGTTACAAGTACTAGGCAAAGGAAATAATATTTATATTTTTATGAGTATAACAAATTGTATATATTTCAGATTTTTATTATAAAAATACATATAATACATAGTAAAACATCCATTTTAAGAAGAGGTAGTGCCATGCTACATAGGAGGAGGTAGTGCCATGCATAGTGCATGACACTACATCCTCCTATGCGACGGAATCGGGCCGGCACGACCGGGAAGGTACCTCTTGCTCACTTAATCTCGCCGTAAAGTGACATCTTCGTGACGTTTCGTGCTTTTTGTGAGTAGCCGGTGACCCATTGGGAGGGCGGGCAACGCATCGGCATGGTAGCTACGCGGATGTTAAGATCCGCATAGTTACTAAGGCTCCGATTCCTCGTCTGCCCCCTGTTCAATGAAAAAAAACACATGATCTGGGTCGTATTCCGCGAACTCTGGAGCAACATGCACAATTATCCGAGCTATGTTACCACTGCGCCAGCCGATCAGCATAAATAATAATGTCCTCATAACCGAGATATATTGCGCCTGCAATCTCAGTAGAGACTAGCAAACTGCGGAGGACAAATCTTAGTGCAGGAGTGTGCAAAATCACAAGTACATTCCCTTTAAATTCATTCCTTATTCCAATGGTAAGGCAGTCAGACACGATCGGAGAGAGTTCAGGCGCAGGTACTGAAGTAGTAGCACCGTCTACTTCAGACTTTTATATTAAGAAATTGATAAATCGTAATAACACTCGGGCCAGGAGCCCCAAACCACGCGACATATGATTGACATGCTTATCAATAGAGTACGAGGCAGAACTAGCATAAGCATTTGTTGTGATCAGTTAAAAATATTGATTTCTGACACGTCAGAGATCAAGGAGTGTGTGAAAAATATTCTGCCAACATCTTCTGGATTCCATATACCAGAGGAGTGGTTCTTAACCTTTTGAAAGATGAAACTTCCATTCCGCTACGGATTAGCCATTTGGATTCTTTAGAGGTTTATGGACCGTTAACTCTTTTAAACTGTTTATTAGCGTCGCTCGTGGACCACTGATGATGCTTCCAGGTAGTACTAGTACTACCTGGAAACCACAGACCAACGGCTAAGAACCACTGTTCTAGAATCTAGAGTTCAAATTTTAGGCCATTTTTGCCACTAACAACATTTGTTGATATGATTGAATTCATGAAGAGCAGTAGTGCTCCTGTTAGTATATTTAACATTTTGAATGTTTAAATGTGTATATATGCGTTTTTGAGAGAGCTCGATATACCAAGTGTACACTTTACAAATGTGCTCTGACTCGTGGACTAGGAATATCTTGTATCCCAGGGGACAGTGCCTTCCCTATATTTACACATTTCTAAACTAGTGCGATTACTTATTATAAATGAGTTTTTGTCGTGAATGCTACCGAACATGTCATCATTTCATTACTTCACTGCAGCCCGTAGATTTTCCGTTTGTCACATAATCAAGTTGCAATGGCCATGATACTACTCGTATATATTTTTTAAATTTAGTAGTGCTTAGGCTATAAGTTGTGAAATATTTCTGGATGTAATTCCATTGTAAATGCGGGGCGCAACGAAACTGTAGGAATGTTGACCAAAGCTAGATTGCGTTATTAGGACAGGGCATCTATATCGTCTTTTCGTCGTTTTGGGCCGAGCATGCAGTTCTTTTGGTATCTCACGAGTGCTTGAATTATGAATAGTATGCGTACTAATAGTGTTTTCATTAATATGTAGACTTCTTTTGTCGGCTATTGGTGTGGATGGTACATGAGAACTTTTAGTACCGCTCTTTGAGTACATTCAAGCTCGATCATACAGGTTTTCGATGCGCGACCCCACGCTTGAGACAATACATCACTACACTTTGAGACAGAGCTTTGTAGGTTTGTATTAGTATGTTTTTAGCTACAGTTCGTAAATGCTTGAAAACGTAAAACAATTTTCTAACTTGTGTAGATAAATTATTTATGTGTTCTTTTCAGCCTAAGGAAGCGTCTACTATTACACCTAAATATATTATGCTGTATAATCTGTCAAGCGAGAGCCCAGTGAGCTGTCTGTAACACAGTGTTGCGTGTGGAGTAATGGTAATGTCGTTTGGTGGACCGCAGGAGATAGATTTAGAAAAATATATGTATTTAATTTTTGGGATATTTAGGGTCGGTAGATTGGAATTGAACCTTTCATGATACTTCGAAGACACGTTTCTGTTATTATGTGAGTGTCTTTCTAGTTGCGCTCGTGAAATAATATGACTGTATCGTCTGCATACATTATTATGTCGGAGTCTTGGTAAGGATGTTCGGAAGACAATTCATATACGGCAAAAATAGTGTAGGGCCCAAGGTACCACCTTGAGGAATCTATTTGTGGCAAAGTTATTTGCTACTTTATTTAGTATTACAAATTGCAGTCATATGAAGTCATTGATGTACATGCCCACGTACACCAAGCCTCATAGTATACAAACCGTGTAAAATGCCTTTTTTACGTCTAGAAAGACTTCAATTACCCTATAGTATTTTTAGTTTAAGAACCGCATTTAATACGAAACCTTCAAATTGATGGTCTGTGAGAAGTTCACGAGTCTACTGTTTATTATGTTTTCCATGATCTTAGAAAATACAGACAAAAATAGGATTGATCTATAATTGAGGACCTCAATGGGGCACAATAAACAGTATTTTGCAATATTTAGAAACTTTACGGTTATTCCATCACTGCCTGTCGCACTATCATTTTTTTAAATTACATATTATTTCATTTACATAGTAGGGATCAGAGGGTGTAAAGGACATTGAATATAACGGCAAGCTTTCGGTGGTATTTTCACTATAAAATATATAATTCATTAAATACTAGAGAGTATTTAATTTGCTAAGATTTTTTCAGCTAATTTCTTTTCTACTTGTAAAAAAGTTACTAATTTTATTTAGGGAATCTACATGGGTTTATTCAATAGCAAATAATTCGTGGGTTGTTTGATTTACGGTTTTAATATTTGCTACATCTCTTATGATCTGCCAAGTTTTTTAAACATTATTTCTATTATTGCTTAACTCTGTATCTTAATATTGTCGTTTTAGAGATTTAATTACATTTGGACCGGTTTTTAGTTTTTAGATGAAGCTGATCTCTTCTACCAATTGCCCTCACGACACCTTGAGAAATCCATGATTTAAGTGACGCGGTATTTTTCTTACATGTTCTGTCTCTGCACATTTCTTTTATCAGTGTCACCAAATAATTTGCCGTTTCATTCCTATCTTTCAGTTCATAATAGTGAGTCCAGTTGGTTTGTTTAATTTTCAGCACTAAATCGTAACTAAACCCAACACCAGTACATAGTTCTACTTAAAGAATGAGTTAGCGCATAGTAGTACGCTACTTATTATTCTTTACATAGAATTAATTTTACTTATAACGAGGCCCTTTTCAACACGAGTACACACGAGACTGAGTTTTGTGTTATGCCCAAGTCCTCGAAGGTTTTTATGTCAAGGTTGTTGCTAATTGGATGATACATATATCACTCTATGACAACCGCCGAGCGTGATTTATACGACGAGATAACACAACATTACACATACACAAGCTTTTAACTCAGCTCGAATTAAAGATACGGGGAAGATTCATTGATGACTAAGTAATTCTAATGCGGTAGATTATTATCATTATCATCATTACATATTAGTAAATTGCTGAAAATAAACCCACTTAATGTCATATGTAGGATTTCAATGTTCAATGCCGACATTTTCCTTTATTTTTGAAAGATCGACACAATAATTCAGAGTAATTAAATACAGAAAAGTAATTTATTGGCCTAAAAAGTAATGAACATATGTGTAATTTTTCATTGACTAAAAGCAAAAATAAATCTAATTAAAAAAATAAATTTAAATTAAATGTAAATACTAAAATTCATAAGTAATAATGAAAATAAGCCTCAGTATTAAAAATATCGTATTTAATCACCGCACACTTTTCTTGCCCAAAATACAGTTATTCGTTTTTATTTATATATTTTTATGAACACACACTCTTTGGATTACTTGACCAAAAATAAAATAAGTTACAATTTCATATTATAAATCATTTAGTTTATCCGAAAATACTTTTTAAGAATAAAGTGAGCATAAAATCAGTAGGTGCACATTAAGATATCTTAACTGAACAGTGACAGAATTAAATTATACGCCCCGTAAAAATATCCGACCTCTCTAAATTGTAACAACGAGAGGGTTCTGTGGGCGCGGACAGGTCAAGAAAAAAAGCATCATTCCAGTTGTTTTTACGCGTTTTCATTTTTGTTGCTAAATTAAGAAAAGTCATTGAGAATTTCTGATGTCAAGATAAGGCGAGGCGAGGCACATTTAATTAAAGTGCAGCAATTAATAAAATTGTTTTTGCCGCACAAAACGTCACGAATAAGGTCAAACGCGCTCTTCCATATTGTACAATATCGTATAATTATGTATCTATCTCTTAAATTTATTGATGATTTTATAGCTTTAATTGAAAATGGTCAGACATAAACGCAAACATTTCTTTGAAAATATATATAAATATATAATATTTTTTATTGAACTTCCAACTGAAGAAACACGACAAAAATATGAAGTTATAATTTTATAGTTAGCAGCGTGTTTTTGGCGTACAGCAAAATTTGAAAGGGTTTGCGTTGACACGTAAAATACTGATGATGAATAGCAGTCACGTGGATACGGATATTAATTGATTTTGAATATGCTTAGGTGTTACGGTATATGTAATATGTATTGAAGGTGTATTTTGGTGACCATCATGTATAATGTTAACCATTTAAAATCTATGCTGAATAACATTTGTAGACTTGAAAGAGCCTCACGGCAATTTTACTATATTCTGAAATAAATTTACATTGAGAAAGAGACCTTTATTTAAATTGCTCTTTTGTACAATATCAAGTACAAGTAGCAAAGAAATAATTTAACTAATTAATACATAATCTGTAGACATTTCATACAAAAGTCATGAAAATTTCGGTCTAAGCGTTGAAATCTAGTACACTGATCAATAAATCAATAATTCTAATACACTACACACCTACTTAAAATCGCTAATAAGATATTTCACAGATTTAAAATATTTGTATCGAAATACAAAGATGAATATCTTTGAAGAAGCATTTTTATTTGTAATATTTTAAATAATGTTTAATAAATATTACAAAAGCTATAAAAATATCACGTTATCACATCAATCTGATCAAGTATTTCGTATTTCAACGCCGCGTTTGACTCACATTCACGTACAGATCAATGAAACGTAGAAGCAATAACAATTACAAACCGAAATAATGTCTCCGAAAAATCTCAACGACGAAAATTCCATCCAATCTTGCGGAACCCGAATAAAAACGAAGAGCCCGATTCCAGTGGCGATAGTGGGTAAAAAACAAACTACTGAATTGATTAGCATAGGACGACACCTCCGGACCCCCCAGAGACAACTCTCAATTATACCACTTGTCTGTTCGCGCGCAGTGTGCGTCCTGCCTTATCGCGATTGTGTGGGTGACTTTATTTTATGCCGTGTAGCCACCGCCTTTTTATAATAGACGCCATTTATTGGTAAGCATTTTTAAAAGAGGATGTTAAATATTTATTAATTAGAAAACCAAAATTTACTGAGTTGATAATTTAATACAATTATAAGTGACGAAAATTCATATTAAAATATTTGTTTCAAGAATGTA
This sequence comes from Eumaeus atala, assembly GCA_017140195.1. Classification (NCBI taxonomy): domain Eukaryota; kingdom Metazoa; phylum Arthropoda; class Insecta; order Lepidoptera; family Lycaenidae; genus Eumaeus; species Eumaeus atala. The sequence continues at coordinate 1,465,330 of JAFELO010000097.1, read as the reverse complement.
ATATAATATAAATTAATATTATACCAATAATCATATTTATTTATATTTATTGTGCTTTGTGGATATATAAATATAGCACATTCAGTTGGAAGTTATATCTAATTAGTGCTATTTATATAAATCAATTATCTCTATACCTACTAATATTATAAATAGGTAAAACTTCTAACTTTCTTTTTCTGTAGTGTATATTTGTGAATATTAATCCGAACATGAAAATTATTGCATAAATTTTATTTTTGACAACCAACGAATGGGGCACGGGTCGTTTTTCGTGTTATAAACTACACAACTAAACAAAAAGCGGTAAGGTAATGATATTAATTTTATTAGAGAGAGAGAGAGAGAGAGAGAGAAGCCGCGGTGATTTGATATCAGAAGATAATATCAACGCCCATGCATACAGTTTTCACTCGGCTTCTAGAACAACAACACATCATCACGGCAGTTCCCTAACGGGGTAGGCAGACAGAAAGGAGCGCCATATGTCACGATCCTTACTTACCTGCCCTGCCTCCTCCACTTTCATAACTCGCTTCATACAAACACGCCTGTTGCGAAGACTCCGAACACCACCTGCGGACAGTACCCGACCAATCTGATCGTGGTATGTTAGTGTGGGTCTTCCCCGGTACCTACATCCTTCCACATTCTCATTGTATATCTGTGTCGTTAACCTTACATCCATAATTCTATCTACATGTCCGAAATATCGGAGCGTGCCCTTCTCATTTTAACACCGATACTTTCATTCATTCCCAATCTCTCACTCACTCCTCTGTTACGGCTTCTACACGGCTAATAATACTTTCAACACACTTGTAAGTATAGCTATATGGATAACCTTAGCAGCCGCTTGTCCTTATGTGTTAGGTATTATTAGGACATCTATATGTTCACTAACATAGGTCGGTAAACATCCCCCATCATGGTTCAAGCCTTGTCGTGGCGGTGGGGCTTAGTAGCCTGGGGTGAACCCAGGCGAAGCCAATTGAACCGAGGGGGATCTTTGCACCCCTCTTATAAGAAGAGGGGGCTTCAAGATTAGGAGGAGGAATCGTTCTCGGTACCCCTCTCATAAAAAGAGGGGACCTAAGAGCAACAAGAGGTGGCGCTTCTGCGCACGGGGCAAGGGGCGAGGATGGGAACCTCACACCATTGCACTGTCCCAAAGTCGGTGGGGTTGTCCTGTCCAGCACGGGCAACCCCATCTGTGGAGGTGGAGTCGGTCCCTTAGGGGGCTGACTAGCCGTCGAGGTGCCCTGATGATTGTTTTTCCGGGGCACATCACCAAGGGCGGCACTGATGGCACTCGCGGTGGTTTTTGTGGGTATTCGGCACTATCATGTGCCGCGAGTCCCACACACCACTGGACCCCACCCGGGGCCGGTGAACGCGCGTAAATGCGTTTCCCCGCGTCACCAAAAAAAAAAAAGGTCGGTAAACATCAAGATGTCCTTATTAAACGAAATAGATGGTCACAGCGTCTTATTGACTGTAATATGACGATAGGCAAATACTTCACGTGTTCACAGTGAGTAGTCCAGATGTAACTATTAGCCTTAGTGTAATATTTCCTACCGTTGAATTTCTTTTTTGACCTTTCTCATAAGCACGGTGCTCTCGAAAAAACAATTGAGTCTTTTAATTTACAATATTTATAATAAGTGAGCAAAAGTGAAGACAGGGAGTGCATACTGCATATGAATAATGCAACTTCCGACCTTGCGACCGTCTGTACTCGGGTATGTATCGGTCACTAACCATGTGAGATTTCTATACAATAAAATCGTCGAATCAACGCAATAACTTCAACCAGTGTTCAATTTACCATGACTCTTATTTATATCAAAAAGAAAAAATTGTAAGCTGAAGAGGTTTTAAAATCAGCTACATATCAAAGCCTTTTGTGGGCGAACTTACACCACAGCCCGCAATTAAAATCGTATGTGTAACAAAAGCAGCGTAACATCGCCAACACTTTCCGTGCTCTAATGAAAAACAAACGGCTTTTGTTGAATCAAGTCTCAGTATCGCACGTTTAATCGTTAGCGAGTTTAATTAATATTATGATAGCAGGCACCAACAGAACGCTATTTTAACGCATTAACGAATAAATATATCTTCATTTACTTGTAATACTTGCAGAAAATCCGAGCCAGCTAAGAGAGACCGTCTCTCACACTGTTATTTGTAAATCCAAATCAAACTTACTTAAGTAATGTGCACGTAAATCAAATAATATCAAACGAATACGTTTGTTAGGTATAGATATTCGTTTTAAACTTTTTTAGATAGTATAAAAATAATATGTTACATCCTTACATAATACAAAATCCTGCTGCCTGTACTTAATAGACTTTCTCAAAATTGGACTGATCTCAAAAACTGAAAGGATTTTCATGCCGTTTTCACCAATCGATAGAGCTATTTCCGAGAGAGGCCTTTGTCTCATATTTTATTTTTATTCACGAGGGAGGCCGGGACAGACCGCTCGTATAAAATAATTTTAATAATATAATTAAGAAAAAAAAAAAGCAATATAGCTAGAAAGTTTTTATATAATAGGTCGCATTTCTTCTAACAGGGTAGGTACCTAAAATGAAACTTGAAGGTCAGTCTGACACCATGTTTACCTTACACAACTGACAATGTCTTCAATACATCCATTTGCATACTACTGGAACGCACAAAATTAAATCAAACTTGAAGTGGAATTTAAAAAGTATTTTAAAGTTATGTAGACATGTAATAATTTAGTCATGTTAACAAATTCTGCCTAACTTATTCAATGTCTTTTTAATAATGATTATCAAGAGTAAAAGCACACCTAGAGTTTAGTCATTACAGCGCGGTGTAATCGGGTGCCGTGTTAGCTCGCATGTCCCCCAGATAAAGATAGCGACACCGAGGAGTCGTATTTGCATTTCTCCGCCACACAGCGCGAGACCACCCCATACAGAGCGCAGCCAATAGCGTAATGTTATTCAAGTTTCATTTTATACGGTGACCTTTATTCGTGCCAACTTCTCGTTTTGTTTAATTGAGTGACAAATCGGTCTCGGTCTTAATTAGAGGGTTTGATGCCGAAATATTTTATACCTTCATCTGTTTAGGTCCTGTTAATGGTTTTTTACTGTTTTAGGAGGTGGAGGTTAAGGGGGATCGTTCGAATGACAAATGTTGTTTATACTAATATATCGTTTTGGGGTAATGTAGCGACTTCTTAAAACGTTTTCATTAGCGGGCAGCCATCTAAAGACTAGTATCTAGGTACAAACTCTATGTACATGTATATAATTATATATACATAGAAATGCCTACTTTTTGTTCGTGCTCGGAATCATCTTGTAATAATTACGGATCCCTAAAAACGAATGTGCTTTACTATTTTTTTTAAATATAATTTGGGGATAAAAGATCCAATCAGAGCTACTTTCTCTATACTTGTTAGCTTCAATGCAAGTGATTAATAATTTTGGTATATATAGTATAGTTTAGGGCATTCTCGTTAGTAACTAAATTGTATTTTTTTATTTTACTTTTTCGTAAAGGTGTCGAAAAGGGGTCCGATCCCTCACTTTCCCGCCGTGGGGGAGTAATAAATACAGCAATAAAAAAAATACTTAAGAGATTAAGTAACATCAAGATGCCGTACCTCATACTACGGTGAATGGTATAGGTATCCTAGATCAAACGAGGCGACGCTTGACCGTCGGCAAAGCGACGATCTTAACGAACGGCCGCAGATTGTATATTTACATCTGCAAGCCCCGGGTTCGGAGATCAGCTAAGTCTAATAACTACACCTAAAGCGTGACGAACCTACAAATCATACTTTCGAGAAGTTTTGGTGCAGATCACAGATCGGACCGCCCGGCGACCGTGAACACGGCCGCTGAGAAGTTCACGCGTAGACTGCCCAGAGCAAATTAAGTTTTTATACACCTCAGTGTAGGCCCTCAAGGCCTGCACAGGGATCATGTCCCATTCTTCAACCTCGGTGAGGCGAAGTAGATCCAGCTCCGAGTCGTCGAGAGTGTCGCCGAATGCAGCCGTCGAGAGCGACTGCATTGTGGAGTCGGAGGTGGAAATAGCGCCGCATACAGTAAGAAACGTTCCAGGGAGCTCGAGGTGAGTACGAATTCCCCTACTCTTTCACCACCAAAGAAAATGTCCGAGATGAAGAGAGACATGGAGACTCCGCGTACCACTCTTACTTTCGCGGAAGTGACAGCGGCTTTGACCTCAAGCGCACTATAAGTGCATGAGTCGACAGCCGCAAACGCTAACCAGGGGAACGCCGTACCACCGCCCGCCAACGCGGAAAATATGGATGAGCCACGCTGCCTGCCAGTTGTCGTCGATGTGTTGCCCCACTGGGTTCTCCACTTCGGCAAGCTGCGGGGCCAATTAGGACATAACCCGAACGCCAAGCCCCTGAGTTGAGTTCCTCTCTGTGTGTTCTCGTACTCCCTGCCGAAGGAGCGGAGTATAAAAAACGCCGTACGTGGACTACTGGAAAACACGGACTCGAAGGACATCATGTCGGATCTCTAACGCCTGTGGTTCGAACCCGAATATGCCCGCCAAATTAAGGCGAGGCAGGGTAGACCACATTACCGGGGATCCTGATCGTCGCGTGGAGGGGTAGGAGGGGCCCGGCGCAATGTCACAGGTGCTGTCAAAACGACTACCGTCACCCAAGACAGGACCCCAAAGGCAGAAATGGACGTAGACTCTGCTCTCTCCATTTCTACACCCACTCTCCCCACAATCACTACGCCAGCAGCACCGCCTGCTGTACCTGATCTGGCTATCAAACCCAGGAACCCAACCAAACCGCGCGAAACGCAGATAGCGTCCATGGCCACCTTCATCGGCTAGACTTGTTCCGGTCTCATGGAGTTGGCCATCGAAATTTACAACAGCTTCAAAAGTGGCTCGAGCCTTCTCTCCATTGCCATGGCCAGCACACCAAAGCTGGTCGAATCCGTCACCTGTACATACCGAACTTCCCCATTAACTATCCGTGGAAGACGTGGGAAGACTAGCTGAAGAGATGCAGACTTCAATCTGCATTGCCTTAAAGAAGGCCACCGCAACTCTTCCCAGTTCAGGCTCTAGAGGCAAGGACAAATTGCCAAGAAGCCTTCAACTCCTTATTGAAGAGAAGAGAGCTACACGTAGAATGTGGTAGTCTACTCGCTGCCCCTCGATCAAAACTCAACTGAATCGTCTCACTGAGAAGGTCAAAACCGAACCTGTGGCCTTACGTTCGGACAAATGGTAGAGAACAATTGAGGAGGCGGGCGAAGATTGGCCGGCTCTACGCGCCCTAACATGCACACTTACCAAGTAGGCCATTACTCTACGGACTCTAAGGTACAGAGCCCCAGATAGAGCGGTGATATTTGCGAACCACCTGGAGGCACATTTCTCCCCCTACCCATCCGTCAATTCCGATCACACCGCCCGGGTCGAAGCTTCGGTCCAAACCTACCTGGAAGACCCAGGTACGAGAGAAATCACTACAGCGCAAGACCATCAGAGAGTTGAAACACAAAAACGGTATTCCCTATATGGCCTTGAGACACCTTCCCTTCAAGACGATCGCCGCAGTAACGAGACTGGTCATTTTCCCACTAGTTGGAAGTTGGGCCACATGTTGTTGTGTGCCCATGTTGCCCAAACAGGGTACGGACAGTAGGAGAGCTGACAATTATCGCTCGATAACTCTGCTACACTTTCTGTCAAAGACCCTAGACTTGCTCATACTGAGACAACTCACTTCTTTTCTACCACTTAGAGACGAGAAATTCGGATTCCGTCCCAACCACAGTACCACTCATCGACTGGTTAGGGTCACCCATTTGCTCGCTGTGGATAGAAATAAAAAAGAATCTGTTGCCGCCGTATTCCTCGACATGCAAAAAGCATTCGACTCCGTATGGCATAAGGGGTTAAAAAATAAGTTAATCCATCCTGTCTTTCATAAAAGCGATTGCGTCATTTCTCTCACACAGGAAATTCCAGGTGAGAGTAGATGGAGTTTTGTCCGAGACGAAGTGCATTCGCGCAGGTTATCTACAAGGGAGCTGTCTCTCGCCAGCTCTCTATAACCTCTACGCCGGGGACGTACCCATTTCCTCCGGGATAACCGCCGCATTCCACGCGGACGACACCGCGTTCTTGGCTGCATCTCTGAACGTGCGCCACGCGGCCAAAAATTGCAGAGAAATCTAGATCTCCTGCCGGAGTGGCTACAGAAGTGGCAGCTCGCGATCAATCCATCTAAGACGCAAGCGATAACCTTTATTAAACAGCGCTCAGCACCAGGTATGCTTCACATAGAGGGCATCACAATACCATGGCGCAGGACAGCCAAGAACCTGGGAGTCGTGCTGGACTCCGGCCTCACAATGGCTCGTGAGGCCGCCATCTGTCAGGCCACTTTAGCTACCGCCAGGCTGACACCACTGTTACGAGCGAAAGCCCAATCCCATTGAAAGTGAGGACAGCAATATACAACATCCACATTCGATCAAGACTAACATACGCGTCTCCTGCCTGGCATTACTTATTGTGCGAAACGTGTAAGCAGAAGTTATGAGCAGCCCAAAACAAGGTGCTACGGCAACTAGTTAAAGCTCCAAGATTTGTGAGAAATCACGCAGAGCCTTGACGACTTTGTCGGCAGGATGTCGCGCAACCTGTTCGAAAGGAGGGACGTATCGGAGCACGAGACTCTTAGGAATCTCGGGCCCTGGCACGCCCGCCCCCCGGACAAATACAGCCTGCCGAGGAAGGGAGATGGATAATCTCATTATCCGTTTACCTTCTATCGTTTACATTTATTTTATATTATTTTATCTTACCAATTTTATGCTATACTTCCGTTCTATATCTTCTATATTTCTTGTTATTGGTGCCTCTCCTTAGACAGTTGCAGCCATCACACGGGCGGTACCGAGTGGGAAATGGCAACCCTATTGTCACATTCCCGCAAAACTACGACCCGCCGCTCCTCCAGAGGCTAAAAAGCTCCTGGCCCTGGGACCTGTGAAAGCGCCCCAATAAATAGACGGACGCTATTCAAACAAAAAATTCTACCAGTAGGGAGCAAAGCTCCGGTCTGGATCCCCCTCGACCCGGCAATGAAGACGTACGGGCGGCGGGTTCCGAGGCGGACCGATACATGATGAACATTATATAATTCGTATGCCATTATTGGGATTTAAACTCACGTCCGTATACGACTAATAAAAGCTATTATATAGTATTAATCAAATAAAAAAACGCAGGCGTGTTAGAACCATCTCCTATAAAAATGTACAAATGTTCACAGCTCTCCTTGAAAGAAAACGTACCGCATATTATTTAGGCGTAATCTGAAAAATAGCATAACTATTTGCATTTTCGTGTGGCATGAAATACGTTTATATTACATGCTAAGTTTAGTTCTAAAATTTTAATTAGACGAACAAAATTTACATTTTTCACCCCTTCTGACGCAATAGCTGGGGTAGGCTTAATTTATTATTTGAATAAAGAAGTAAATCTTATTTTAAAATTATACGTTTATGCTCACCGCAACCGCAGGTACACTTGTTAAAGCTTTTTATAATATTTTGTGTTGTTTATTTACTTACTAAAGTTTGCAGCTGCAGAGTAAAAAAAATGTGTCCAATTTTAACTATATTTTGTTTATTTTATTTCTTTAATATTAAGTATTAGGTACGTTGAGTTAGACAAAAACTAAATACTTTTAAGGAGACAAAATATTTAATTTTATAAGCTGCTATATATAATCTATATATCCAACCCGACTTCGTCTATGAATGCCGGGTCGGGTTGCTAGTTTTAGAATTAAAATATAACCTTATCCTGTCCTGTCAATTAAGTCCTCCATCATTCAGTGAAACTTGAATGTCGCTTACGAAAATCATTGCAGAAAACCGTAAATACGTAATTGATTATATTGAAAAGGTTAAAATCGCTACCCGCTTTTTAAATTTTAAAACAATGGCGTTAATGTTTACAGCCTATAATCAATTCACCGATGTTAAACTGGCAATACATCGCGTGTCGTTTCGATAACAGCTCTATAATGAGATGCTGATGAGCCGTTCCGTTTTACACTCAATTTTCGCACCTTTAACTACCCTTCCCCTGTAATTCGGTATAATTAGCTTCCTATACGCTTCCAGCGTACAAATGCATGGCCTCGTCTCATTCGTTGCGTAGAGCAGAAGCGAGACAGAATACATCAATATCTGAATTTATCAATTACAAGGAGTAAATTTAAAAAAATCCTTTTTTAAAATCTGTACGCATGTAGGAATAAATGAAATAAATGCTTCTGTTTTTTACTGACAAAGTGTAGAGAAAAACCAGTAACAATGTTCTAAATTAGCTGGCTTGTTACGTAACTTTCGAATGAGAGACGAATGCTCATAAGGAGAATATATACGCTGAAATTATTGATACTGAATGAAGTCGTAGCTTATTTGTATTCCGCGGGAGTCCAGACGTTGTCTGTCTTAATATACGGGCCGGTAATTATAAATATGTGCGCATATGCAGGTATCATCATGTGCATTGTGTTGTTATGATATAAACTTAGTACGTAAAGGTGCATAGGTCTCATTTATTGATCGCCAAAAATCCATGGCATTAGTTTGAAAAGGATAAGTTTATTATTCATAAATTGGATGCTCTACACTTGTAATTAGTCTGTAACAGTCTTTGATATAACGTCATCTGTCCAATGTAGATAGCCCAGTAAGAAATTTTGACTTAGATCGTTTCTTCCCCAAACGCATTTCCACCAAGATTAGTAGTTAGTATTGTACCTATTATTGGAGATTTTAATTCAACTCTAAGACTTTCTAGTAACTTTAAGTCCTATGTGGCCCCTGACACTAATAATATTCTAAAAATAAACATTTAAACATTTTCACCATAGGATTTTAACTTATGATGATGAGTGTCATCAAATCGGGGGACCTCGGACTGATGGTTCTACACAGATGACGGAGAACGGTTAAACCGTTTTGATCATGTCATCTTTTAAACATAGCCATTGGAGGGGAACAGGAAAGAACGGCAACGCATCGATATATCGACATAGTTATTGCGTATATGCGGATGTTTATGGGCGTCTCTAGACGTGAAAATGGCTCCGATTGGTCCCATTTCCCCCTATATTATGTGACCGCATCCAAATAGGTGGTTTAGTTTGTTAGACTTTAAAACCTTTTTTTTGTGAGGAAACTCTTTTATGAACTTCTACCAGATCTAGGTTGAGCAGATCACGCTCGAGAACGAGAGGTCCAAGGTTAGATGTTGAAATGCCGAAAAAGTACAAGATACTTATTAAGCTTATGACGCCCTCGTTTTTGCACCGTGGGTTTGATAAAAAAATTGCTTTTTTTCACGTTATATGGATCCTTCCTATGACTAAAATAGCTATTTACTAATACGCAGTGATTACATATACTACTCAAAACAAAATAAGGGCCACTAAGATTTTTTGATGTATCTTGAAAATAATAAAGACATTGACTTGTTTAACTTGTGTATGATAATGATGATGACGTCCTCGACGTAACGTTCTGCAGTTGCGGTACCCGAATTTAAAATGGTGAGCTCTGTTTTACTGTGTAAACTAATCCCACCCCAAACCATTACGTCGGGACCACCGAAACGGTTAACTTCGTGAATGCGGGACTCCGAAAACCGCTCGCCGCGTCGTCTCCACGCTCTAACACGCCGATCATCATTAAGAAATTTTACTTTGCACTCATCTGTAAAAACTTGCCCCGCTGATTAATCCCCCAGTTCGAATACTGACGGGAGAATCTTAATCGGTTTTCACGTTGAACCCTGCTCCGAGGGATCCGAACAACTTGTCATTTTGGCGTTTGCTGGTCTTCGTGCAATCGATTACGTATAGTTTGATCACTGACACGGGTACCCGTCGTCAGCCGTAGGTGGTGTTGTAACTTACGGGCCGTTGTTGTTAGATCACGACGAGCACTTAGTTGGATGTACCGATCCTCATGACTCGTTGTTATGCGAACTCTACTTGAACCAGGTCTCCTGACAACACTGTCAGTGTCTTGGAAGCAATTCGATACATTTTGGACAGGTCTTCGAGAAAAATCCAATTGCAAACCCACGTAACGCTGAGGGCGTCCTTCTCGAATCATAGTTATGGCTCTGGTTTCTGTAATTGTATCCATGTGCCTTCGTACTGGTGGCATGATTAACGCGAGATGATCAATGAATCAATTAAAATTCAAAAAGTAACACTTTTTTCGTAAAATAACCGAAACAAGTTAAGAAGACAATCAAAGAAAAACATAAGAATAACCAATACTTTCAAATTAGGAACACGAACACATAAAATAAAAAAGGTATAAAAGAGATCAAACACCAAAGAGTTCGTAATATGAATATAATGCTTCTTATCAGTTACTTTCACTTTACTAAATTGCAGTTAAATGTAAATAAACTAGTGGCCCTTATTTTGTTTTGAGTAGTATATATATATTTAGTTCTTTAACTATATGAATAAAAGTATTAAGAACAGGTTTGTAAAATGTCATGATGTTTTTTCGTAAAAATGCTTTACATATATCGAATGCCTATCAAATGTGTTAAATATTCTGAAATTACCAAAGGTTATTTCCTCACGATCTCAATTACAAAAAAAAGCTTTAAGCATTTTCTTTGGACAGACTATTCTAATTTGAAACACCATATCCTATATAAGACTTAATTTTTACAGTGCAATCAAATGATTAATTTTAATTTGGCCATCAATGTTACAGGTCTAAACGTGAGGTTAATGGTTTAGAAAGAACTAAAAATAAGGTCAATCTTAATTTAGTTGCACAAATTGATTCATTCTGATGTGATAAAAATAAAATGTTCGTAATACCTGCCAATCAATTTTTTACAAGAGAACTATAATTTTAAAATAAAAATTTATTTGCGTAAATATAACGGGATGGTTGCGAGTAGCAGGAGATCGGTCGCCTTGGCATTCATCGAAAGTGGCCTATGACCAGCAGTGGACCGATAAGGGCTGAATGATGATGAAATGATGATGACGATGATAAATATTAGGTCCTTACATATAAAATTGTCATTTTTCGTACTGACCACTTTAATCACGAATTTCTCCTCTTTGGCAAGGAATTCCAAATTCAAATTTGCACTGCTTTTTACTCGTGTATTTTTATTTGTGCTTTGATTACCGTCATTCAATTGTTCTTTTTTCTTCTTTGTTTGCGTCACTCATTTTACAAAATGGAAACTAAAATATTTTATTTCCTTTACGATTTCCGCCGAGGGTCTAGTGCTGCGGAAACGACTCGAAGAGTGAATGTTATGTATGGCGGTCGTATTGCAAAATAAAACACAGTTCGTTTTTGGTTCCAACGTTTTTGTTCTCGAAATTTCGATCTGTGGAACAAGTCCCGTGGACGGGACTTGTTCTGCAGGTCGAAATCACACATGACATGTCCGTCTATCATGACACATCCGAGGCATCTCACCAATGGCGGTGGTGGGCCGCACTGTGCTATATGTTGTCAGCTATTTATATTTATACTCACTATTTGAAAATGAAAGAAACTATTAACGTTCCACAGTTTTATTTTTATACTAATATTAAAAGTTTTATTTTTATATTACTTACTCAAATATAATATATAATACTTGGGTATAATTGATAACACGCTCTTTGGATTCTTGGAACTTTAGTTTAGTTTCCGTATGTCACAGATATATTACTAGGAGATTATTGGTACTTTATGCTTTAAATTTGGAAAGTAGGAGTTTTTATGAACGGTTGCAAAAACATGTATAATTTCTAAGGGTAACGCTCCATACATGTGAATGAGGGAAGAATTTTTTGGGAGGGTATAGACATGTACGGAGTCATTAAATAGCTCTTTTTAAATGTTAGGGAGGTTTTTAAGAAGCTTTTTTAGTTATGCTAGTACTTTGGGACACATTTTCTTCAAAAAGAGGTAAAAAGTGTGTGTCCCTCTAATTTTTGAATTACCGAGAGGAAAATTAAACAAAAAAAAAATAGGATTCAATACAAACTTCAAATGGAAATTGTTTTTAAATGAAATCGGTGAAGTAGTTTAATTAATACACGATTTTTTTGGTTTGCTGCTTTATAGCCCTACATATGCGAATACAACTCGTACTTGGCCGGTTTTTATATAGGAGTGAATATGTTAGTAACATTTTACGTTATTTTACACGCCATACATGTCGAAGGACTAATTTGTACATGCCTCCCCAAAGCAGTTTGGTTATAAAATAGGTTCGTTCTAATCAAGTACAAGCAGTATTTTTCTATTTATGTTTTCATATCAATTTATGTTTATGGTTTTATTTATGTTTTTTTTTAAATTGTATACATTTTTTAACCGAACTCATATAGGTTAAAAGATTTAATGAATCTGTTTTGTGATGATGCCCATGCACATCCACATAATTACTATTTCGATACGTTGCTCTCCCTTTCCCCTACACCAATGGGCCACAAACCGCACCAAACGCGATACTGAAGATGTTACTTTACGGTGGTATTATGTGAGCAAGAGGTACCTCCCCGGTCGTACAGGCCCAATTCTGTTGCATGGGAGGACGCCTTCTATGTAGCATGACACTGCCCCTTGAAGGTCGTCTCTAGTAGCACACCACAAGACCGCATGGTTTGTTGCACAAATTGTCACTGGGAAAGTAATGACATGATTTAATAGCAATTCGAAGACCGCCTCATCGAATTGCTATTAAACCATGACATTCAAATTATATGACTCTTAAAAATCATTTTAGATAATCTACGCAATATAATTACTACTTAAAGGCGGTGGCAGTGCCTGGAATAATTTACGCGCGAAAACATTATTGAAATATGTTGTGCGTCCACATCGACGGCCGACCGGCTCCGTTGGTAATTTAGCGGTTAGTCCGCGTGTTACGCTAGAGGTCGCGGGTTCGAATCCCGCCTAGGTCATGGATGTTTATATATGTATTATATGTATTTATATAATAAAAATCTTAAATATATAAAATTTCTTAAATTTATAAAACATATTGAATATATTTCCGTTGTCTAGTACCTGTAACATAAGTCCTTACGGTACTTAATACAGGGCTAGCTAGCGTGTTGTGATAAGTCCACAGATATTATATAATTATTATACACAGCTTATTAAATCAGATGTCAGAAATAACATTTAATAACAGGCCTAAAGGGCGCCATATTGATTAAAAAATTGCCTAAGTATTGTAAAACTTGAAGTAATTGTTTACGTTACACTCGTGAGTGTAATATTATTTGGAATGGATAAACTAATTTATTTTTAATGAGCTCTATGTATTTTGCTCTATTCATGCTTATGATATACAGGAGCACACCTGAAATCCAAATACGTTCCCTAATTGGCCCGTGAAACAATACCAATAATACGACTCCAATGCGTGTCGGTCCACGCGTAGTGGTGGGTTCCGTAGTGTTTACAACAGCCAAGTACGAATTGAATCTGCTGACCGAGAGTACCGTACCACGTTTTAATTAAAAGTCAAACATAACTTTCCAGTCTTGCCACAAATATTGTAACAAATAACAAATATTTTTTAAATTTTAATTAACATTTATTATTTTTACAGTGTGTTAGTTTAATACACAAATACAAAACAATTAAAAATATTAAAATATTGTTCGCAGTGGTCTCCATTTGCTGCAATACAATCCTTGAAATATTGATGTTAATCAATAGAAGAACGAACTTTTTTCATGGGTAAGTTCTTCCCTGCCAATCGTATGGATTGTTTCGAGGACTCCAAATTATCATGGCGTTAGAGCAAGCTGAACTCTCTAAAATTTAGCATAAATCACAATCCAGCGGATTATTTTCGGGACTAGATGAAGTGTAATCTTCTGCTCGGATCAAGTCCGGAATGTTCGTTTTAAGCAAGTTTGGGCGGATCGAGCTTTATGAGCTGGTCCCGAGTCTTGCTAGAAGGGCCATGTTTGGTTATTGAACACGGTGTTATTAAGGTGCTTAACTACTTTCTCAAAAATGGTATCTTGAAACACTTATGCCGATATTTTGATACCTTTTTCCACAAAACTATGGCTATAAAAAATTCATAACTAACAAACCATCACTGAAATCGGAAAGTGCCCATGTTGCGCTCTGTCGACTAATCGGGAAGCTTCCTTAGAGCTTTAAGCAAAAATACGATCATTTCGTTTGTTAAAATGTTGCTCAATTGTAAAAAATGTCTCATCCGTAAACAATTTTTACTGTGACATCCCTTCGCGTACCGCTTCAGTAGTTGTTTCCATTTCACCACCCTATTTATCTTCAATTTATCACATAAGAAATGATCAGTGCGTCTCTTTTAGAAGTCATCTCTTAAGTTACGCGACATGGTTCTAGGTGCCCTTCATTCCCCGAGATATTTTTTTTTTGCTTCCGGACAGGATTTCTTCGAATTCTTTCCCTTTTTCATGCGAACACTACGTGGACGGCCAGATCTTTGTCTGTCACAAAGAGAGGAAGTCCCATTTTACCTGTTAATAGCCCGGTACACAAACATTTGACTAGACTAATACCAAGTGTATGGAGAGTTTTAAAAATTTCATTTGGCTCCACCATTACTTTGTGAAATGCAATAATAGCGTTTCTTTTCTCCTTTTCGCCCCACTTTTAATATCGCAAAATATTGTACAATTTCTAATACATACCAAAATCAGAAAATACAATGTAACCACAGATTCCAAATTCAAATGTAATATTTTAATTTTTTTATTGTAACAGTGTTTATGGCCAGACTAAGTGTTTTATACGAGTATATAAACATGATTTGACTTCCCATACAAATCCTCAGCTCAACAGACAAATTTGTATGGAAAGATATTTTTTGATTGGATATGATTTACATAGAAAAAATTGCAGTCAAGAAAAATACAAATTGTCGACTATTACCAAATGATCAATAACAGCCCAAAAATATTTTTATAGTATGAACATTTCCATTTTTTATATCTACTCAATTAGTTATATGTATTATTTTGCTCGTTAATGCCATTTATTTTACATAACAAAACATAAATCATAACTTTTACAGGGACCGTAATCAAGTTGACGTAATTTCTCACGTAATAATAACTTTTTAAATTTTTTAATATTATTTATTATAGCAATGCTAACATTTTTACGAGTCTTTTATTTATATAGTATAGCGGGACAAACGAGATATTTTACGACTACCGACGTCACTGTTATTATCGTTTCATTAGAGAGTGATAGAGTAAGGAGTTGTTTGTACCCAGATATTTCTCATTTTATAAAAGCTAACAGATGTTAGCATGTGACTTTTTTGAAAAGCCTCAGTTTTCACATGTCTTATAAATAAGATAATTCTTAATTTTGAACTAAGTGTAATATCACGTTTAAGATTATTGACAATGGTAATTGTGGTGTATTTCTGGCTTATCTTATTTCCTTATAAAAAGATCATTTCTATTTTAAAGGTGACTCAATTGTTGCTAAAACGGCTGATAATCACCTATAAACGGACAAAGCTCATTAGGCATGTATTTCATCAACATGTTTTACATACGAATACATGTAGTTAATGTAAATACAAGAAGAATGAAATACAGCATAACGTCCACAGCAAAAATAGCAGGTTATAAAATAATATTAGGCTAAGGATGTACACACATAGGCAATGTACATGCCTGTAAAACGGACGCAACCTGCTTTTTTGATGTCCATTCCAACCAATTTGTAACAATAACAGCAACACATCTTCACGCAAGCTCCCTAATGAGGTAGGCAGAGCGAACGGTAAGCCATACATGACGATCCTTACAAACCAGCTCCCTCCACATTTACGACTCTCATCATACAGGTACCCCGGTGGTGAAGGCTCTCGACACTACCTGCCAGTGTACCCGAGTGGTACTGTCTAGTACCCGATCAATTTGATCAGGGTATGTCAGTGTCGGTTTCCTCGGCACCTACATCCTTCCACATTCGCGTTGTGTCCTTAATATTTATTGTTATAATCCTACCTTATTATTATGATTCTTAGTAATTGTGTATCTAAATTTTTAACGCATAAACTTATTGAAATGTTAAACATACACAATTATTATTATACATGCTTACTAGTAATAAGAATTGGATCTGCAGAGGACGTTTCCTGGCCACTGATGGATCGTTACAGGCAATATAATATATTGCATTACTATTAGCAATAGTAAATAACAAAATAAAATAGAATAGACTAAGAACTGTACCTCGGTGTCAACTTCTTTGGCTACTAGCATGCTTCTAGATGAAGCGGGCGGGTACCCGAGCCGCTTTTGCAACAAACTGGGCTAGTAAATAAAATAGCATGCATGCAGATTCAGGCTCTCCAGTTAGTTTATTTGTCGCAATCGGATTGTATAAAGCACGTATTACTTTACGGCTGCACATTTTCAAAAACGGGATTATTTACAGGATACTAACAGTATTGAAATTCCGCTAGAAATTGTTCGGCATTATACGTTATTCAATAAAGTTAGCCATATTGTAATAAAGGATCGATCACTGGCACTTCCTAAAATCAAAATATTCAATAAGGTTAAAAGTCAACCACCATAATGAAGAACGTCTCGCAATGACAATCCGGCTAATCATTGTCACGCCACAAAACATTACGGTCCTGTTTTTGATGTAATGTAATACGGCGATTTATATTATCTGACTACGATATATGCACGTGCCACTACCACATGCATGGAGCTATAAACGTGTGTCAACTACAGGCTCTTGTATTCATATACTCGCCTAGAAAGCACTTTAAAGTAGGAAACACATCTATCTGCATTATATCTTCATGTATTATCCTTATTAATTAATAGAAATTTTTAAAAAATTAGCATAGTTTCTTGGTGTGCGATACTAATTTTATAATATAAATAAATGTAAATTTATAATATAAATAATAAATTTATATATTTCTATATAAATTCTTAAACTGTTTAGGTAATTATATTTTTTAATACAAAAATATCATTGATAGTGGCGTGTAGTAATGAAGTTTCACACAAACTGGGGCACGGAACACAAGGCCATGAATATCCGCACAACCAGAGGTTATGAAAACGCAGGACGCATTTGCATAACCTCTCGTTGTGCGGATTGTCTTCATCCAAATAACGCATTAAGGCTTCAACAAACTTCGTCAATCGCGAAAAGCAATAACTTCACGTCGGTTGCTGGCAAACGTCCAACCACCGTGATCGTGCTAACATCATTGGGCTGCAGTGCAACAATAGCATTCTAGATCACCCCCAATAATATCTATAGTATATCATTGGTCAATAATATTCATAGTATATCGTTCATTCGTCAATCTTCTATCCATAGTACTCAAAGCTGAAATTTGTGAGTTCTTCGGTGGCTCTAATCGTTACTTCGGCATCTGGCAGGCCAAACTTACGGCGATGGCCGTCGAAGCTGACTTTAGGATGTCACATCGGCCTTCTTTTTATGTGATTGCTGTCCTTCATGAACAACAGAAAAACCATGCCAGTAATGGCCTTACGCTCGTAATCACAATTTCCCACGACATGAAATACTTGATTTTTAGGACTTAATTTAGCCACTTATTTTTTTACCATGAATCTTTTCATGGGCTGATATTATTTTGTTTATTAAGTAGAAATAATCTTGAGCAATTATTAGCATTAACAAATAGTTGGCCCGTGCTCAACTAGATGGTTATATCCCGACGATTTGACAGCAGCAGAGTATCTCGGCAGCTAGTTAGTCAACAAGAGAACTCCGATCCCGCACTCATACCAACAAGAGATATCCAGTTGAAAGAATAAGTGTCTACTGTGAGTGGTCGCCATAATTTTGAATATACTCATGTCCGTAATGATGGTAAAGTAAAGGAAGTTATAAATAAAGTAATAGACATTTGCCTAACATTGAAAGAAGCGAAGTGTAACACTTCAATCATTTCTTGCTGCTTATTACCAGCATAATAAATTAGGAATGATCCTCAGATAGTCGCGTAAATTATAAAGACATCAAGTGAAGGAAGATATTGCATATGTGTACAATAACTAGATTCTCCTCTGCGGCTGCGCTCGTGAGTTTCAGGAAATATGCACTACTTTATCGTAGTCGGTTAAAAGTATTCTTACTTTGCTATAACTTCAGCTAAACATTGACTGAAATTTTGACAGTCATGGGTTTTTCAGACCTGAACTTATGCTGTGGAAGCGAAGAGAAGCCCGATACAGCTTCATCGGGTTGCTAAGAATACTCGTCGGGCGAAGATACTAGCTTTAGGGTCGAAATGGGGTCCGGCCTACCCTCTCGCAGATGAGAGATATGCATGCCCATATGACAAAGTTTATAAGTGCTATTTAGCTATGGAATCATGGCCAGAGACTGCGGGTCTCCAATCCCGGA
The DNA here is from genome assembly GCA_017140195.1 of Eumaeus atala. Taxonomy (NCBI): domain Eukaryota; kingdom Metazoa; phylum Arthropoda; class Insecta; order Lepidoptera; family Lycaenidae; genus Eumaeus; species Eumaeus atala. Next base: position 1,446,806 of record JAFELO010000097.1, on the reverse strand, counting down.
CTTTCACATCCAGGGCCGTTCGCGCGCGTTCGTCAAAATGGCCTCGGCGCTGATGTGAATGGAGTTCTCTTCTCACAAGTCTGTCATCTATCTCTATTTATCAATCTATCTCTCTTTCTCATGACTCTCTTATTGTGTGTACAAAAGTAGTAATATCGATAAATTTTATTAGTAAAGTCATGACAATAAAACTACATTTACAGATTACATCGCGGTTTGTTTAACTATTGAGTTCGCCCGACGTTCCGGAAGCTTTACAGCAACCACGGGTGGTCACGGACGGTAGAAAATAGTTTTATTGTAACCAGTAACATTCGCGTAAACTTAAGACATCAATATCTCCCGCAGTCATAATACTCTTCATGAGCCAAACGTTCACGTCAGCGCCGAGACCATTCTAGATACCGCAAGCTGTCCCCGATGTTAGTACTCCCGACTCATATGTCGGGGAAGAAGGGACCTCTCGGTCCCTCCGTCCATCGATAATAGTTAAATTAGCTGTTACAAACACTCTTATATCGGGGGTACTCCCATCAGCGTGAGAGAAGGGGATCAAGTCTCTGTCGACCCCCAACCTAGTCACAAACTAGTGTACTCAGAGCAATACGATGAAGCTGTATTGGGTTTCTATTCGCTTCTACAACATAATTTCTGGTCCGAAAAACAAAAATTCCGACCTAGAGTTTTCCTCAACATAACATAATTTGAGTAAAATACAGGTGTTGTTATGTATATATTAGTACACTTATTACGTATGAACTAGACTAATACTAGACTTAAACAAGTAGTCTAGTGGCAATCAAGTCGTTTGATCCCGTGTTTCCAACTTGTACTAAAAAGTTTAATCGGTACTTTTGTTTTTCTATCAACGTTCCGAATTTGGGAAGTCAGTGTTATACCCCGTGCCTCGGAGAGGATGTGAGTCCGTCAGTGCCAAGCCTTAATTCTCTTCTATCATGTCGGAATCGCGTCACATTGGAATAGGAGTGCAAGTGTATAGAAAGTTCTATACAGTATTTGGCTATTGACTATACGAATGGCCGTTGTATCCGAAGTTTAGCCAGGACGACGTTAATATTATGTATACTTAGTTAAATAATTCTTCACTCCAACGGTTTGTTATAAATAATGGAAATTCTATCAACGGACGTGTCATAAAACTGTCAGTGCATTTTCGTAGACCGCTCACTCGCGTTGATGTCTTTTCTGTTGTTTCAAGCGTCTACGGATTTGCCCAACGACTTTTCGCGAACAAAGATTAATCATTTGAGCTAATAGTGTTGAGCAAATATAATTATAAGATGGCTCAACAGTAGATCATCGTCTTCAGCTATTTCAGCTAATTTAGAGTGACACTATTTTAATGAGCGGCACGTTGCTAGAACGGAACTCGTAGTAATGCGACTTTTACTATATAAAGTGCCAGCTGTTGCCAGCGCTGTGACTTTTTTTGCACGGAAATTGCAGTGCTCTGTCTCCTACTATTTCAGAGTCTACAACGGGTAAATAAATATTGTTTTTTGTAGAAAGAATCACTGATGTGTCAGTTTCAAAAACGCTTCACTACTAATTTTAAATATCGATTTTAGAAAATGCTCTATTTACTAAGTACAGGCGAAGCAATTCCATGTCTGTCTTCAATGTATGTGAATATATAAATTAATTGATAATGGTTTAATTAATATGATTTTATAATTAAGAATTTCTTATGCGACGGAATAAATAATAATATTTGTTTTATCTTCGGAGATTAAATAAAATTACTTAAGAAAAATAAAACTGGATCTCGTTCGTTTTTATATTAATTAAGTAGCTAGTGCAATACTTAATTAATTATATCATATACACGTGAGACTGTTTAAATGGAAATCAATATTAAAAAGCCTTGACACATTAATGTTTTGATAAAATATCCTTTAAGTTAGACTAAGCAAAGTGAGTTAGGGCATCTAATTAAAGATTAACAGAATATCTGCGTTTCCTATATACAGAAAACCAGTGAACTTTTCTTTTACTGACAGAAAATAAGGATTGTTACTTTTCTTTTTTTCCTCTTTATAGGTAATTCGAGATTAAAAATACAAACATTTTTTTACCTTATCCAAGTTAGTAATATTTTCTCAACAATATAAAAACATATAGCAAATCTTACCTTTATTATTATCAATAATATTTAGCGGCTTATGTTATTCATGTGAAAAACTTGAATATTAAATAAAAAGTCCAATAATTAAATCAACTTATGAGCATTCACAAGTCCTAATTCCATTACACAAACACAAACACCGATTTTTTAAATTAGGAACAGTTTTTATAAATAAGAAACTCGTAAAAAACCGGAGGGTCGATTAAGCACGTTCCTCCGCACGTAAGCTCGTCACGATGCGTGGAGCACTTGTAACGGTAGAGCGTGTCGGCCCGAGCCCCGCCTACCACGGAACGGAACGGAGGGGACTGATACACCTCTTAGCTTCTTCACACTTGCCCCGTACCTACTAGCTGAACCAACGCGCCCGACCTCCCCCTTCCCCCCCGATGTTTGACAAGTAAAATAACGGAGGGGCAGACTGAAAGCTTGTCATAGCTCATCCTTGTCTGGTCGGTACTTAACAGTCGTATATCCTTTTAATGAAATAAAATTGAGCCTTATTCCGTTGTAATAGGTGGAAAAAGTGTGACATTTGTAAGTTTGTTTGTTGTGCATCTGGGCGGGAAGATAAACGCTTATAAAATTGAATACGAATAGTTAAGTACATATAATTTTATGTATTATCATAATTTCAATTAACTTCACACTTTACGAGGTGTCATAGAAATTATTGAAATTAACGCAATCATGTAATACAAGATACTGATCATTCTTATTTAACTCAATCATTTAATATAAGATATTGCTTAACCTTATTTATCTCAACTATGTAATATGAGATACTGATCATTCTTATTTAACTCAATCATTTAATATAAGATATTGCTCATCCTTATTTATCTCAATCATGTAATATGAGATACTGATCATTCTTATTTAACTCAATCATGTAATATAAGGTACCGATCATTCTTATTTATTTCAATCATAAGGTCCTGACAATTCTTATTTAACTCAATTTAGTATTTCGAAGTAAGACGAGTTGCCGGTCATTATTTTCCGACTACGAGCGGTTTTTTTATTGCTTACTTCACTTACTTGCTTATCTATATTTGACGACCGGCTGGCTCACTTGGTAACGTGGAGGTCGCGTGTTCGAATCCCGCCTAGGTCATGGATGTTTGTATATGTATTATATGTATATCTATAATAAAAATCTTAAATATATAATATTTCTTAAATTAATAAAAATATTAAATATATTTCCTTTATCTAGTACCTGTAACACAAGTCCTTACGGTACTTAGCACAGGACTGGGCTAACGTGGTGTAATAATTCCACAGATGTTATTTGTTCAAGTGTTTAGAGGTTATTAATGATATAATCAATATTTTATAGTAATGATAATGTTGTGTGTGTGTGGTCATCTCTATAGAGAATAGCAGGACATGTAGTGCAGGCGCGTGTGCGCAGAGTGCACTCCCTGTTAACACCCTTATTCTCCTATTCCAATGGGACGGCAATCCGACACGATCTGAGAGAAATCAGGCGCCGTACCGACGGCTTAACGTGCTCTCGACAACATCTTTACCGACTTACTTCGGACTGTTGTTAGAAATTGAAAAATCCCAATAACACTTTGGTCCGACTCCGGATTCGGACCCAAGACCTCACGACTGTGGTTGAACATGCTTAACACTCTACCACGGCGCCTGTATTTTATTCAGCATAATTACTAAGTTGCTGCCATTTTCTCCTAACCTCCAAGAAGCCACTGGAAACTTATAAACCTCACGAAAGGCGGCTCTGCCGCAAAAAAGCCCGGACGCATTTCGTGCGGTGTGTGATTAGCCGATGGCTAGTGTAGGACAAGGAATTTACATAAATAACATTTGTGGGGATGCTTATGGGCGTGGGTAGTCATTAAGTGGCGGTTAGGCGATATGATATATATAGGGGAAAACGAACAATCAGAGCCTTTCGACGACTACCGGTCCCCATTTTTGTCGTCCATATGTGCTGCTCACCTACCCTCCTTTCCTCCAATGGGCCTCCGGCTACTCGGACGCACGAAACACGATAGCATTGGTGACACTATACGGTGATGTCGTGCGAGCGACGGGTACATACATCACTTAGATCACCACATCGTTTGTCCCCGATAATATAAAAATATACTTGCAAGATAGATGCGATACACCTGTTTGGTTAAATATCTCACAAGTGAAAATATGAGGGAATATTTTACAAAGCGCAGCTTCCCGTGACGGCGCGCGTGGTCACGGTAGACACGTTGTTACATGTGGCCAAGGTAAAAGCATATAATACCGCGGTAATTGTATATCTAATAGTAAACGTGGCCTTCCTAAGGAAAAAAATTTAAACAGTAATAAAATACAAATAAATATGAATAATAAAATGTTAAAACTAAAGGAAAACCTTCTACGTTACGTAAAAATATATATGAAACGGTTCGGATCGGTAATTAAAGCAGTAACATTTCACTTTATCTCCAAAATATTGCAATTTACAGCGGTATTAGGTGCTTATATCTTATTAAAGAAATCCGATCACGTGTGACTTGAAATCCCACACCGATTCTGTACCAATGCTCTCATTAACTTATAAAAATTGATAAATTACCTTTACGCCATATACGCTTTTTCTATGAAATAAACAACAAATATTATGGAATACGGAATTAGATAGTATAAGCCGTAACAAGATGATACGTTGATGTAGCGGGTTCGAGTTAGATTTGACGTTATAGCAGTGGACTGATTGTTGCGTACACAAGAAGACCAACAGCAGGCGTAGGTCAGTACCTATGCTATATTCTATCCACGCATAAGTGCTGGCATGTGCCTGCTGTTGGTATGATTGTGTACGCAATGGTCAGTCTTATGCTTAGATAGAAGACAGGCTCTATATGAGCATAGCTGCTGACATGTGCCTGCTGTTGGTATGATTGTGTACGCAACGGTCAGTCCTGTGCTTAGAGAGAAGACAGGCTCTATATGAGCATAGCTGCTGACATATGCCTGTTGTTGGTACGATTGTGTACGCAACGGTCAGTCCTGTGCTTAGAGAGAAGACAGGCTCTATATGAGCATAGTTGCTGGCATGTGCCTGCTGTTGGTATTGTGTACGCAACGGTCAGTCCTGTGCTTAGAGAGAAGACAGGCTCTATATGAGCATAGCTGCTGACATATACCTGTTAGTATTATTATGTTGTCGTTAGGAGAAAAAAATAATAGAGTAGAAACAATAGGCGGATGTTATAGTATAGAGGGATCCCCCAGGAGCCCATGGTACTCCTGCGATTGTGAATGCAATCGAACACATGATCATGGGAAAAAATTGATGTCCCCAATATAATTCTTAATGACAGGTCCCAATACTATATTTTCTGTGTATAGGTCCTTGGGCTACCAGCGGTCATATTAAAGGGTATGAATAGTTGCTTCTGTCGATCGACATAGTCAATCCTGGTGACACAGGTGTAGTGGTAGTGTGCGGTGGGAAGTAGTGGTGAGCAAAACCTATTACAAAAAATAATTTCATAGTTTTGTCACTACAAAACTATGAAGTTATTTTTAATATTCCTATCAGCATTGCAGTCGAACTGTAACTCTGACTAAACTCTCGCTCACGTGATACAGTCACAAAGTAACCGCTACGTTGTCGTATTTCGTGCTGAGTGCGAGTCTCAGATGACCCAAGAAGTAGGAAGGGATGACAATATATCCGCATAATAAATATGCTGATATCTTTGGATGTCGGTAATTATCGACACGCTCCGATAACACGTTATTCCCGATACTATAAAAAATATAACGCAATATAACATTGAGTTTTATGATCCAAAATTCCATTAACTTTCTAATCGTAGGCATATGGACCTGCTTATTCTCCTAACTATACTTAAATGCTCAAATTTCAAAATTAAAAAATCTGATAATTAAATTATATACTAATCTCTACGCAATAAAATATCTAATCTCATAATTAAAAATGGTAGTGATAATTCCAAGCATTACAGTATTTTGACCTCGTAAACAAGAATTATCACTGATCTCATTATTGTCTATTGTATATCCTTCTTAGTGTAATCCAAATTAGGTGTAATGTTGCTTGTCGAATTACTTTAAATTGCAGTAATTACACGTACAGTAATCACCATCATCAGAACGGCCCACACGACGAATTCAAATCTCTAGAAGCCCGGAATAATAAGAGTAGCTTATCGTATTGCTTAAAGCAGCCGATCGATTCTTCTGACTTCTAGCTGGGTAAAATGTCCTCTTATACGAATAACGGCAACAGTAATATTTATTCCTTTTTACGTGGGTAAATTCTTTACGATCTTGGTAGAAGCTCCAGGGTCGGGTGGGTTTTATATAAACTAGCAGCCCGTTCGCACGGGTCGCGGGGATATTTCACAAAATATGGCATAAATGTACTGGTTTACAGAAATACAAAAATTATATTTTTTTTATTTCGGCCTTGCAAATATTATACGCTACAACAACAATTATTTCTGCATAAGGATTTACGTTTGGTTACGTTGTCGAAGTATTTAGGATAATCTATAACTTTACAGAAAATATAATATAGCCTTTGTTCATCAGACATAATGTGGGATTATGATGATAAAAGAATTTTTAGAATTCGTTCAGTAGTTTCGGTGATAGTAGTTTTCAATGCAAGCAAACAAACAAATAATGAAATGTTTGCTAATAAAATAATAAAGATAATCATTACTTCAACAGCTGTTTATCGTGTTTATTCCTTTCTTTTTTTTTGTTTATTTTAATTCGTTTATTCATTTCGTTTATTCCTTTTTTTACTACATATACAGTAGCTACAAGTAACGGACTTGCTGTGGTACTTATGGGATCAAGACACGTGAGAAACTGAGGGCTGGTTTATTGTCAGCGGGTTTTTTCATACTCAACCCTCTCGCTATCTCAATAGTATTGTATGGATTGGTTTGAAGCAAGGTTCCGATCACCCATGGAAGTAGGAAAAGATGGCAATATAATAATTATGCTGATATCTATGGGTCTTCATCCCGGTGTTAGTAAAAGTAGCACTTTTATGTTACTTCAGTTTCATCCCTCTCTGTGCCAATTATCATACAAATGCTTTTAGTAGTTCTTATGTGAAGGAACCGCAAATTTTATTTTTTATTTTTTGGCTACAAACGAGCAATCGGGTCTTCTGATGAATTGCGGCCCCCATAAAAATCCGCACAGATACTACGCGGATGCGCTGTCCTCCTCCTCTCCAATGGGTCACTTTTCTGTCATATTTATCATGTTATCATAAATGTGAAAGAAGAGTGACCCATTGGGTTACCATGGACATTGAATGAGCATGCTAAGGTTTTCAAAATGTTAAAAATTAAAAAAGCGATGCGCGTCCGATGTCAAAGCGTGCGTCCGTCTCTATCTCGGCAACAATCTGCGTTTGCACCCGAGCGGGCACCCTCGAATTATAGGGGAATTACTGGACGGCACGCGCGACCACCATAACTGTGGACTATGGAACATTCTACACTTACATTGTTTCCATCATGTACACGTTTCTACAGAACTTGTTTAAGCTTACCTGAGCATAATATAATCATTTTGGGTCAACAGATAAATTAACTTACACTTATACCCGAAATATTACCTGTATTTTATTTAGGTGTGTTTACGAAAGATTTTACAGTATTTAAATTATATTTTGTGCTTTGATTGACGAGGATTTGACGAACTCTGTTTTTTTTCTTGTAATTTTAATGTAACTTAACAAGTCATGTGTCCCGCTGAATTTGTTTCGCCGGTTCTTCTCAGGCCAGTGTTTGTGTTGAACCTCTAGTAGTAAAGTTCGCTCGCCGACGTTGAAAAAGATATTTGTAAAATCCTTTTTGGAATAAAATATTTTCCTCTTGATGGTTGTGATGGATTTTCAATATGTGAATAAATTAGCCCTGAAAGTGTCTCCTGGATGATTTTAAATTTTACCTAGGCACCTGCCTCCAACTCAAAAGTTAGCTAACACTATACAATAGAATCATGTAATAACCAATCCATTTTAGGATTCATAATATGCTTTATGAATTTACTTTTGTAAAAGCCAGTGTAGTAGTAGTTACTTTTTTTCGGAGGGACCTACTACTGGTTGGCGGCGCTTGTCTAGCCTCAACAGTTCGACAGACTAGCGAAGACTTGTGTGTCTTCAGGTTTAGGGAGAGGGTAGGGGGGACAGACCCCCCTCTTTTCCCGCAGATGGGAAGAAAAGTACCGGGTTGATTGTACCATATAGTAACTATTTTTGGGACCGTAAAAGGGGAAGCGGTCCCCCTCCCCACACTAGTGGGTCGGCGCACACATGATGCCGTTCAAATTGCGGTGTCGTGGATAAGGATTATTGAGCTCGTTTAATGTTTGGCTTATCTCAGGAGGCCGACTTCCTCACCCCCGCCCCTCTGACGGGAGGGGTTGATTGGCGCTACAAATTAGCAAAAGCTTTGTTCATGATTTATTTATTCTTATTAGTGCTCTCTATCTCCATAAATCTAAGCTGTCAACTTACCGATACGAAACCGGGCTCGTCTCCGTAAGCGGTGTGTGAGTTTGTCATTCTGACAGTTATATGTGTGATAACTGTGTCACTATATGTAAGGTTTCATCGCCCGATCGGTACGAGCGGGGTATATGGTTCTAGCAGAAAAAATGCATTTACGCACCATCCGACTGACCCGAGGGTGCCTGAAGTGTGTGTCGGGTTCAGGTCGTGAAGCGATAGCTACTATCGACTAAGGTAATAGTTAATATCTGCCTTGTTGTCACTCTCAGTACTTTGTGTAAGAATTTGGTGGGATTAACTCGAGGATTGGGAATAGATTGCTTAGTTCGTTATTAAAACAGATTTACATGCAATGAATAAAACTTCTGTTATTGTATAAGGCTTATGTCGATCTAAATGGTGGATCTTCTTCTTCATGTCGATGGCCAATACATTTTTGAGGGATATAATCTTTCGATTACGTATTTCTCCAATGTCCGAAACTATCGTTAACTAAGTAACCATCGCTGTCACTTTCGTTCAAATAAATCATTCTTTTTCCGTCAAATAAGTATTTTCGTTCTTTCTTTGTTATTAGATATTAACTTATAGCATCATCGATAAATTTTAAGAATAAAAATATCCATAAGGAGTCAGTCAGATAAACAAAATCTCTAAGTCCACAGTTTATGCGTTTACAAAAAGTGTACATCAAATTTGAAAAAAAGTCACACGCATCTGCCTTCCGTCGCATGTAGCAATTATTTAAGGAAATAACAAAAATATAGCCATTTTAACAACTTTCCTTCACCGGCCACTCGGACGAATTAACGGCCAAATTACACCGAACACTTATTGTTTTAAAACGTTCTCGCAATAACATATTCAAATGACAGCTAATATGACAGCTAATATGACAGCCGTTTACATTTTTTGCACGCAAATGATCATCTTGGTTTTTAACAACCTTTAAAACGGTTAAAAATATATAAGTGTAAAATATATAAGTGTAAAATATATAAGTGTAAAATATATAAGTGTAAAATATATAAGTGTAAAATATATAAGTGTAATCTCGCAAAAGATTCATCATCGTCATCGATATCAGCCCTTATCGGCCCACTGCTGGACATAGAAATCTTTAAATGAACGCCAAGACGACTGATCTCCTGCTACTCTCATCCATCCCGGACCCGCTACTGCACGAAGATCATCTTCCCACCTGGTGAACGGTCGACCAACACTTCGTTTTCCTAACGCGGCCTCCACTCCAGAACCTTACTGGCCCATCTGCCATCTGTTCTTCTGTGTGTGTGACCAGCCCATTGCCACTTCAGCGAGCTCATTCGTCGCATGATATCGGATACTTTAGTTCTGTGCCTTACGACTTCGTTGCGAATTCTGTCGGACAGAGAAACACCCAACATAGCACGTTTAATAGCCCGTTCAGCTACCACAAACTTGCGGACCAGTCGTAAACTAATAGGCAAAGATTTACGCAAAAGACTAGTGACGATTAATTGAAAAGATTTTTCAGACTGTGTAAATTTTGTAAGAGGTGCCATTGGTGCATTGTAGGGAGGCACGACAGGACTGGTAAGTCTCGCTCACACAATATCGGCATGATATTGTTGCGTAGCGTCCAAATCATCACAGCAGGGTCGATACGTCTAGCTCACGTAACGTTGACGTGAGGTGACATTTACGCTGTGGTGCGTCGTCCGGTTTGTGAGTTTTCCGTGGCACATTAGGAGTATAAAGCCGTAAAGTGTCGGCTATACTTACTGTCGCATCTCGTGTGGTGAGTGAGTAGCCGAAGGGGAATGCCGGGGGGGGGGGTTGGAAAAGAGGGCAACGCATCTGCATGACAATAATATGGGCGTCGGCAGTTGGCAAAGGGCTCCATATGGTCGCTTATTCGCCTATACAATAAAAAAGGTGGGTGGAAGTAAGGAGGGAGTAACAGATGCATAACATCTTTGCAGATGCCTAAACGTGAGCACCCACCAAAAGACTGACGATCCGTTTTCTTTTATAGTAAAAAGGGGCGAAGGACCAACCAGAGCCTTTTGATGACTGTCGATGTCCATGGACATTCGCATGAATGTTACGCCGATGTGTTGCCCTCCTATCATCCCCCCCAATGAGCCACCGGATACTCACAAACCGCACCATCAAGGGAGCGAGAGGCACCTCCCGGGTCATCATCATCATTATTATCAGCGCGTACTGGTCCACTAGTCCATATATATATATATATATATATATATCCCTCTCTCTACTAATATAATAAATTAAACCTCAAATATAGTGTTATTAAAGGTAACAGCTATAAATTATAACACAAAATGTTATAAGCAGTGATTTATAATTGATAAATAGAGCATATTTATAATAAGAATATTATTTACATAATGGAAAAACATGTAGGTTACCTTAATCTAGAAGCACTTAGTATAATTCAACATTAGAGACAGTTATCACTGATTTCTTCCCCATAAATTATATACGGCTTATAATAATATATTCGATAAGAATTAAAATATTGTGTAAGAGCTCAAATAGAGCCTCTACCGCTTGATAAAGATAGATACATTTCCTTTGTAAGAGTGAACGAGATAGATATATTCGCTTCAGGTCTTCGTCGAATGGGCGTGTACAAATAGACAACTTCCTGGGGGATTCAATTCGCATGTCATTACACTTTTTACTTCGTCGTCTTAAAAAAACGCAGTTAATTGGCAAGTGTACACGTATTGTACAGCCAATAAATACATATATTATGTACACATATAGTATCAGAACAGTGTTAATGAATGACATTAAATTCCATGGGAGCGTTTATTAACATTTATCCTGGCGTAAAGTTATTTGATAATTAATGTCGTTTGATAATGATTATTTATATGTAACGCCTATTATTATAAAAAAATGCGTTTTAAAATAAATGAAGATTTTTTTTTAATATCTACCTACTAAGTATTTCAGAAATTATCTCTATTAACATTATAGAGAGGAAATATTTTATTGATGGTTTGTTTTTATAGAATAGGGGAGCAAACGAGAAATAGTAGCCTTTTTACGAACACTGACGCCCATGAACATCCACATAATTACTTAGCCACTATAACATTTTATAAAATGATTTGATAATTATGAACAATACAACCATAAAATTATTATCAAAGTGAATCCTTATTTAGCTACAGACAATATTGACAGATAGGTGTCCTGACACACGTGCTGTCATAAATTTAATTTGTTATTTGTCACGTGTAATGTTTGCGAGGCTGAAATTGAAGTTTGTAATTTTTATATTTTTGTAAATCGATGAATTTATGGCATATTTAGCGAAAAACACGTACGAAACCGGAACGGACTGCTAGTATTAAAGAATCGTAATATTTTGTCAAGCAGTTTTTTGTTTTAATATAAACCTAGAACACCCTTCTTTTCTTTATTGACGCGGGGAAACGCATTTACGCGCCTTCACTGGCCCTGGGTGGGGTCCAGTGGTGTGTGGGGCTCGCGACACATTATATAGTGCCGAATACCCACAAAAACTACCGCGAGTACCACCAGTGCCGCCTTTGGTGAGGGGCACCGGAACAGCAAATCATCAGGGCACCTCGACGGCAACTCATCCATCGAAGGGACCGACGCCACCACTACAGATGGGGTTGTCCCACACCACATGACAACCCCACCGACTTTGGGACAGTGCAATGGGGTGAGATTCCCATCCTTGCTCCGTGCCCCGTGCGCAAAAGCACCGCCAATTAGTGCTCTTTTGTCCCCTCTTATTATAGAAATGGTATTAAAAGCCGCCACCTCCTCGGTTCAATCGGCTCAAGGTGTCTCGGATCACCCCAGGCTACTGAGCCCCACCGCCACGACAATGCTTGAACCATAAACCTATAGCAGCCTAACCTTTAGCCTGTTATTGGCTCCGACTATATATTATATTACTTCATAAAAACACAATATATTTATTTTATAATATGCTATGAAAATATAGGAGGAAAGACAAGAAATCGGAGTCCTATCGTCCCTCATAGACACCCCCGCATTATTGTCATTATTGCCCTTTCTTCTTTCCCTCCGATAGTTCAACGGGAGTGCCCGTAACACACGGAGTGACCGCCACGTGAGCCAGCCGGTGGCGTAACGCACGGAGTGACCGCCACGTGAGCCAGCCGGTGGCGTAACACACGGAGTGACCACCAACTGAGCCAGCCGGTGGTGTAACACACGGAGTGACCACCTCGTGAGCCAGCCGATGGCGTAACACACGGAGTGACCGCCACGTAAGCCAGCCGGTGGCGTAACACACGGAGTGACCGCC
>JAFELO010000097.1:1392446-1433626 GCA_017140195.1 Eumaeus atala | reverse complement strand
GACCACCACGTGAGCCAGCCGGTGGCGTAACACACGGAGTGACCGCCTCGTGAGCCAGCCGATGGCGTAACACACGGAGTGACCGCCACGTAAGCCAGCCGGTGGCGTAACACACGGAGTGACCGCCACGTGAGCCAGCCGGTGGCGTAACACATGGAGTGACCGCCACGTGCGCCAGCCGGTGGAGTAACACACGGAGTGACCACCAATTGAGCCAGCCGGTGGCGTAACACACGGAGTGACCGCCACGTGAGCCAGCCGGTGGCTTAACACACGGAGTGACCGCCACGTGATCCAGCCGGTGGCATAACACACGGAGTGATCACCAATTGAGCCAGCCGGTGGCGTAACACACGGAGTGACCGCCACGTGAGCCAGCCGGTGGCTTAACACACGGAGTGAACGCCACGTGAGCCAGCCGGTGGCGTAACACACGGAGTGACCGCCACGTAAGCCAGTCGGTGGCGTAACACACGGAGTGACCGCCACGTGAGCCAGCCGGTGGCGTAACACACGGAGTGACCACCAACTGAGCCAGCCAGACGCCAAAAGATGCTTGAACTTTGGGCGTGTATTGTATGCCTGTTAAGACCTGTTCGAAATATTAATTCCGTTATTACACTTTATTGTTTATCACATATGTACTATAAGAGAAAAATATAAAGTAGTAATTATACTAATAGTATGTTTATTAAAATAAAGAAATACCTTTATGTCCGGTAGGCACTCATAATTCATACCGTGCGTCCGTACCGTCTCTCGGTATCCGGATCAAAACCGGGCCTACGGGCTCGGCACGTATGAAAAAATATCGTTCACAACCAACCGAAACGTTGCACTTCATAATTTATAAATGTCATATGTCAATCATATCACGGATAAATGTTTTTAACACGCTTTTTATATTTTTACGTTATACAACTTGTAGAATTTGTTGCGATAAGTTGTTTTTTCGAATGTTCAAAACCACTCCTCAGTGGTCCCTTCTGAGAAATGGTTTATTATATTCATTGAACTTTAATTTGGCAGTCCAAATTATGTGTCTGATATTAATGAACTAGCTATTTTTTTTACAAGTTTATTATCTCTTAATAATGGGATTCTTTTTTCATAGCATACATAAAGCAGAACCTGTGAAAGTGTAGTATTTTCAAGTCGTCTCGAAGCCATGATATTTACCTAAAATTCAATCATGATCTCTGTCTCTAGATCCAAGCAGCTTGTGAGCCGCGACTTGTAGTGCACTGTGGGCGGCTTAAGGGCAAATAACAAAATATAGCGTACTTATAGTATTTATTATCCTTTCTCATAATTTTCGTATTAAAATCCGTTGTTAAAGGGTCTGTAACGTAGGTGTATTCATTCATTATGGGGTACGAAAGAGGCGCTATCTGCAGCGCCTTCAATAGTGCCCCTGTGTTCCGTGTCGGGCCGGGATGGGAACCCGGTCCACTTCCAATGACACGGCGTCGTGGGGACTGTCTTAGAGTAGCCGGACAGTCTCCGAGGAGGTGAAGTCTGGCCTTTTCGCCGAGGCCAGCCTGTCGCTGGAGGGGTCCTGTTGCCTGCAGATCCGGGACCCTCCACTTATAGCGGCTGATGGCTCCCGTAGGGGTTTAGTTGGTATTGCTACCCATTGGCCGAGTCCAACATAGGTCTGGGGGTCTACCCGGGCTCCCAGGTATCATGCGTAAATGCATTCCCCTTCGTCACCAAAAAAAAAAAGGTGTATTCATTATGGTAAATCCACTGCCCATACAAACCTATGTTTCAAAATTAAACTTGTGAAACTGAATTGTTGGTGTGATTTGCTTCATTTTCTTGCAATGTTGTTCTTCAATAGTTATCTCCAACATTTAAGTCCAACCAAAAGTAGCTCCTTGGTACAACTATTGAAATGGAATGAATGAAAATGTTTTTATTCAAAACGGACTCCATTTTTGTTATAAAAAGTAATTTTTGAACGTCATTGACTAAACCTAAAACCGCTTAACGGCGAAACAAACTCAGCGGGTCTAATCTAATAAGAAAATAATACACAAGAAATTTACGAATAGTATACAATTTATCAACTTAGCACAATCTTATTCCCATGGTGTCCTATCGATCATAAACTCTACTACATTATAATATCCCTTACCGCATACACGTTCTTTGACATATTTTTTGCAATTTATTAATTGAAAGGTTTTTGACGCTTTCTGGTTTTCCTATATTGTAGAGGCGTGTACATTGCCCCCGAAAATAATTATTTGCTTTGCTAGGTCTACGAACTGGAACTATCTAGTTTTTGTCTGTTTCTAGTATTTTTATCACGTTTATCACTTTTTTTTATTGAAGTCATTTATATTTAATCCAATAATTTCCAACTATCCGTATAACGCATTAACAAGTTAAGAATGCATTTCGCTGTAGCCAAGTTCATGCTAACGTAACCTACAATGAAATTACTAGGATCGACCTACAAGCCGTTCACTTATCATGGCTAATCGCTTAAGGGCATAACTCTAATCTATAACAAAAAAAATGTCATTAAAATAAAATTGAAAATGAAAACATGCCGTGTGACAAGGAATCCCGTATCTGTTTTTTAAAAAAGAAGCACTAATATGCATCAGAAGTATCAGAAATAAGCGAATCGTCTGTACCCACTATACTCTTCCATAAAGGTGATGTCAAACCATTTGTCATTTTAAGTAGAGCGCACACTAACAAATTAACTTATTTTTTTCCGTGAACTCGGGAATCAATTCATTAGAGATTATCAACTCTGCTTAAAATTGTTGAAATAATAGGTAAATTGATAATCTAAATCAAAGAGGTTTAACAAATAAAAAGAAATAATTGTAAAAGAGTAAGTTGTCTATTAAGTTGTCTATTTGTTATATGTCATTAATTTTCTTTACTATTAAAAATACGGCGATCGAGTAAAGAACGCGTCTTATTTATATTTTCCTCATTACAATGATCAACGAATTTCAACAAAATTAATAAATGATGTATTATACATATAAGTACGTACTTTACGTGGATGAAAGATGTTTTGAGCGGCATTACTTTTTTAAATTGTTTTATGAAGTTATTGTGTGCCATGAAAGACATCATTTAATTTATTTATGAAATGACAACAATATTAAATGCCAAATTAAAGTAGATTATTCTGTGTCGTTTATGGAAATACTTTTAAAGATCCGTCCGTTTTAAATTTCTTGATGTTATAGGTTTATCGAATCGTGTTTTTCCCAAGGATACCTATGATTAAAATATATATTACTGTCTTTTTGATCTAATTTATATTTCGATATGATTATGCAGTAAGAACTGCAAGTTCTACTTGGACTTTTTTCTTCATCGTGAACTGAACAGAGTCCGCCACCATTCTGTTTTTGAATGACACATATTAAACAATAAAAGGCGCAGTGATTTATGTTAACTTCAGCGAGAATAACCTATATTTTTTGAGATTAAATAGTTAGGAACTGTGATCATACCACAGGAGGTGAATTTCCAGCGTAAGAAGCATATGTAAATATGTTTATTTTAAAACAACATGCCACCGTAAGTAGAAATTCCTATTTTTTGAGCGATGGAATATACTTATGTATAAATTACCTTGCTTTTACAGGATATGGTAGGTACATTAAGGGGACAATAATCGTAACATAATTATTTAATGAAGAGATCCCATCCTTTGTTTTCGTTTCTTGATTAAATACGACCTCTAAATCATCTTATACGGAAGTAGGTCATCCCATTTCTATATAAGATGATTTAGGACTAAGACGAAGAAATTCTTGATGCAAGCATTGCGCAATATTTCTGTATACGATCGATAAATCAAATTGTATCACATTTATGTTTACAAAACAAACTAGATTTATTTCTTTAAATACATTAAAAATTTAACTCCGTGTAATTTTTCT
Source organism: Eumaeus atala (assembly GCA_017140195.1). Classification (NCBI taxonomy): domain Eukaryota; kingdom Metazoa; phylum Arthropoda; class Insecta; order Lepidoptera; family Lycaenidae; genus Eumaeus; species Eumaeus atala. Next base: position 1,429,703 of record JAFELO010000097.1, on the reverse strand, counting down.
TTAATCATTGTACACCCGTTAATAATAATAGAAGGTTAATAATATTGCACAGTTTAAAATTTTAAATAATATAATTTTGCAACACCACTGATCATGTAGGGGCTGCTTTAAGAAGCTTTTTATTATGAAATATGAATAAACTGGCCGAGAACAAAAACGAATGGCGACTGCTGCACAGACACCAAACGCTTTTAGGTAAAACACACACAGCTGATCAATTTGTTTTCAATTATTAGTCAAAGTGATGTTGTAATTAAACTTTGATAATTAATCAATGAAATCAAAGCGATTTAAATAAATTTTCATACACGTAAAGTTTCTATATTTTATAAGTATAAAACGTTTGCTTTACAATGCCTTTGTTATAATAAAGTTTATAATAAGTATGTTTTAATTAAATTTATACTCACAATAAAACTAAGTACCTCATAGTTGCATTTCTGCATGTGATAAAATTTCTCATGTTCTACTGAACAGATTGTCATGCTGTTTTCACCAATGAATATAATGTTTCCCGAGGAAGGTGTATAATTTGACCTCTGTTGTTGACGGGCGAGGACGGGGCGGATCGTTAATTTTCAGTAAAAGTAACAATAACAATTGAATACATTGATCATGTGTGCGCGCTTCCTGTTTTTCTCCTAGACAAGTTTTTACGTCACACGAGGACGGAACAAAAGCGTATTAACTTGGTGGACACCTTGCTCCCGGTGCTCCTAATTAATAATAAATTACAGTTACACTCATAACACGCTCACTTTTGTTTACCTTCACAATTTATGAGTTTCGATGTGACAATTACGTATTTCGTTTCTTTTGATTCGAGTTTTTCCCTTCACTATTAATCAAGTGATCTGACATAGGTGTATCCTAGTAACATGCCTTTAAAAAGGTAATTAGTTACATGAGTGGATTATTATAATTACAAACTTACAGTAACAAACAATGGTTTCTATATAAGCGAGTAAGAGGTAATGCCATGCTAAATTGCAGCGAAATGGCGCCTACACAAGCGGAGAGGTACCTCTCGCTCACATGGGACCGGTGTAAAGTGACATCTTCGATTTCGCGTTTCGTGTGGTTATTGAGTGGCCGGTAGCCCATTCAGGAAAAGGTGAAAAGAAGGACAACGCATCGGCATAGTAATTATCCTGATGTTCATGGGCATCGGTGAGTCATAAAAAGGATCCGATTGCTGGTTTCTCCCCGTGATAAAAAAATGTTACAATAAAACTACTGTAACGGATTTTATCGCGGTTTATTTAATTATTTAACTGGCCCATCATTTAACTGGCCCATCATTTAACTGGCCCATCATTCCAGAAGCTTTACAGCGACCCTGGTCACAGGCGGATAGAGATGACAGCAAGATATAATAACTACTGTTTGCGTTGAACGGAAAAATTAAGTTTGTAATTTTCGGGTAGTTTTAATAATATATGACACCAGGACTCCTGTCATCTCAGCCCGCACGGGCGGATCCCGTGGCTGCTGTAAAGCTTCTGAAACGTTGGGCCAGTTAAATAATTAAATAAACCGCGATAAAATTCGTAAAAGTTGTTTCATTGGTAACATTCGCGTAAACGTAAGACATCGATATAAAAAAGATTGTATAAGAGACCTGATATCTGGGAGGGTGGGCACACAGGTGTGTTACAGGTGGCAGGAGTAACAGAGGCTCTCTTGATCAGTCACACCGGGATAAATGGCACTGCCTCGTATAAAAACTCTTGAAAACTTACAATGTCTTTCACGACCGCAGTAGAGCAAACAGCAAATACTGTCCGCGCTAAGATGTAGCCCAGTTCAAATTAGTCGTGACAAGAAATTATTATATCCTGGCTTCATCACGTTGTCTTTAAACTGACGGACTAAATTAATATATGTACATATATTGTGTACACTGTTCTGCTTCCCGGTGGTAGGGAAGGGCCCTCCTTTGCGGTTGTTTATGAACCTATGTGGCTACCGAGACACCGTCCCGTTTATCCCCTTATACAACAAATAACATTGTCTAATGTTTCAATAATACGGCATTAATTTCAGTCTGAGATACGTCCGTTCGTTTAATCCATATCTAGTGCAAAACAAATAATAACTACAATGTAGTCAGTCCCAGCCGAATTTGGGCCACCGCGGCCATCTCTATAGAGACTAGCCAACTGCGCAGGACATATTATAGTACACAGGCACAAGTGTACTCAAAGCTCCCTCATTTTCCTATTCCGATGGTACGGCAGTCTTATAGAACCGAGGAGAAATCGGGCGCAAGACCAATACCTTCACATGCTCTCCGACGCTCACCGTGTGACACCACCAACTTCCTGACTTGGGACTGCTGTAATAAATTAAAAAATCCCAATTTGACTTTGGACCGACCCACAGCCGTGGTTTAACATGCTTACGAGACTGCAAAATAAATACACATACACTCTCACTATTTACACGTGTCTCCTCAGTAAACATAACCCTTCTGGCGTAGTCGGGTAAATACTTGTTGGTCCAATGATCAGATTATGTATTGCAAACGACTCCAAATTAGTAAGAGTATAAAGTAATGTAGGAGCTGGCGAAAGTATCGGCACAGTGAAATAACATGGTGTTTTAATTAAAGTGAGACGTGGAGACGCATCATGCGCCGAGGCACGCGCCCCGCGCGCTTGTTTTGTATAGACATACCTGTCTGCTCAAATGCGTGCGTGCGTAAAAAGCGAAATGACCTACTGAAATGTGTCTGCTACGTTTAGATTCACAAAACATATGAAAATAAACTTACATCTGGCTATTTAGTTGTTATTTTATTTAATTATTAAATGTTTGAGCTTAGAAATTAAGTGTGCGTAATAAAAACTCTTGCAAACTCTAATTGTGTGTAATTTACTTTATAAAGGACTAGCTGTGGCCTGCGATTTTGAACAACGAACGTATTAAAATATTATATTCTACTGCTTTAAAATATTATTGGCATGAACGGGGAGGCACCTGTCACCCCGTTAAATGACGGCTGTGCTGTCGCGTTTGTGGGATAAATAGAAATTCTCAAAATAAATGTTTTTCGTTTTTGTAATCTTTTTATTTTTGTTTCGCTTCTATTTACCGTCGTCATATTATGTAACGATCAGTACCCCGTGCTACACCCAAAACTTTACTCAAAAATGCATACTTTTGTCTTGATAAATATCAACCCCCATTCAAAAGTTGTACTTGCACTTTCAGAGTTTTCATCATGAGTGATTTCGCTTGTATGTACCTAACGAATGCATATATATATAAAGCCACCACTTGTCTTATAGCTGTATTACTAGTGGGAAGTGACCAATGTCGTGTCGTCCCCCTTGGAATAACATTTAATATAGTCTTGTGCATTTTACCCGAAGCAAAATGATGTATCAAGTGCGTGAAGTCTGTTAATTCTTTGAGATAAAGTCCTGGTATAACCATGTCCTTGAGACTCATATCGTTCGTCTAAATTAGAGATATTGCTTAGAGACGAGTTCTTCCAGTCCCCACAATAATGCAAGGCCAACGTAAGCTGGCATACGTGAGCTGCTCCCAGTTAGTGAAGAGGGTGAGAAGACCCGGTCCCCTCGGATAAGATAGTAATAGTCACTTTAGCAAACCTTAGATAACTATCGGGATGCGTCCTTTCCATCTGGATGAGAAAGGAATGGGGTCTGGGAACAGACCCCACTCCTCTTCCACAAGCAATCACAATCGACCACAATCGCACTTGGACAGCCGCCTGACGTGTCTTATAGTAACCGATGAAGCTGCACTGAACACTTCCGTCAGCATAGAACAGTCAAAAGAACATGTTGCTTGTGCATGTAATAAAAATATGCCTTCATTCTAATAACTGTAATGAAAATATTTTGTTTCATTGCTAAGGATATTAAACTTATTACTGTCTCATCTTAACAAATTATTGAGGGGTAATCGGACATAATTATAAATTACTACTCACTGAATATGTTGTCCAACAGAGGTATGTCCATACATTGCTTACGTCATCACCTTCCTCACGATAAGAATTTACGAGACCACGTTACGTCAAATTATAAAATTGGGCGACTGAACAATTGGTCTGAGAAATTAGAGGCAGAATTTATTATGCGGCTTGCCATTAACTAACAAGACACATAATTTCAGTACCTTCTCCAGGTGAAGTGCGTTGATAATTTTAGCACATACAAGCTGTTACCCGAGTGTTCATAAAGATATTCTTAATACGCGCAGTTAATATTGCAGAGTTATGGCCTGTGATTTGGACAGGGTTTATGTTCACACTGCTAAGTGAGATGGGGTGATAAAGTGAATAAAGAAGCACCTTCGGTATCGTTAAATGTATATCAATTAACTTATAAACGGTGATAAATAATTGATTTTTTATGGAAAACAATCGTACGAAAAATTACCGAACAAGAAGGAGTCGGACTAACCCAGGGTTCCGTACCAACGAGAGATGCGAGAATTACAACCTAAATAAGTATTACCCGTACATTAGTTTGTAATGGATATTTTCTATGATATTAATATAAATTACCAACTTTTGTTACATTGTATTATCTCACCTATTGTCAAATTACATGATTCTAGGCATAGATTTAGAAAACAACCAATGTATACAGTGAGCTTCTCACCGTGCACGTAGAAGACATGCATCTGTCAAATTATGCACTTTATAAAAATGACTTAATTACATGCGAATACAGTTGATATTTCAAGGAAATATTTTTAAGTATTGCACACCTTTTAAGTAGAATCTGCATTGAAAAACGACTTAAAGTCATATACATTAGGTTGACATTGCAGGAAAATAAGTTTATGTACATCACGGATGCTTCACAACGACAGTTCTGTATGAAATGGTATATATTGTATTCTTGTAAATTAATAATTCTAGGTCGCTCTTCAGGTTTCTCTTACTCACATGACATCAAGTGATATCTTTGGTGTGTTGTGGTTTCATACGGTTTTTGAACCCGAGGCGATTGGGGGATGGTGAAAATGAGGGCAACGTTTCGGCATAATAAATATGCTGATGTTCATGGGCGCCTAGTAGTTGTTGTAAAATGCCTCTGATTTCTCGTTTGTCCCCTGTACTAAAAAAAAAACAAAAAGTATAACATCGTTTGCATGAGATGATGAATTATATCCTTTCTATAATTTTATCAGATTAACATTACCAAATCTAAGGTTATATGTAGCGTATCCACCAAAAATACACGTTTTAAAAAAAAAACAATATATTTATATCTACTTGAAAACATAACCCTTCTTCTCGCGCAAACAGCTTGAAACTAAGGTTTTGTCTTCGGGAATATTGAGGCATAAATACACATGTTCCCTCAATAAATCTTACCTTAAATAATTCTAATAACACAAAATTATTTGAAGGTTTATGCTTGCAAGGAAACGCGAATACGTGATCCGTCTGAATTATTATTGGACAAAATTATGGGGATATGCACTTCGTCGAGTGGTTTACACCAGAGAGCAAGCTCGAGTCACACATGTCAAATGTTCAGCAAACACATTATTTTTTTAAACCTGTGTAGAAGGTGTTAAGTCCATCATAATATTGTCTTGGGAATATTGGGAGTTGACGTCCAAATCAACGTCCAGTATTCAACAAAATACTGACAATAATCAAAACAAGACTACTCAACAGCCGCTTGCTTCTACAGAGACGGTTGGTTTAAATAAAAAAAAAAACTACCAACCCGACTATGCGTTGCGGTGGTTGTAATCAATATATTTTTATTACTATATTTTAAGTTGGACAAAGTAGCACATTTGTGCCAAATTTAATTAAAATTGATCCTGCGATTTCGGAGATAAGCCCGGACAAACATAATGACACGAGATTTTTAGAATGTAATATTTTAATATAAAATGCACTAGATTTCATTATATTATTTAAATAGAATGTGTACAAAAATTACTGCATGCACACAATGCTAAAACTCATGTATTACATATATGTATACACAAAATGACTATGATTTTAAATAGAATAATCGGAACCTTTTTTTATGACTACCGACGCTCATGAACATCCACATAATTACTATGCCCCCCCCCCCTAATGAGCCATCGGCTACTCACAAACCGCACGAAACGCGACACTCAAGTATTACGTGAGTGAGAGGTACGTCCCCGGTCGTGCCGGCCCAATTCCGTTGCATACGAAGATGTAGTGTCATTCAAAAGTATGTAGCGTGGCACTACCTCTTCCTAATTGTTATTCTATTTACAAGAAGGTTTTAGTTACTTAAATATACAGTTAAACTATATTTGAAATTGTATAAGTTTTATATATTACGTTCGAAAGAAAGAAAGATCGAAAAAAGATACTTGCCACTTGCAACGCAACGCTGTCGAGGATGTCAGCTTCATAACAAATGAACAGATAATCATACTGTATTGGATCGAATTTGTCCAACCTTATTTTGTTTTTTTTTCGGCCCGGAACTTTTGCTGTAGATGCGAAGAGAAGCCCAATGGATTCTTCGGATTTCGGCTTCATCGGATTGCCATCAGTACTCGTCTGGCGACGAGACTAGGTTTGGGGTCGAAAGAGGGACCGACCCCCCTCTCCCGCAGATGGGAGAGATGCATCCCAACATGACAGTGTTTGTAACATATAACTTAACTACTATTAACATGGCCAGAGGGACCGAGAGGTCCCTCCTCCCCCGACACTGACGTCGAGGGCAGCTCGCGCGCGGTTCCTAAAGTGGCCTCGGCGCTGACGTGAACGTTTCGCTTATGGAGAGGATCATGGCCGGGGCAACCTCATTGTCATGCGCGCACGGTATGACCGGACTGAGTATATTAATTATGAAGATCAATGCCTATGCCTATGAAGATGCCTATTTAAACAATAATTTCAATATTTTACGCACTTTTTTTAATAAGAATTTTACGTTTACTTTAAATGCAAATTTTAGTAAGAAGTGCAGTGCTGCTCCTTCACGACCGGGGAGGGACGTCTCGCACACATGGACAGGTGACAGTTTCATTTAATCTTTGCAGTTTTCGGTGGCCCATTGGAGGGGAGGAGGGCAGCAAGACGTCTGCATAACAAATTTCCGTATAACTATGGGCGTCTGTATCCACGGAGAGACAACTCGACTGCCCCCTTAAACTATAAAAAAAATGTTATGTTCTTCATACCTCTCTAAGGTCTAAAGTATAGCGAGATATCAGATACGTGAGAACAGTAACTGATAATTTGTAAATCAAGAGTGCGCAAAAATAATTTTCCAATAAAGCTAAAACATGGTGTTTAGTGTTACATCGATTTTGTTTGGACAGTATACACATTTTATGTAAATTGTAAAGTTCGCAGATTTTGACGGAAACATTGAATCATATCAACAAGGTGTTGCCAGCTGTTTAAAACCTGTACCCACAGCCCGTGCCGTCATTAGAATACTTAATAATATTCAAAATTGAACTAATAATTGTAATTCGGTACGCCAGGAACACGATCAGTCTAATTATAAGTATGCGGGCCTTGTTCAAGCGTGGAGAAAAAAAGAAGTGGGCAAGCGAAAGTTAGTTTTTGTATGCAACAGGAAAAAAGAATGAATGAATGAAATGCCTATTTTTATTCTATGACTATAAGTATGGGATATCATACTTTGTTGCAGTTTCCTCTCATCAAGAGGTAATTTCATCAAGATTTCACTAAGCGGTAATGCCATGCTGCATAGGAGGAGGTAGTGCCATGCATGGTACATGACACTACATCCTCCTATGCAACGGAATTGGGCCGACACGACCGGGGAAGTACCTCTCGCTCACTAGATACCGCCGTAAAGTGACACCTAGGGTGTAGCGTTTCGTGCGGTTTGGGAGTAGCCGGTGGCCCATTGAAGGGAGGGGGGGGAGTTAAAAGGGAGGGCAACGCGTCGGCATAATTATTCTGATGTTCATGGGTGCCGGTAGTCGTTGAAAGGCTCTGATTGCTAGTTTGTCGTTGCTTTACTAAAATTTTGCTAAATTAAAAACTAAAATTGTTGCTTTACTAAATTGACCACTGCACACACCACGCAACAGCTAGAACATGGCTTCCCACCGACATTGTGTGTGTGAGGGTGGTACCGCTCTGTTATTTGTGTGTGTTAACATAATATGGAGCAGTTATACCAGATTGTGTTATTTGTATGTGTCAATATAAAGTTTTATACGAGTCCGTCGTGGGATCGACTTTATGTTCTTTGAGTACCTATATACACTAATTCTTCGCATCATGTTGCATCGCTGTCGTATCCACCTGGCATGACCTGGGAGGTATCTCGTATTCAGATGATGTCACTGCAAAGTGCTATTTGTACGATTTTGGTGGCCCCAATGGGGAGAGGAGGAAGCGGACAACACGTCAGCTTAACAATGATGAAGTCGGTGTCGGACGTCGGTAGTCATCAAAAGGCTCCTGCACTGTTTGTGTTAACTATAAAAAAAAAAATTGCACAATATCAAGTGCGAATTAGTTTCAACAATTTTTTTAATTCCAATTTGGTGTTGTATCCCTTTTCCATTAGGGTGCGAGACACCTGCAATGGGCTCGCGACCTGCGATGACAAAACAGCTATAATATTCACCAAATTGCTGACAAAGGTGCAATTTCAAAAATGTAACGATGAGCCTTTATTTTAATCGATTGCATTCATTAGCTTTCTAATTGAAAGGTGAATGTTATTTAATTAGAGTTATACACATTATTACATAAACGCTAAGTTTTGATTGCGCCAATTCATGCAACTTACTTTATAAGGCTTTTAAAACAATTACATTCTTGAAAAGAACAGCTGATAGCTTTTTATTGTATTACAAAAGTGGTATATTTGGTTGCATCGAAAAAGTATTAAGTGTTTAGAAGTGTAATTTTGAGGTAATCGCAGTATACCATCTTCAGCGGGAGCATTCTGTTAAAAAATTTTCGATGACTATAAGACTATATTTTACTATAGAGTCAAATCAAGGATGTGCCATTTTGTGATGAATGGAATATTAAGTATTTCATGCGTGTTCATTGAGGTTGGGTATATATTTCATTTCTAATTGAAATCAAAACATAATTTATGGCTTAACTATAAAAAAATACGACGTCAGATTGGTGCAGTGGTGTTACCACGTCCATGTACAAGCATTCTCGTGTCGGTGGGGCTCAGTAGCCTGAGTGAACCCAGGCGAAGCCAAATGAACTGAGGAGGAGGCTGCACTTTGTACACCTCTTATAAGAAGAGGGAACAAAAGAGCAAAAGGGGGAGAAGCTATTGCACACGGGGCAAGGGACGACGATGGGAACCTCACACCTAGGCACTCCCCCAAAGTTGGAGGGTTTTTCATGTGGTGCGAGACAACCCTATCTGTGCAGGTGGCGTCGGTCTCTTTGGGGGATGACTAACCGTCGAGGTGCCCTGATGATTTGTTGTTCCGGGGCACCCTACCGAAGGCGGCACTGATGCCTCTCGCGGTGGTTTCATGGGTATTCGACACTATAGTGTACCGCGAGCCCCACACACCACTGGACCCCACCCGAGGCCAGTGAAGGCGCGTAAATGCGTTTCCCGGCGTCAACAAAAAAAAAGAATAATAGTGGTGCTACCACATGGAGCTAAGCGCGTCCCGCACACGTCACACCACGTCCACGCCATGTCAGGCTTTGAATCCTGAAATAGATATTTATAGTCGTGATATTTTCTTAAGAAGGCATATTCTTTAAATAAATTCAGAACGAAATTCAGAGTAAAACACAAGTTTATAGTCTCTCTATAATAAAATCTCGCAACAAGAGGGGTGGTGGTCAAAACATTGCCAGAAACACCTCGCGTAATTAAAAGACATTCCCTACCCTCTAAATCAGTCGTGAAAAAGCACTCAATCGTCTGACTACGCCTCAAAGTAATAGCTCTGATGTTCCAACGTTCAGATGTTTGTATTTGTCTTCGATATTTCGTTAATCATTTAAACAAATTGTACCAAAGGCAAGAGCTTGTCCCCATATAATACGCCTCAATTAACAACTAAAGGCGCATGCACACTGCACACGCTCACACACACCGGCGTGATAGGCGTTGATTGACAGCGACTTTTCGAGCTGAAAGTAATCAACCCATTCCAGATTATCTGTTGTATTTTTTTTTTATTCCGTCAATTTTTTTCATCTTCTTCCTAATTTAGCTGTACCTCGTGTAAAAGGTTTCATTTATTCCCTTACCGTACGGTTTTTAAAATGCATATTTTTGGTTGCCTTCAAACACGTTCTCAATTGCTCGTTTGGAGGGCCTATACTATAAAAGAATCACGTCTTAGCAACAGAAAATAAATAACTAATTAATAGATATTTACTGTCTGCTACTTTCCATATGTCCTATTCAGATCATAGACCATATCTGATCAGTAAATCGATCGAATTCATCAGATTCGCTATTCCACTAAAATGAAAAAGCAGAGCTGCAGAGCATGTCCCCTCCATAAAATATAAAATTAATCACTTTAAAATAAATCAAAAGAAAATAAAAAGTAACCCAAACTAACATATATAAATATGTTAACTGAAACAAAAACAAGTAGGAACAAGTATTTAGCCGCTAACGTACTGTAGGGGTGCAATTAAATGTCAGTATCGACATTCTGCCGGCCACCCCGTATGATTAGTAAATAATTTTCTAAAGCTGGCAACACTGGGTGCCGCGGGCAGTTGCGGTGCGCACGCGACTCGGCTACCAACATGCGAGAGCAACTATATTTACTAATTACCGATAAGTTTCGTTTTTTATAAACAAAATTTTGTACCGCAGGGTAAATGGTTACAGTGAGAATGAAATTTAAGGAATATTATTTATCATAAATATTTCATATCATAGTATTTACTAGGTAGTCAGGAAAGGTGAGCTACAAATCTGATAAGAATTTTATTTTTTATTTGATAACAATGTATAATAACAAAAAGAAGGCTAGACGACGGTGCAATTTGGAGATTTACACAAATCTATTTCCAAATCAAATTATGTAACGAAAAAAAATGTTATAACGCAATATATAAATGGAACCTCTCCTTGCCATTTAACAAAATAAAGTTTTGATAGTTTTTTATAAGAAGATTAATTTGTAACGTTCTGGATGTCTTAAAAGGCTGCGCGATTTCAGTGAGACAGCACAGCGGCCAAGGCTTTTGCACTATGAACACCACCAGCCTGGTGTACGGTCATTTATATAAAAATTACATAGTACCTTTGTTCTGAATTTTATGGAAAATAAAAAATGTTTAATTTAGAACATAAAGTCTTAAATTTTTGCTTATACACCGATACTCATAATTGTCTACATAAACAGACATTTATACAAGTTAAGCAATGTCACAATAAGCCATAGGAGACACGCGACTGCAGGAAAATGTTTATGCAGTTATTATATTTTTTTATATGTATTATAGAGGGGCAAGCGAGCAATCGGATTCTTTTAACGACTGCCGACGCCCATGGACGTCCACATAATTACTATGTCCATGCGTTGCCATCCTTTCCTCCTTCACCAATGGGCCACTGTTTACTCACAAACCGCACGAAAATCGACACCGAAGATATCACTTTACCCAGCCCAATTCCGCTACATTGAAGCATGCCACCAACTCTTACAAAATTATGTGAACGAGATGTATATGGACCGGTGCGGAGATATATTCTCTCATGATCCATTTACTTATAAATGTTATAACATACCTGGCTGTTCCTTAAAAAATGTATTTCTCTACATCTTATACAGAAAACATTTTCGATTAGGCATAGTAAAGTCGCAATTCATTGGGCGATAAATAATTTTGTTAAGAACAAAGTATAATGGGGCAAAACGGTTCATGCATGACACTATTTTAAGTGGCATAACAATGAAATGGGATTCGAAGAAAAAGATGGCCGACTCCTAAATTGGACCAGAGATTTGAAGCATGTGTGTATGGCCTGAATCACGCAAGGCTAATTCATGGACGAATTTGACTCCCGGAAAGAGACGTTTTCATTTTTAAGATTCGATTTGGTCGTTGCGGTTGGATATTTCTCACCTGGTGTTTTTTAAACGCTTGGGAGAATAGACAAAATATTTTTTTTGCTTATTTCGATACGATGATTGTTCTGATGTTTTGGTTAATTTCATAAGCTTAGGCGAATGTCAATAATACATTCACTAGATGTAACTATAATAAAACTACTTGAACGAACTTTGTCGCGGTTTATTAAATATTTTACTATCGTTTGATGGTGTCGTAAAAGACGTGAAAAAGAAAACACATCTCTATTTAGGCTAGTCTCTATAGCGATGGATGCCGTGCCCGAAATTAGGCTAGGTCGACATTATTATTATTTATTAGAAGCCATCTTTGTCACGGAGAACACGTAATGTAGTCGTTTCTTCATTCGCTTCGCTTCTCATCGAGTCAGACTAAGACAAAAGAATATGACAATTTTTTTATAGTATATGTAGTTAGACAAACGAAAAATCGGAGCCTTTCAACGACTACTTACGCCCATGAATATCCTCCTTCTTTTAACCTTCCGCCCCCAGCTCCTCAATGGCCCACCGGCTATTCACAAAGCGCACGAAACGCGATACCGTAGGTGTCACTTTACTGCGGTTCAAGCTAGAGAGGTACCTCCCCGATCGTGCCTGCCTAATTGCGTTGCATGTATGTAGCATGTAGTGTCATGCACCATGCATGGCACTACCTTCTCCTATGCATCATGTCATTACTTCCTACAATGGCACTACCTCCTACAATGTACTTGTTTCGTAGTGGATGCAGAGATGATAATAACGTTCTAGAGCCGCATTTGGGATGATGGAAATGTCGGTGTCGCTGGAGACATGATCATGGCGTGCCACAGTAATATTACTGTGGTGAATAGCAGCTGGATCTCACCTGGCTGCCCTCCCTTTTCTCAGCCCACTTAGCTATGTCATCGTAAACTTGTAATGTTTCCAGCTTTGATTGTGTGGGAAATTGGAATCAATACCTAATTGTGTTTATTGCGGGTCCCAAGATAGTTCTAGCTTATCCCTCGGGCTCCCTGCAATGATTTTATTGAAATGTCAAAGTGGTTGACGCTGTCAATCCTGGCGACACAGAAGTAGCAACCAACACGATTTAAAGGAGATAAGTGATTTAAACAGATTTATTTAGTTCACGTATGGTCCTCAACTAGTCTTTACGTCACGGATGCTGAATACGCCCGGGTGGTATCTTTGCAGTGGCATTTAAAATAATTAGTCGTTAATTCCATGTTTTATAATAATTATATAACAACTACACTAGCTCAACGTTGTAAATGCCAGACATAAATGAATGTATCGCTTGTTATAACACTCTGAATTACACAAGAGACACAATTGTCGAAAGGCTCGCTTACAAGTGGCGACACGATTTATCGGGAAGCTTAACATTATTGTTCCATAACCGTGATATTGTCTGTACTCTCTGCCTTCCAAAGGTGTTCCTATCAAGACAGGATCATTTTTTTCAATTCCCTCCTTGAGGGATGCAAGATTATACGACATGTGGTAGGAAGCCATCGTGATTGGTATTCACAAAACAGGCAAGCCTAGAAGAATAATATTAAGAAGGAAGATTCGGAGGCCATAAGGCAGGATATATCGTCAGTTTTAAGACGAAGCTCCGTGCCAAAACTGAATATTCCTTTTGAACAATACAAAGCGTTGCAAAACTTACGCAAAATACAGGATATAAAGATTCTTCGCGCGGATAAAGGTAATGCCACCGTAATAATGGATCTACTAATCTAATAATGGACTTTTATCGGATGAGTTCCCTTACAAAAATGTCAAAACCGACCCAACTAATAGCATTGTGAAAAGGACCACTGATCTCATTAAAAGACACTCCGAATCATTGAGTCTGGACGTTAAAAACTTGCGCTATCTGCAGCGCCTTCAGTAGTGCCCCTGTGTTCAGTGTCGGGCCGGGATGGGAACCCGGTCCACTTCCAATGACACGGCGTCGTGGGGACTGTCTTAGAGTAGCCGGACAGTCTCCGAGGAGGTGAAGTCTGGCCTTTTCGCCGAGGCCAGCCTGTCGCTGGAGGGGTCCTGTTGCCTGCAGATCCGGGACCCTCCACTTATAGCGGCTGATGGCTCCCGTAGGGGTTTAGTTGGTATTGCTACCCATTGGCCGAGTCCAACATAGGTCTGGGGGTCTACCCGGGCTCCCAGGTATCATGCGTAAATGCATTCTCCTTCGTCACCAAAAAAAAAATGGACGTTAAAAACTTAATCCCTTCGTGTGAAAAACCGCCGAAACTGTATGGGTTGCCAAAAATACACAAGACTGGTGCTCTACTACGTCCAATAGTTAGCCAAATTGATTCACCAACTTATAAATTGGCTCAACATATGGCATCTGTGACAAGCAACACCTGGATACCGAACTTCAACATGCCAAGCAAGTTCTGCGAGACAACTAGCTTCGCGTTCCCCATCTGCCCCACAGGAGCCGAGTTAAACCAGCCACTGTCGAGCGCTTACCTGCTACATTACCATACTTAAAAGGTGTGACTGATAAAATTGGCTATATTCTCAAGCGAGCTTCAATAAAAACTTATTTTAAGCCGACAAAGAAGATTAGTCAGTTCTTACCATCAGTGAAATGCCATATCTGCTGCAAGATGCAGGAGTGTACAAGCTTGATTGTGACTGTGGACTCTCCTATATAGGGCAAAGTAAAGGATCTATAAAAACTCGCGTTAAAGAACATATAACCGATATGGAACAACGACGTGTTACTAAATCTGCTGTCCGTGAGCATGCTAAAATTGGCCCCTGCCATTACATTAGATTTGATAAACCGCAAATCCTCCCTAGGGAACATCGATTCCTTCCAAGGATAATTCGTGAGGCTATTGAAATTAAAAACATCCAAATTTCATCATCTTCATCAAATCAAAAAGTAAACATAACACATCAAGACAGCAAGATATAATAAGTACTGTTTGTGTTAATCGGAACAACTGAAATTATAATTCTTCGGGTACTTTTAAAAACTTGGTACATCAGGACATCTGTCATCTCAGTTCACCCGTGACCATGGTTGCTGTAAAGCTTCTGAAGCGTCGGGCTACATAAATAATTTAATAAACCGCGATAAAATCCGTAAAAGTAGTTTTATTGCAAGCCTAGAAACTTGCCCACAAGCTACCGTCCGATAAATCTCATTAGTTTGTTTCTTATCTAAAAGCTTTTGAGAGAGTTCTACTCGCGCGCATTAAAGATGTAGCGTGGGATAATGAACTCTATATAGACCAGCGATTCGCATTTCGTGAAGCTCACAGTTATCCGTTACATGTACACCGCCTCACGGAATATGAATTTAACAGATTAAACCGTAAAACACCCGGCATGCGTAGTCTTCTTTGACGTAGCAAGAGCGTTTGATAACACATGGCCCGAAGACCTGACTTGCTGTGACTGTGCCGGACAGGCTAGTATTTATCATTAAGGACTACATGTTAAATGGGCACATTAGATAACGGGTAGAGATCACAGTATCCTCTGGGCTCAATCTCATAGCCGGAGTCTCCCAGGGTTCGGAATCAAAATCAGAATAATTTATTGCTCTCAATGTTTTACAAAGTTGGTAATGTTCTGTATTGTCTCCGATATAGTATAACCGATACACGAGCGACATCCATTCCATATGCTTTCCGGGTATAGCCATCGACTGTCCGTGGTACATTGCATTGGCTCCATCAGCCCTCTGTTGGGAGCCCTCCTTCAAACACATCTCAGCTAAGTACTTCGCCGACACAACCCTCTCGTCTCAAACGCAGTGGACTACAATCCAAAGTGTGTGACAATCAGGGGTCGTCTTTCCAGACCGCTTGACAACAACTGTCAAATACTTTGAGCAACCATAACCACGAACGGTCCGAACAACACCTTTAGTGTAGGAACTAATTCCAGTACGATCCCCGATTTGCCTAGCTCAATAGTACCGCCATACTGGCAAGGTATTCTGAGACTACCTAGAAGGGGAACGGCTCTTGGTCAGTAGAGATGAACAAGGGGAGACACTCTGTCGCAGTCTTTCTCGATATGGAGAAGGCCTTCGACAGGGTGTGGCACCCGGGACTCTTGTACAAGTTGGTGGACGCCGGCGTCTCGCTGGCGTTTGTGAGACTAGTGGCGTCATTATTGGAAGGTAGGACCTTCCGGGTAGTGGAGGAGCGGAGGCATTCCTCGGTGAAGGCCATACGTGCCGGAGTGCCATAGGGCAGTTGCCTATCGCCTTGCCTGTACGCGGCCTACACTAACGACATCCCCACACTCAACGATCCTTCGGGGGAGGGTGAGGTAGATGTCATGCTCGCGCTGTTCGCCGACTTACGTAACCTCGTCCCGAAAGCCGGAGCTCGCAACTGGGCGCATGCATGCTGGACCGGTTGTGGATAAGACGACAGCGCTATATGTCAGCAAGAGGCGCTCCATGCCGGGGCGGTTAAAGTTTAGAGACCAGGATGTGTCTTGGGAATCCCCAGTCGTGTATCTCGGATGCAGTATCGACCGCGCACTGCGGATGGGCTCGCAGGTGGACCGAGCGGTCAACCAAGCGAGAACAGCCCGCGCTTTGCTGTGGCCGGTACTAGCGTCCGGACTTCTTACACGGACGAAACTGGGGATTTACAAGACATATATCCGGTCACGCCTCACTTACGGCGCCCCCGCATGGTACGCGCTAACCTCCCAGGCCCAGCGGAAACGCCTGCAAGCCCAGCAAAATATATCCCTACGGGTCATCACGGGTGCCGGTCGCTACGTCCGCAATGATGTGATCGCGCGTGACTTTCGGATAGAGTCGCTGGATGAGTTTGTGGTTCGATTATCGAGCGCTATGTTTAATAGGGCAGACAATGGACCGCATGCTCATCTACGCGACCTGGCCCCGCTGCATGCGCGACCACCCGACGGGAGACCGTATCCGCGTGAACTCCCCCCCCCTCCGTGATCCACCAAGCGGACTAGGGACTGCCTGTCCTGCGATCCGGACGAGGATCACACATGCGCACGCATGACACACCCAATCGCTACTCACCACAGTCACAACATACCACATAACACACAGGCCCTAAATGGGCCTACATTTCCCTGAGCCAAAAGCCAGGATGGCAAACCGCAATTTTATTGCGGCCCCGTTACCGAGGGGATAGTCGTCCCCTTGCGACCCAACCCGGGTTATGAGGTTCGACTCGATGCCCGTAACCCCCCCACAGTTTCTGTGGAGAAGACCAGCAGTGTGAGGTGGCTATCTTACTCTAACAGGAAGTAACGACTCCAACTTCCTGGTTTCGGACAATTTAGTCACACCCGGGAACCGAATCTGGGACGACTTGTGTTAACAAATTATATTGTAGAAATCATACCTGTCCAAGATAGCATGCCGTGTTCGAGATAGATTTTGATTGGCTTAAGCAAAAAAATATCAGTATTTTTGAATTTAGAATTCACTGAATAGATTTAGGAGTTGAAATAAAGAATATAAAACTGACAAGAATATTTGTCTTGACCAAAATAAAGATGATCATTTAAGTATAAAATAACCAATTATATCCTTACTAAAAATATCACGTACTACTAAATATGCGCTATAACCTACTAGTAAATGTGCGCTAATTTCATAACTCCAATTTACATACATCACAATGCTTTAAAACTAAATGGTTAAGCAAAATCACTGGAAAAGAGCAATGTACAAAAAAAGCCTGCTGAATTTTAAACTCATCTATTTGTCACCTCAACTAATAACGGTTACATATTATGCATGTAAATGTTAACAATACAAAAACAGTAAAGTGAGGAGCTAATTGAAGTCTTACTGTATAAAGCGCTTCTCATAAATCTCGCGAACCACTATTGACACCATATTCCTTTCTCAATCGTACATCGTTCAACTTTTTGTTGTTACGCCGCAGTCGGTATTCGCCGTGCAAAAACAACCGAATCAAAATTCTCCGATCGCCACATCTTTTATTTATGCCCACTGTTTCGACGACTAACAGGCGTAATTTTTTCCGGTAAACAATCAGTTTTGTCCGAAAAATGCGAGAAGGGAAGAAGACATAAAAAGATTCGCTGGATTGCTTTCGAATTTTTTCGTCTCTTACGCTCGTCTCATACATAAGGCGATATGATTGGGTGCGGCGTCTCTTAGGATACTTATTGTTTATTCTAGAAAAACTTCATGGAGCCGGCTATTGTTCCCGTTTGAGAATGGCACGAGATTATCTCTCAATGCACGAAGATCATGTAAACGTGAGAACACGAAACTAAAACCGTCGATCCTTTTACCTCCCGTTCCAGTGCTGAACACAGCTTCCATCTTCGAAATATTTTAAAAATTTACTTTAAATCGATTTCCCTATGAACTCACTTCCTCCAGCCTATTGTTGTAGATTGTAGACTTCTTACGAGGGTATTTACATAAATTTATCTACTCAAAAATGTTACAAATTAACGAACTGATCGTCTACATAAAATACCTTTGATAGAGGTAGTGCATAACACTACATCCTCCTATGTGACGGAATTGGGCCGGCACGACCGGGGAGGTAGCTCTCGATTACTTAATCTCGCCGTAAAGTGACATCTTCGTGACGTTTCGTGCTGTTTCTGAGTAGCCGGTGGCCCATTGGGAGGGGTGATGTTATGAGGGTAACGCATCGGCATGGTAATTATGTGGATGTTCATGGGCGTTGGTAGTCGTAAAAAGGCTCCGATTGCTCGTTTTCCCCCTATTCTATAAAAAATACCATAAATTGACAATTGCCCCGCTTAGATGTCTCTTAATTTAATTGATCGGTTTCGAACCGTTTTCTTTCGATCTTTCTACCGATCGCTGTGCCCCGACGTGTCTTTTTGTAACCGATGAAGCTGCCCGGGACACTTCCGTCAGCATAAAGCATCTAAAAAAATGCGTTCTCTTGACTAGTAAAGAGTTCGCGTTACCCTATGAATATCGCCGTAAAGTATTCTTATGTTCTGCCACCTATTCTTTTACAACTGACGGACACCTTCCTTCCCACTTCCAATCACATACCCTTAGTAATGAATTAATAATCCATAGAAACTTCGATCGATTCGAGGTGCTTCTAGAACGTTTCCCATGATGATCGTAAAAAGTTGTACAATTAAGTCTCAGCCGTGTTTAGGATCCGTGTTTTAGTGTTAGATTGATTGTCTATGCTTTACGTAGCTTGCATACTTTGTTCAGCATTATAATGATGTAAATTCACGTCATTATCATGATGTCTTCGTTCAATGTCATTAGCATTACCCGACAAAGTAGGAATAACATGTTAAAATTTTCCAAAAGTTTTCAAAGAAGACTCCATTTCAGACGTGACGTGACCATCAATAAAGAAAAATACATAAATGAGGTTTCTCACTGTATGTCAAAAATTCTGATGAAGATGGCCATCTACTTCGGTTGAACAATATTTAAGAAAAACGTCGAAGTATATAAAGACGACATCAGCAACGCTACGAAGTCTTGCATGTCGTAGAAAAATTAAGTGCTGAGATTAACAAACTTAATTCTTAGGTCACACGATAAAACTGTCCTATATATTGTATTTCCTATAAATTATATAATTTGTAGTAACCAGACGTCTGGTCTTGTTGTTGTGTACTGAATGTCTGAACGTCCAGAAATGGCGCCGCAAATGCCTAGCGCCAATCAAAGTCTTGAGTACTTAGTTACCACCCACTCATATAGACTGTTGTCAATATTAAAATATGCCAAGTCGCCACCAGTACCTGTACTGGTCAAACACGTTGTTGAAACAAATGAACTAATTCCGTTATAAGGTTTTTGAACTTTATAGTATGTACCTAGTATTTATAGCTTTAATTGTAGTACATAGGCTGCCTGCCTTAATAACCTAAGGCAAGAAAGAAAAGTGAAACTGTCACAAATCATGAGCTGCAAAGTTCGATTCTCGGATCAGAACGCAGCAAAAATGATAAAGTAGTGTGCTGTTTTTTTATACCATGGAATGAGAAATGAAATACCGAATGATTGGTGAGTTGTACAGGGTGAATTTTAATAAACTATACAAAATCCCACTACATTCTCAATACTTGATTTTGGTTCCGAACATGTAGAAATAGATAGGTACATTAAATTTTACCTAACTATCTTTGACATTCCTAACTATGCGGGTGCATAGATTAGGCGCTCGCTAGTCGCAGACAGATGACACACTCGGTGTCTTTGACCTCGGTCGCAGGCTCCACTATCGCGATACTACGGTGGTCATATTTTCTGAAAATAATGATACTAAATTCGATGAAGTTTATAGTACGCTAAGGCAATGTTTTCTTTCTATTGTAGTTTTATTGGTTACATGAGAAAATTACTTACCATGTCCTAAATAATGTCTCATCATTACAATCACTGCCATGGCTGCTATGCAGTCGAAGAGTACCTTCATCTCTCTTCATTACTCCTAATAAATATACAAAACTCTTATAACAAAAATAGCCATACATTAGTTCACATAGTTACTTACACATGTATCTTAACGTCCATCCACCTTATGAGAGCCCAGGACTCAATGCACTCAATCTGAACCCACTGAGCTTGTAATTATCCGAGATTAAGTACAAGAACTCTATCAAAACGGACAAGGTGCTTTAGTTCATTACAAACTACATATTAGCAGGCAACATTTCTTATCACATTAGTAGCAGACGAACACCCATTAACACAATCTCTCATCTAAGTCCGCTTTGATGCTTCCATGTTTTTACAACCATAAACATCTCCAGCCCGGATAACTAACGTGAGATACAACTGATAGCATCAGACTCACTTTATCAATTTAACAAACCAGTTTCCAAATATGAAGCAATAATAAAATTGCTAGGATCTCATCAAAATACCAATCAGCAGATCATATTACAATGCCATCGGTTACGGTATCTCGATGAAAATGACTTCCACGTTCATACTCCACCAAGTGTCCCCCTCGTGTCTGTAAAAACGCACGCGACAATGATCTATACGTTATCATGTTTAAGACGAATAATCCTCTACATATTTTTTGTATGAATGTCCAAGTGAAAACCGTTGGATGTACCTACCGGTTTATCGACAAGAAACAGCGTGGAATATTGCCGTGTGCGCTAATGACGTGCGTTTCTGCGCTTTAATTGCGATCAAACAGACAAACTAATTTAACGAGACACCTCGCACGGAGTATGCGGTGTTGGGAATAAGGATTAATATCGCTTTTTACAAGGACACTTCTATATTTGTCAAGCACGTCTGGTATCGGTCACATGAAAAATGTATGATATCTCATCTCGGGGCTGTGGGTAAAAAGCGTTCGCATTGAAGTCCATTTTGATTGGTGTTCGGATTCGAGTAGTTTTATATTACACCTGAGAAACGTCTCAGCCATCACTGACAACTAGCATGATAACGTGGCTCCATTAATGTCAATGTAACATTATGAGAATAAAATAATAGCGGCACCAACTGCATCACTTTTTGCGTTACTTTACTTTGTGTTTGATTTATGTTACATTGTGTATGAATTATAGAAATTGTTTAAAGTAATCGGCTCGTTATCATTGCATTACAGGGCGACCACCATCTTATCCGCTTCATCGTCGACTAATGCTTTCCTAGCATCGTATAATGCAGTTTACTGCATTGAGAGTATGGGCCAATTATATTTTATATTAGCTACTCGTTTTCTGACTCATCTGTCTCGCGTGACGTGTCTGTGGCCAAACATCGGCAGTACATAAGTATCTACGAATCGCGAATGTAGAATTCCATAGAGATAATATAGATAGAGTAGGGAAGCCTGAAGCAGTTTTATGACTGCGAGATCCCGTTTTGGTTAATACAGAAGGAAGATGAGAAATATATTACTACCTTTGTCCATCAAATCTCGCAAGCACATTGGACAGAGAAATATTCATACATGAAAGAGAGACAGATAGTAAGCCGCATTCGATTTCTTTTTCCATTTTGACGGACGCGGTTCAGGTCGGCTACCCTGTTCTATATACATTATATCTATGCGGAATTCACTCGTATGTTTATACAGTGTGCAAGAGTGTCGAGGAATTTTTCACGGGTCGTGTTCGGGAATGAATTCCGGCCGCGGTTCACAGCCAACTTCGCGGTGCTACTGATAACTTTCGCATATACCTATAACAATGGCCTTCACCCACGGCTTCATCCGCGTGAAATATATACCATGAGTACATAATTTTTTCCGGGACTAGTTGAAATAACTTGATATCTATAGCTATGCCAAATTTCAACCAAATTCGTACAGAAGTTTTCGCTTGAAAGAGCATACATACAACCTTTGACATTTTTACTAAATAGGACTTACTAGTCTCTACTTATTAGTATGGTATAAAATGGAATAACCCTGGTTAAGATCTAGTAATATGTAGTAACATGCTACATTGGAATGGAATTGGGCCTGTACACCGGTATCATGTGTGCGAGAGGTAACTCCCCGGTCGGTCGGCCCAATTCCGCTGCAATGCAGCATGGCACTACCTCTTCCCAAAACAGCTAACAAGTCGACTGTGTTAGGATTTCTAAAACGGCCCAGGTCTGCATCTGTTTCATTCTGAGGCACACTATATGATGCGGATCTCTAAATTTCATGGAATTTGTACATGGAAACCTACAAATCACACGACACTGGGCTTATGTAAATATTTATTAACCCTATTATTTTTTTTAATGCAACTAAGTACATATTTTTATTTGTCACTTCCTTCCGTCTCACCCTTGTGGTGTCCTTATTAGTGCATCACTCTGCATTGATAATATGTATACGTACCTGCGTAATATACGTTCCTAATTAATTTGTTTTTTATTCCTTCTTTTTTCCATTTATAAATAATTTGTATTCTACCCTAGTTGTTGTCTCTTTAAGTGTATTGTGAAGCATTGAATAAATTTATTTCTATTTCTATATTGGAAATAGGAAGTCTGAAAAGTTGTTGAAGAAAATATGTATACACGAGTAAAAAACAACGATGCGAAAATGCGAGGGTCAGTAATCTCATATTTGTTGTGTGGATATGTTCCTTCCCTTCTAACCCCACCAGTCCACACCACCAACAATAGGCCACCGGAAACTCGCTTATGTATGTTGGTTTCCGGTGCGACAGCATAACTAACACTTTGCAGCAGTGTCATGTGAATGGTACTTCTCCGGTGGAGCCCGCCCAAATCGTCTGCCTCTTACTTTTTTACAATGTAAGAAAAGAAATTTTAAACAATGTCAATGAAGTAAGACATCCTAATAGCTCCTGTAGGGCAACTCATTACGGGCACCCTGCACCTTGTGGCGGCCTTTAATTTGCAAGCCCGGCTGTTTGATTACACCAACGTACTCTTAAGTAGAACCTCCTTCCAATTGATTTACTGCCATTTTCGATGATTTACAGGATACTCGACATATTTACCTAATGACGTATTATTATGGGAAAACGTACCTTCATGTATATGAACTGACTTTACTGAGTATATCACGTATGCCGTCTCTATTATAGGAGCTGCTCCCCCTCATTAGAGAGGGGGGACGAGGGGACCCTGTCCCCTCGTTTAAGATGGTAATAATAACTATCTGCTCGTAAATAATTTAAGGACGGGGTAGTGCCATGCTGTACAGAAGGAGGTAGTGCCATGCAAAGTACGTGACACTACATCCTCCTATGCAACATAATTGGTTGGTACCTTTCGCTCACATAATACTGTTATAAAGTAACATCTTCAGTGTCGCTTTTCGTGCGGTTTGTGATGAGCCGCTGGCCAATTGGGGCGGAGGGGGGGAGAGAAAGGCAACACAATGGCATAATAATTATGTGAATGTTCGTGGGCGTCGGCAGTCGTCAAAAGGCTCCGATTGCTCGTTTGCCCCTATTATCTATAAATTAAATAACAATCGGGACGCATCGTTCTGACTTGTGAGAAAGGATGGGATCTGTCCCCCTATCGACCACAATCTCACCTAGACCGTCGCCCGACGTGTAACAGAAAACGCCAAGTGCACGGCATGGGAAGAGGAATAAATATCTTAGAAAAGTATAAGCTGGCCATAGCCTGTTATAACAGCTTCCTAAGCCATCTCTTGGCCAGGAATATTCCATATACCTTCAATTACTAAATATTGTAAGTATCACACAGAGCTGTAGAAAGCTAAGTCTTTTCCTACATATTTTGCTTGCGCGTTGCTAAGTTTATCTAATTTCATACAATATGAAATATGCGGGATATATAAGCATCGGCATAGTAATTATGTGGATGTACATGGGCGTCGGTAGTCTTAAATAGGCTCCGATTGTTCGTTATACTCTATATTACAATATTATACATAAAAGCAAATAACTATATATTTTATAAAGAAAAACGTGGGCGAGACATTTCGTCGGATATTTTTTAATATTATAACAGCTGAGTATGCAAATTTCCTCGACTTGTATGCTGAGCGGCAGTGTTCTATAGCAAAGGAGGCTGTCGGTGATGTAATGACAGACCAAACTCTAATTTTATTCAGGCAATTCCTCGTTACCTCGCCGAGTCGCCCGCAGCCAACACCCATTGTCCAAACAAGCCAATTTCGGATACTTACACGTTGTGCCTCCAAGTAGGCATATTACTGCACGAAAATATTTTAATCATATCATCATAAATGTTTAATATTTCGTGATGGGGGGCATTTAGATGATTACTGACACTGCATTATTAAGTGGTACTGTCGTGCTGCATTGCAGCCAAACTGGCCAGATATGGCCGACGAGATACCTCTCCCTCATATAGTATCGACTTAAAGCATCGCGTTACGAGGAGCCATTGGCCCGTTGGTAGGGTATAGTGAAGGAGTACCTCCTTGGATTAACAGATGGATGTTGGTAGGATAGTCACCAAATTATCACCGATGGCTCATTTGTCCCCCTATACTATAGAAAAAGGTAAGCAGAGTGTCTACAATGTTCGCGTCTTCCATACCATGACTAATGAGTGCCATCTATCTCACTTACATGGGCACAAAATACGATAGTTCACAGCGGTATCTTATGAGCGGGGGAGGTACCTCCTCCGGCCGTGCCGGCTCAATTCGACTGCAATGCAGCATGACAATATAATTGGCACTACCTCTTAGTATACTTTTTTAACACCAATACCACTGGACATATTTCCCTATTACACGTAAATAGCCAAAATTACGTGGACACCAACCCGAGTAACGAATGCAGATAAACCCATAGTAGTCGCGTTCCATCGTCACTACGAGAAGGTCTAATTCATATATTTATCTCGCAAATGTAGACAGCGGCTCAACCTCTCGATCTTTGGTCTTAGTAATAGTGAAAATGTTTATATTAATGATCACGTCACTAAACATAATAGGACACTTTTAATTAAATCTAGAGCATTGACAAAGGAAAAAAAATCAGTACATATCGGTTAACCATTGTAAGATTATGGCAGGAAAAAAAAACTTCACCAAATTTTTTTATAAAGAACGGGAATGATTTATTAAAAGTTACATAAATTCAGTTCATCTTTTTGAAACAATCATTATTACACTCATATCGCAAAATAATTTTTTAATCATTTATTCATCGACATTTTAGGCCATATCGTTACAACTGGGACGACACATTTACTTGTACGATTCGTCCAATTACAAAACATTGCCATTATATTTGGCGGAAGTGCATATAATTTATGTTATGTAATAAACAGTGAGTAAATATTGCCATTATATTTGGCGGAAGTGCATATAATTTATGTTATGTAATAAACAGTGAGTATATTCAGTTCATAGGTGTGCACCTCTGAAGTTTTAATGCTATATTATCTAAGTCCAAGTATGAAATTGTAAAGGTGTACATTACTCACTCGTTATATTGCACAAAAACAAGAAGCATCGTGTTATCATTATGCATCAATGCCTATATTCACTATGCATGTATTTTTTCAATTTTGACTCACACCGGCTGTGTATTAATAACTTTTAATGATGACTTGTAATACTTTTAACATTTATAACAAAAACACCACGTACAAAGACCGGGGAAACCTACTTATAAATGATTATGATATTGTACCACTCGTGGAGACTTGGCTTTTAGAGGGAATAGATAGTTGCGAGTTGTTTGATGACAGGTACTTTGTGTTGCGAAGGGACCGATCATATGTCAATACACCTGAAAAGTACGGCGGAGGGGTGATTTTTGCGACGAGACGTGAACCGACTATGGTTCCGCGACCTGAACTCGTTTGCAGAAGATATTTGAATTACTGCTATACCGAAGGATAAACCTAGTATTAAACTTCACTTTTGTACTATTTACTTGTGTAACGAGCGGCACGGGAATTTTTTTATCAAACAATTAATTAATTTCACACATAGTCTCACAAACATTGTAAATTCTTGCCCGAATGACCTGTTTGTCGTAATGGGTGAATTTAATGTGGGCAACATTTATTTTAAACAACATGATACCTGGTAGATCGGGTAGACGCCCAGACCATTGTTGGACCAGGCAATTGGGTAGCAATACCAACTAAATCCCTACGGGAGGTCCCGGATCTGCAGGCAACAGGATCCAGCGACTCCAGCGACAAGCTGGCCTCGGCGTAAAGGCTAGACTTCACCTCCTCGGGGACTGTCCGGCTACGCTATGACAGTCCCCACGACGCCGTGTCTTTGTGATGTGGACCGGGTTCCCATCCCCGCCCGACACAGAACACAGGGGCACTAGTGAAGGCGCTCCAGATAGCGCCTCCTTCGTACCATCACTCTTCGTTGGCGGGGGAGGGCGCGTCGGCAGCCTCCTCCCTCACCCGATCGTCGGATTCCTTCTGGGACATGGCGGCCTCGCAGAAGGAAAGCATCGCCTTGTAGGACTCATCGCTGCCGAGCATCGCTACGATAATGCCCGACTTTGACAAGTCCCCTCTGACAACTGATGTCAGATCATGACGTAGCGCCGCACACCTCGAGGTTGTGCTGGGCCGAGTTCACCGCCGCATCACAATCGTGACAACGAATCGTCGGCTCCATAAGGGCCTTCCTACAAAGATACTCGCCGAAGCAACCATGCCCGGTGATCACCTGCGGCAGACGGAAGGTGAAGGTGCTCCTACGGCGCACCCACCGCTCGAGGACCGGATGCAAGGCAGATGTTATATCTCTACCGTATGGCTACCGCGCCTAATCCTCCCCCCACCTATGCATTAACGCCCCATGCCCTAACCGGTGGACCCGCAGGATCTCGTCATGCGTGGGGTTTAAGCCGAGGGCCCTCCCATCCGAGATATAGGAGCAGCTCTCGGCAAGAACCTCCACCTCGAGTTCCCACGGAGGATCGCCGGCTAAGGCTGTAGCTGCTGCAGCCCACGATACCATTCGGTACCCCTGAATCGACCTCACTGCGACGACCCTCTGCGCTGAGCGCAGATGGGCCTTATTTCTCGCAGTGAGACGATCCACCCAAACAGGGGCACCGTGCATCCCCATACTTCGGCAGACACATACAGTACAGGGGGGCCTTCCCTTGGAAGCAGGCAGAGCCGACCCTCCTTACATGACCCCGGGACTATTGACCAGACCGCAGGCAGCGGCCGAAAACTTCCCGGAGGCTATCCTCGAGGTACAGCAGTGAGATCGCCAGCACTCTCCCGTGTACCCCGTTTGTACCACGGTGCCTTCTTCTTATTCTGGAGGCGAGTCGGAACCGCCTCCATTTCAGCCTCCGTAACTGGTGGCGGAACACCCTCCTCCTCGTCCGACGTCTGCCGAGCCATCATGGGGACATGAAGCCCACGGGTGTGTCGGGGAACAATTCCCTTACGACCGCGAACTGAGCCGACTGGGCGTGGAGCATGTTCCGCGCCCATTTGTACGGTCGGCCCCAGGTATCACTCTCGTGATCCTCCTCCTTGGCTCGCCAAATGGCCTTCTGCAGAATCTTCACCTTTTCCGCGTAGATCTTGTGCAGCCTGTCATCCTTGTCGACGTCCTGGGAGCGTTTCCGCCTACTCCAGGTGTGAAGTCTTCTAGCCCCGTTG
The DNA here is from genome assembly GCA_017140195.1 of Eumaeus atala. Taxonomy (NCBI): domain Eukaryota; kingdom Metazoa; phylum Arthropoda; class Insecta; order Lepidoptera; family Lycaenidae; genus Eumaeus; species Eumaeus atala. Next base: position 1,401,565 of record JAFELO010000097.1, on the reverse strand, counting down.
AAGGCGGCCCGGAGGCCGGATAATTCGGCCGTCCGCCAAAAGATCGCCCGCTGCTGGAGCGGACGCTTTGCGGGCGACATTACCGCTCTGCACACCGCAGTGAATGCGTCTCAGAGCCGACCAGCCGCCTCATCCATCCCTAACTCCGATAGCGGCGGGAGGCTCTAACGGCCGACGATGGCGGTATACCTCAATTTTTTATAGTTAAATGCTCAGATGCCTTAACGAAACTTCTCTAAATTTTATTCAGACGTTCTCTTGGTGAAGGTACTGTCCGCAAGATCTGGAAATCTTCGTTTATAACACCAATTTTTAAACATAGAGAATTTAAATAGAAGACAAATATTTTAATAGAAGTGAAATAGGAAATTATATGCCCATTGCAAGATTATGTTTATTCGCTAAAATCTCTGAACGTCTTGTCTACAATGAAATATATCACGGTCTTTCAATGACATTTATACCAGAGCAGCATGGTTTCATAAAGGCGATCCTTCTAATCTGAATTTCATAGAAAATAATACTTCCTGCATGGGCTCTGGGGACCAAGTGGACTTGTATCTTTACTGACTTGACCAAAGCTTTCAATCGTCTAGACCATTACTTATTTCTACAGAAGCTGTATCGATCTAGCATCCACGGACGACGACTTAGGTGGTTTACGTCCTATATAGCAAACTCATCACAAGCTGAAGTTATTGGTGGCTTTACATCTTCCTGTAATTTGGTACCTTCAGGTGTCCCTGAAGGATCCCTCATGGGATTTTTGCTACACAACCTTTTCATTAATGACATCGGCTCATGCTTCCAACATTCAAAATCATTTTATACGCTGATGATATGAAAATGTTTAACCACATTGAAAGTAATAATGATTACTGTCTCTTGCAGAAAGATCTTCATAGATTGGTAGAATACTGCCATAACAATAAATTAGAACTCAACGTTGACAAGTGCTATGCAATGAGCTTCACTCAAAAAAATAATGACATGAGTTACAGAAAGTAAAAGAATCTTGGTGTAATTCATGATTCCAAATTAACATATGAGAAGCACATTGACTATATAGCTAGAAACGCTTATAGAACATTATGATTTATAATGCGGTCTTGTTTACAATTTTTAAACCTTACGATAGTAATTGTACGTTAAGTTTGAAAATATATAAATTGCTCCCACTAACAGAAAGGCGAAAAGTGACTGACTTAACATTATTAGTAAATATAGCCCACTATTTGATAGACTTGTCGTATCTCCTTTCTGAAATTTTCTTACATACACCTACAGGATATCGTAGAAGGCAAATGCCTTTACACATTCCATTTAGCTCTACATGTCACAGGCAAAATTTGTTCTTTTTAAGATCCGCTAAATTATATAAACATTGGGATGATGGTCTTGAGCTAGATCTTTTCCATTCCTCCTCTAATGTATTCAGGGATACTATTTCGAAAGGTTGGTTCGCTGCGACTTCTTAATATTTCTTATTTTGCCGTTCTTTGTTTTTTTTTTTTTTTAATTATCTAATTATTTGTAAGATCACGTTAAAAAGCTAACAAGCATTTTAGTTTCAATATGCGAAAACATCTTACTGGTGTTTTAAATTCCTCTTAGTTCATAAGTTAACCGTGTAATTGGACACTGTAGGTTTTCCAAATAAAGCTAAATAAAAATAAAGTAATAACTGGCCTCGCCCCACCAAGAAGCTGGCGGCTGATAACAAATGATTGATAGTTGCGACAGAGCTGGCAGATTAACATATTGTCATTGTTATTCAATGGATATTTTATGAACCGCACACCGGCCCCATGCCCCGTAGCTTATTATTGTTCTGTTTTGCTTACACTTTTGCAATAATTAATTACAATAAATTTACAAAAACAAAAAAAAAACAATTTATTGTAATTAATTATTGTAAAAGTGTAGGCAAAATCAGGTCGATTGTAGTAAGCTGTAGGTCATGGGCCTGGCGTACGGTTCATATAATATCCAGTGAGCCTACTCCAGTGAGTAATATATGGACTACTAAGTATGTATATAGTTTTTATAGTATAGTAGCTAGGTAGGGTTCTTAAACAGATACATGGGTAACCACGATTAATAAATTTGTTGAACACATAATGTAGATAGCTTTAATATTTATAAAATTTACTCTCATCAAAAAACAGATCGGCGTATACCGAGAGATTCTTTATGACTGATATGAAATTTGGCTCATTGCATACAATAAAGACTAGCAGAAAAAACCTGGATGGTTTTTGCAGACGACACCAACATTTTGAGCAAGTTCAAGCTCGTTTCGTACGTACATAATTTGTGGCATTTTAATTGAAACATCTATTTAATTGGTAACTAAGTATTAGTAGTATAAATACATTTCATCTGGTGCCGATTTCGTAGTTTCCTAATAATCTCCCTGTTACTCTCTTAGGAATAAGTTCCTAAACCACAATCTTAGAATACTTATGTCTAAATCTCACTACCAAGTAGAATGTATTTGGCTCTATTTTATCTCTCTATAAGAGGTAGTGCCATGCGTGGTGCATGACACGACATCCTCCTATGCAACGGAATTGGGCCGGCACAACCGGGGAGGTACCTCTCGCTCACTTGGTACCGCCATAAGGTGCCGACGGTGTCACGTTTCGTGTGTTTTGTGACTATCTGGTAGACCATTAGGGGGGGGGTGAGAAGGTGGGCAACGCATCGGCATAATTACGCTGAAATTCATGGGCGTCGGTAGTCGTTGAAAAGTTCCGATTGTTCGTTTGTTCCCCTATACTATAAAAAATCTAAAATAAACTTAATATTATTATTTTTGCGATATAACAATTAAATATGAAATAGCTGCTCGACGCTCTATTGGTAAACTGGGAGACATTCTTTCACACGAAATCTATTAAATGGATTTGTATAAGTCTGAAATAAAGTAATGTTATTTTTAGAACTAAAAAAGATATATTTCACATGGGTAAAACCGTGGGACACAACAGGCTATTCATTTATACTAATATAAAGCTTAAAAATTTATTTGTTTTTTGATTTGAATGCGCAATGAATCACTGATCTGATTTGAAAAATTACTTTCGTAAGCGAGGTACGTTCATGATGGAGGTTATAAGGCTATATATATATATATATATATATATATATATATATATATATATAACATTATAGCGCTACGGCCAAAAGGACTGGAGTTACGCGGGTAGGACCACGGGATGCTGGAAGGTCTTTCTCGATTCGAGTATTAACTGCACCGTCGCTCTTTGATCAAAACTTCGTTAACATTAAGTATTTTTATTATAGGATAAAGATAAAGGAAGAAAAAAAAGGAACTTACAGACACATGGACATGACGAAACTATATGGGAAACCTAAAAAGTATACATAATATACTTTTTATATATATTTGATGCCAATTCTATATATTGTCAAATCTATTTTTGATATATTTTTTTAATATTTTGATGAAGCGTTTTTCTTAACTTTGCAAACGTTAATAAGAGCTGCCCCAACCTACAAGTAGAGACTAAAAAGTGATAGTGCGGTATCATAGGACCAAATACCATAATAACTAAATACCAGATTAAACATCTACCCTCCATTCCTCCCACTACTCGTTGACATGCGCATATACCTGTACAAGTCAAAAATATATTTGTAAACCGGGAATGATTACAGCCAATTTGTACATTCGATTGGCGTTTAGCACACGCACACAAACACAATAAACCGATGTGATGTCCCATAACATAAATATCCCTTCAACCTGTCCACGGCTCAGTGGGGAGAGAGCTGACACCCTCCGACCACCCGTGGGACATTATCTAATCCGAATTAATTCCACCCTCAAACTGATGTAACCCACTCGGATTATTCCGTTCATTTTGTTTCATACGTTTATGCCGTTTTGATTTGAGTGACATTTTATGCAAGGGATTGCAAATCAAAAAAACAAACTATCTATTAATCGTCGTTTTCTATAATCTCGCAATGAAGGTCAATCTCTTAGTATGATTAAATCCACAGGCCGGTCAGTGCAAACATGAGTGTTATTTAAATAAAATAAATAATAACCTATTTAACAAATATTTTTATAATTTTTTTTTCTAAATGTTATACATACTGTGCCAATCTTAAAATTTAACATAACTATTATAGATAATTTTACAGTGTGCAGTTACAATCTTGTTATCCTACTTATTTAAATGCGAAATGCGAAGGTTTGTTAGTCGTACACACATAAACTACTGAACGGAATTGGGTGGAACGCACATGTAAAAAGGATTGTTCACTTCGGATAGATTTTACAGAAGATAGTCCCGGGGAAACGGAAGAACAATGTAATGGTACAAACTCTCAAAGAAGCTCGAAGTGTGTTTAAGTGTGCCATTTAATAAACACTAAATAATTTTCAATTACAATAATTTATGAAACAATAATTAACCTATAATAAGCTTAAAATAAATTCTAATTTTGTGCGCACCAATGCAATTTCTCAAATTGAGCGTCTTCAAGTATGTTAGACTTTAAAAATTGCCCTACAGAACATATACAGATGAGGCGATAAAACTGTTTTATGACTTTTTTACAAAACCGTTTTGTTAAGTGCAACAAGCTTCCGGCTGGGCCCGTAGATAAGTGCAACTATCAGTGACCCGGATTACACCGAGTTAATTTGGTCGCGTGCCAGGCCCACCCTAGTCTCTGTTCACAAAAAGTAACGTCAATCAAAAGGCATGGGCGCCGTTAGATAGATATGAGGATTTATTGATAGCTCGGTAATTGGAACTGATGTGAACCTGACTAAGATAAGATTAACATTTAAAAGCCAGTCTTTGTTTCTAAATGTTTTATTTTAAGGCCTGGGAACAAAACAAATCGACAGTTCATTTTGGTCGCTAGCAACTTACTTTCTTTTCCGACCTGAACTTAAGATGGCTTCGGCACTGACGTGAACGTTTGGCTCATGGAGAGGATCATGACCGTGGGGGCCGTCCCCCTTCACCATCTGCCGAGTGGAAAGAATCGTGCGCAACAGGTATTTGAGCTACATAAATCGCGAAACGTATTGGGATAAGTCCCGACTCTAAAGGTGTTAATACGCACTGAACATTATATTTTTATTTATTTATTTATTTAATAATTAATTCAATAAAAAATATTACAGTATAGCAATTATATTTCCATTTAGCAATACGAGACCAATTTCCTTCGGAGTAGAAACATTAATAGAATTTACTACATACGTTTTTGAGACAGGGTAGTGCCATGCTGCATAGGAGGAGGTAGAGCCATGCATGGTCCATGACACTATATCCTCCTATGCAACGGAATTGGACCGACACGAACGAGGAGGTACCTCTCGCTCACTTGATACCGTCATGCAAACAATTGGGGGGAGGTGAAAAGGAGGGAACGAATCGGCATAATTATGCTGACGTTCATGGCGTCGGTAGTCGTAGTCGTGACGCCGATAATCTCGTTTGTCCCCCTATACTAGGAAAAAAAAGTAATGTTTATTATAGTAATTGTTAACAACTGCTGGCACCCAAACAAGGCTTTTGCCTGTATCTTGGATTCAGTTCAGTCTTCCATTCCAGCGTCCAGGCTACTCTATCACATAACAATACACAGTATATTATATTTGTAACACAAGTTTGAAGTAAAATTGAATTTTATCGATTACAATATAATAGGTAATGAGTGAACACAACATCCAACGATAAAAACAATTCGTGGGTATCTAAACATTTCGATTGTGTACGACAGGTTACGAACAGGACGAGTACTAATAATATGAACTTATGACATTACAAGAAATAATATTTTTTTAATATAATGTTTACATAGTACTGCGATTAATATCAAGCATAAAAGTAATACACATATGACTAGTTAGTAGTTTGCGGTTTGTGTAATCGGGTTGTGTTTAAGTGAGTGTGTGTATGTATGTTTTCGTGAGCGACTACGAGCTGATGTTACCTTATGTTTTGCTTAAAAATATACACTCAATATCGATATAGCTCTGACACTTCTAAAATGAAATAAGTTGTTTCTCACATTTTTTTGCCATTTAAATGATATATGTCAAGGCGAGCATTAACTGCAGTAATTACAGTAGCCAGTCCGGGATGAATGCGAGCAGGAGGAGATCGGTCGTCTTGGCGTTCATTGAGAGAGGCCCATGTCCAGCAGTGGACCGATAAGGGCTGTTAATGATGCTGATGATGAATGTTACATAGGTTATATAGCTTAGCCAAAGTAACATTGGAATCTTTTCATAAAACTAATTCTAAAGGACAGGACAAACTTTGTTTTTACGCCGAGATCGTAATCCCAGTATCGTGCATAAAAGGTACCTTTTTGTGTTGGTCCAATATGGTTTCTTTACTAAAAAGCTGTCTGATTGTTAAAAATTCATAGTCAATACATAAATTGGTAGTACGGTTTCTCTGAGTTTTGAAAGTCATTACTTTAATCAAAGTTCTATGGATTCGCTCTAGCTTTATCAAATGAGTTTTGTATGATCCTTCCCAACACGGCAATATAAACTGTGCCAAAGCAAAATAAACATTTTTTGTGAATTTAAAGTCAGCGATAAGTCAGGTCTTAAAAATCTAGATCACCTTTCTTGTCCTTTATAGGATTATACAAGTAATCCTAATTATTATTTAAACCTTTCTGCCACATGCACTCAGGAATCTTCAATGTCGCTTTTTACATCAATATGTTATATACCCATGATAATGATATTATGGAAATGATTGTTTATTCTGTTTTTCCTAACTTCATGAATCTTCCAATATTTTTATTTAAGGGAGCCCAGAATAATTGTGCCTGTATCCATCTTAATTGCAGATAATGTTACTTCTTCCAGTACAAGAACAACACTATCCGTTTGATTCAAGTAGTTTATTGAATGACCTATATGTTCTATTGAGTATATAGATATCGCAATTAAAGTGTAATCTGTTTAGAAATATTGCAAATTCCACCATATTTTTATGAATGCTCTTAATATTTTCAGTTAAGATTGTCAAGTTATCAGTAGACTTTTTAAAAAAATCATGCAGCGCGCTTTAAATAACTTCTTAAGGAGTAGGTAAGTATAGAAAATAACTTATTTTTATGCCGCGCGCCTTAAACTTTTTTATAAGAAGTGGGTAAACCCCAAAATAACTCCCCATGCCCCTTTTTTCCCGCTACGTAAATTTTAAAAGACCACGTCAAATAAAGCATAACCATAAACAAACTATATTATTAAAATGTAAATCGCGCCAAATAAAGTCAACCATTACGATGTGAGTGCACATTTGTGCGGTTCATAAAATATCCATTGAACAACAATGACAACACGTTAATCTGTCAGCTCTGTCGCCACATCTGCGATCATTTGTCATCAGCCGCCAACTTCTTGGCGGGGCGAGGCCAGTTGTTGTCCGCAAAATTTTTGGTGTTTACTTGTAACAGGGCGAATATGTTTAACTGTATTGGTTTTAAATAATAGTCTTCTTTTATAGTATAATAATAATTAAATAAATGAATATAATAATTAAATGAATAATCGGAGCCTTTTGATGACTACCGACGGCTATGGACATTCGCATGATTGTTGCAGATGCGTTGCCGTCCTATCATCCCTCCCCCACTAGGCCACCGGCTGCTCACAAGCCGCACGAAACGCGACAACGATGCTGTCACTTTACGGCGATATCAAGCGAACGAGAGGTACTTCCCCGGTCGTGCCGGCTCAATCCGTTGTATAGGAAGATGTAGTGTTATGCACGTATTGCTCTATATCCTCCCACGAAGCATGGCACTACCTTTTCCTAAAAGTAGTTTTTTGACAGAGTAATAATATCTTCTCACGACAGGGTCAGGGCTTAACCGTTAGTAGATTCTTTTGTTGACGTTCTAAGTAACTTTTATAATTTTATATCTAAATAAATTTTTCATTTAAAGAAAATTTAAATCTAGACATATTTCTCTAATTATAACTATTTCTCAGATCAACAGTTTAACTGGGAAAGGAATGTAACTACCGTTACACAAACCTTTTTTTTTAATGTTGAAGTTAACGATCCCGGATATCCCTGAAATGCTTTGAGATAAAAATTATAAAAAATAAAATTATAAGATATAGAATTTTTTGTGTGTGAAAAAAATCTTCAAATGTCAAATGATTCTTATTTGAAGATGTTTCCCTACAAAACACTGTTTCCGAATCCCGAAAGATACATGCGGAAACCCAAAAAATGTGATATTCGGGTACCCTCTCCCCCCGCTCACCGTCCTAAACACCAGAAACTAGGAGTAATGTGTTCATTAACTAAGCAGTCTGAAAATTGTTCTATTGTAAGTGTTTACATTCCTACTTACAGAAGAGATTCTCCATGCAGTAGCCAGTCAGGAGTAGGTACGGCCGACTCAGTGTTCACTGAAGAGCTAGGCAGTGCCAACTTCGAAAATCAATAAGATTGTCAACATGCGGTTCATAATACTGAGGGCACAGATACTCTGGCATGTGCTCTATAACAAGTGTTTAAAGAGCCGCTGAAGTGTCACACATAAATAATCACATAATTGGGTCGCAAGCGTCACAACATCGCGGTCTGACCCCCCGTGGTCCCCTCGCGGTGACACCGGTGCAAGGGTCATGCGATTACATTAATGAGGATAAACTTTAAAATAAATATTTATTTTAGGCAATGCTTTTGTCACTATTAACAACCATGATTATCATTCGGGCAATTACTGTTTCTTGTACTCGTTTGTTTGTTGTAACTTTAACTTGCTTATATATTTTTATTACGGTTACTAAAGGCTTTAAGTAAGTCTCTGATGACATGTCGATTGTTATAGTTTTGAATTAGATAGATAATCTTAATAATAACAATAAGAAACAGGGAAATTTACAATAAATCTCTACCAATTGTGATTTCCCTACATTGGAAGACTAACCTTCCGTATTAGTAAGTCTCGTAAACAATGTCCGTACTTTGTACTCTACTTGATTCCATATACTTTCTTCTTCCAGTGCTGTGTGCACTAGTCAGGTTCCTGTAATAATTCATAATAAAGCAGTATGCTCGACATCTCACAAGAACTTATAT
>JAFELO010000097.1:1337232-1384018 GCA_017140195.1 Eumaeus atala | reverse complement strand
GATGAAAGGCCGCTAGTCAGCCGAATATATATAGTGTACTAGTATCCACTAATTTCACGACGAGTTAAATTTTTAAACTTTAAGGCTTGTATGGATGTCATGTTTCCAGTTAAACGAGTTTAATTTGAAACATGATATCATTAAAAATCCTCTGTCATGTTACTCTTTACATGGATGCTGGGGTAGCTTGTCTATATCCGTACTGTAGTGTGTCCTCTTACTGGTGGACGCTAATCTATATCCTAACTTTTTTACGGAAGGACATCCTATTAATGGCAGTACTAAAGCTGTTGCTATTAAGGAATACAATTCTGTTTCCTGGATTAGGGCGACTCAGCCCAACTAGTCACCAATCGGGCTACAAACTACGGCCTGTATGTATCTAAACCCATTTAAACCTTATTAATATACACCTTGTCATAGATAAACACTTAATACCAGCCAATAAATTCAACAACGAAATGGTTTTTTGACCTCTACCGCTTGATCTATCCACAATTCGTTTCCAGAAAACGACGCAATAAAAAACTAACTAGCATTTCTAAAACAATAGATTGTTTGATTTACAGTTTAATTTTAAATAATGAGCCTGATTAGCGAGGGATAAACGGAAAGACAGTTTATAGCTCCGACTCAGTCGCTGATCTATTCGATATAGATAGCAGAAAGATATTAATATATCTGTTTGTGTTGTACCTTATTAACTATCGGAGAATTGGGTGAGCGTTCACGAAAGATGCTATCGCGATACAATTCTGTCTAATACCTTTGAAATACCAGGAATGTTGTCGACATGTCTGCAGAGCTTAGAAGATGTAGAAATGAAACGGACATAAATACTAATAAAGCCTAATTAAAGGTCCTCCGTGAACTTTAGATAATTCATGGAGGTATATCCAATTGGAAACTGGACATCGTCATCGTTACCAGAGGATCGCTGTTATTCTAAATAATGGCTTTTACTTTGGACTGGTACAGGATTGATGTACCAGTATGCTTATGTCTCTCTTGGACTCTTCACATTTTCATGAAATTGCGATATGCGTGACATTACACATATCTACCAAATGTTAAAGCAAAGCTTCTTCTGTTGTTCAAATGATACATGTTACTTTAATTAAACGACAACAAAAGTAGTTTTGAAAAGTCTCAACGTCTATACATGTATTATAAAGTATCGAACTTTGTTTGCCTCTACAAATGCCTACAATACTATAAAAGCGAAATTTGTAAGTATGGATGGATGTTTGTTACTCTTTAACGCAAAAGCTACCGAATGGGCTTTAACAAAACATTACAATAATATAGCTTATACATCATAATAACACATAGGCTATATAAATAATAAGTTTTTGGTTTTGTCTTTGGTCCACGTGGACGAAATCGCGGGTAATAGCTAGTCAATAATATGTAATCTTCGGAAATACTGATCCTGCCATGAAAATTCACTAAGAGAATGTACTACACTATCCAAGAGAGATACTCGTAAATTTTATAATGATCAAACAAAAATTATTTTTGATGCTCAAAGCAGGACCGGTTCTATTAATGGATAAAATTGAAAAGGAGACAAAATATGTAAATTTAAAAGGTAACTAATTTTATGTGTTTTATACCTGTTAAGTTATAAAATTACTATGGCGCCGATATTTTTTTGTAATCATTATTTAACACTTTACAGAAACGAGTGAGTGCGTGCGTGCGTGCGTGCTTGCGTGCGTGCGTGCGTGCGTGCGTGCGTGCGTGAGTGCGGGCGTGCGTGTGTGCGTGCGTGCGTGCGTGCGTGCGTGCGTGAGTGTGTGTGTGTGTGTGTGTGTGTGTGTATGTGTGTGTGTGTGTGCGTGATCATTTTATACGGAAAACTAACAGGTTAAGGTGAAGGCGTGAAGGCAGCTAACTGACGACTTATAAGGAGAGAATATTTAATTCTACTGTGATTCTGACCAATGTAAATAACAATAAATAATAAAAATATGTATGACCGTTGTCCTATCTAAACGTTTGTGTGTCTACTTTTGAAACTCCACAGGTGCAGTATGTCGGTGTGTATCGCGCGATCGCCGAGTGAATAACCAACGTAATTTGAATTAATAACGCGCTAACAACCTCTCACTCTACACAGTACACACTCACAACATCACGAAAAACACTGTTTATTTAATGTTAATGGTGACTACCTGCACATTCACTTACCGTGCGAGCAAATGATTTAGACTAGACATTATACTTTTAAATCTTAAATTTTTTCGGCCCTGAATAAATGCTGTGGAAGCGAAGAGCAGCCTAATACAGCTTCATCGGATAGCTATATAGTGCTTGTCATCAGACGATAGTAGTTTTGGGGTCGAAAGGAGTACCGATTATCTCCCTCCCGTAGATGGGAGAGATGCATACGAGAGTGCTTGTAATAGTCGCGTTCTGTGCGGTTTATTTGGAATAATGGTATATTTATAACGTGGTTTACATGACTACGCCGATTGATATTCACAATATTATGCAGATAGTTTGATTTTAAATAAAAGGAAACTCACAAAGCGCACGTCTCTATGCGGTGGTTTTTTGGTAGCATGCGGTACCTCCAATCCGGTTCAATTCGGCTGCAATACATTATGGCACAACCTCCAACTAAATGAAATAATCTGTTATGTATCGGTTCATAGATATTCTATCATTGAAAAGTCTGGCGATTATGAATTTACGTTACCAACATTATCTTTTCAGCTGTGGGAAAAAGTGTCGGTCCACGGTCCGTCTTCCTAAACGGAAAAAAAAGTTGAGAAGTGTCAAAGGACACCCGGATGGAATGAAGTTGATGGAGTTAGGTAAGTGGAGTATACACTATAGCAAAAAAATGTCGTGAAATCTTTTCGTCTAAATTTTTTTCGTCTAGCCTCGTTCGCAACGCGCGATAAAGAAATTCAAACCGAAAACCACTCAAAAATCTATAGCAATATCCTACGATGCCTACGCTACATTCATTACAGCGAAGATATAAAAATAGTGCTTTAGTAACTATTCAATTAAACTGCAATATAATTCGTTCGGGTGTCTTTAATGTAATGATGCACGTTCGAGAATACTTCAGAATTCAATTTGTAAAATGCGAGAGGTTAAAATGCCGTCGCTTGTACAAGTTTTAGTAAGAGCAAGAAGTGATGTCATGCTGCGTTGCAGTCCAATTGGGCTGATACGACCGGAGCGGTTACTCTCGCTCACATACCTCTTTAAAGTCTGTGGTCTAAAGTTTAAAAGCTGGCCCCTTGGAGGGAATGAGAAAACCAACAAAGCATTATTTATGTATATGCCTATGGGCATCAGTAGTCATCAATTGGTGTGATACCGTCGTCAAATGACAGCAGTGACGACAAGTGAATGGGGGCGAACGAGCATTCGGATATACAATAACAATAGTTTACACAGCTGGAGATCGGGCAGTACACATTGAGGCAGTACTGTAACTGACATATCGCACACTCACGTGTCCCCTTCAGGTGCTGAAGAGGTAAGACTGAAAGAGATGGGCGTCGGCTCCGATTGCTCGTTTGCCCTCCAATACCGTAAAAAAGGAAAAAGACAATGACAAAGAGGGAGTGTCAACTAATTGCTCCTAATTAATTTGGTGTTCTTTTTTACAAAGTTGATTTGGTATTAAAAAAAAATGCATAATTTAAGTTTTTTGTAATACCATTAGGTAGTGCCATGCATGGTGCATGACACTACATCCTCCCATGCAACGGAATGGGGCCGGCACAACCGGGGAGTCACCTCTCGCTCGCTTGTTTCCGACGTAAAGAGACACCTACGGCGTCGCATTTCGTGCGGTTTGTGAGTAGCCAGTGGCCCATTGGGGTGGAGGGGAAGAAAATACATCTCGTTCACATCATTTTGTAAGAGGTAATGAGTGAAAGACCTGAAGTAGGTGAAAAGGAGGGCAGCACATAGGCATAATTATGGAGATGCTCATGGGCGTCGGTAGTCGTCGAAAGACTACGATTGTTCGTTTGTCTAAAAAAAACTATAAAAAAACTTCTTTCATTATTTTTAAATTTGTAGTCAACCTTACGAGCTTGATTTTATGTTGTTTTTACAAAGTTCATAATTGCACATCATTTAAACTGAGTGTTTTGTGACGCTCTGACTGTGTATCTTGGTATTTTTGTAAATCGATGGCCGCAGGCGTCAAATGTACATAGTAATTATATTTTGCAATATCTGAAGGCACTACACGTATTATTTTAAATTGCTTGAAATATAATTTATAATTTTGTGCGACCGTCTCAGCTTCTTTAATCACAAATCAATTATAGCTCTAGCCAGAGTTGGCTTTACGAGATAAAAGGTATGTTTTATATATAATGTGCATATAATGCTCTTGTCATATCCCACTGGGATAGGCTGAATTAAATGTTGCATCCGTGAGAGTATTTATAAAATATAGTATACTTGCGATCGGCCCCGGATTTGCCCATGAAAAACACGGGCTGAACCCTATGGCTGAACCTATATATGTAACAAATCGGACCTAAATTTATCGATTTAAACCTTCCTCGTGAAAACCGCATAAAATCTATTATTGTACAGGGAATTTTAAGAAAATTGATCACATTTAGTACGCACCTATTTGTAAAATTTTATAACTTTTATTGCTTGTAAATTTTTTTTGCAAAATTATTAGACTTTTTATTTATTTATTTAGACGTACAGCTTTTGTGGGCTTCGTTTTATAGTATATAGTAGTATTAATAAACTAGCCACTGCTAGAAGATGATTTATATAACACATCTGAATGGTGAGGCACCCTTCACGATAGGTGTAGTACTCAAATTTCTCCTTTTAGTCGCAGCGTGATTGTATTTAGCCTTCCTCGTTAAACGGGTAACACTGAAATATGTTTTCTAATCCGACTTGTATTTCCAGAGATTAACCCGTTCAAACAAACAAAAATTCTTGTTTTTTATATTACTAGGTTTTATCTTCGACATCGTCCGCGAAGATTCTAAAAGTTGACGGATGACGACAAAAAAAATAGACTTCTATTTTTATGACCATCTAAGATTCTCTGCCGAGACACTTAAGTATGTCTGTATAAAATTTCACCACAATAGGTTCACCTTCTGACGCTACACACAGACATACATTTAGCATTTATGTTATTAGTATGGATTCAATTGTTAATGTTATATAATTATTTTTTTGTGTTAAATACACAATACTATTAAAGATTGTGTAACTGGACAAAATATATGTAGCTTCAATAAAAATATATAATAGATAATAAAAAAATGTATAATTAAATATTTACGTTCATTTATATTGTTATTTAAAGTATTTAAATTAAAAACCAATGGTTCCAATTTTATCATCGCATGCATCTGTAATAAAACATTTAGCCTTGTGGCGGTTATCTGATCCATTATCGGCTTGATTAGATTGTTGGGGTGAATTGGGGTAGAGAGGACATGGGGTGAATGTTTCAAGATAAACTGTCCTTATGTCTCAATTTAATATGGATTCCACCTGTCGACCGGTGCGTGCTTTGAGATTAATTTGTGTGTGTTCATGTGTAGATACTGCTTTAAGTATAAGGGGAGGAAAGGAAGACTCGGAGCCTGTGGCTAACGACACTCAAAAACATATATAATGGTTAGTAGGTATATTTGTCGACCTCCTTCCCTCGCGTGAAACGAGACAGCATAAACGCTTTAAGGCGGTATGTAAGAAAGAGGTACCTCCCCGGTCGTGCCGGCCCAAGTCCACAAAACAACACAGCACTACCTCTTATTTAACCAAACGTCCGCCAGGACGCCTGTTACACCGTCCGTTAATATGAAAAATAAACGCAGATAATTGACCGTGCGGTAATTTGCTGTACTTTCGCTCGCAACATGCGCTTGATTACATTTTAAGTTGTTAAATCACTCTTATTGTTTTTATGTAGGCCGCCATTACTTCCACGCGTTTCACGTTCTATTTTATTATGTGTAATGACTAGACGTAAGTAGCGGAGACGCTGAATGTCTCACATTCTATTTTAAAGACTTATAAGTTCACTAGCGATCCGTCTCGCCTTCGCCTGTGTCAAAATCTTTCTCGAGAATTGCTCTGTCGATGAATGAAAGCCGAATAAAAAACAGTTAATTAGTTTTAGAAAAATCGATCACATACAGACAGGGGACTTTTTTTATGTAATAGCCTATAATCTCAATGATAAGTGTAACTATCACACACCTAAATATTTTAGTTTTAGATTTGTGTGAGTCCAAACAAACAAGTTCTCATATAATATTAGTATTGATTTTAACGGGAAATGTGCATAGTTTACATTACAAACCCGACATAGAAAGCGGAAACAAATGTATTTAGCAATGATTGTAAATCTCTGAACACTACGTAAACCAATTGTGGGTCGCAACTCGCAACTAGCATGCAAAGTGAATATTTTACATACATTTTACTGCTTTTTTTTATTTACTGGTGATATCTCCTTTTCTCTTTCTTTATCAATGTTCGCTTTTGATCGCGATATGTGTGAGTTGACTGTTAGAATAGGTTTTTTTATTGTATAGAAAACAAACAAGTAATTGGAACCATTTTACGAACACAAACGCCCATGAGCATCTGCATAGTTACTATGCCGATGCATTGCCCTTCTTTTCACCTCCCCCCGATGGGCCATCGGCTACTCACAACCCACTCGAGACGCAAAACCGAAGATGTTTTTACGTCGGTATCATATGAGTGACAGTTACCTCGCCGATCGTGCCAGCCCAATTCCGCTGCAGTGCAGCATTGCACTCCTTCTTACTTAATCTCTTAGGCCTTACTCTTAGCCCTACTTTTACGTGCATAAATTTTGCATGTGAAAACATTTAATTGGTGTATAGTTTTATCTGTCAATATCTTAATTGTTATATGTCACTGTTTGTTTTCCGAATAAATAAAAATGAAAAATAAAAATAAATCTTTGTTACGTTTTTGCGATTTAAATTTCAGCCGTGCTGTATTACAATCGCAACAACTGCAAAACCCGTGCAACTGTTGCGTGTAGTCTAAACTGCCTCTTACTTAATTTCGCCCCCATCTCCATCACATACGTATTTTCTAGCTTTAAGTAGTGGCATTAAAGTGGATTGCGAGAGACGGTTGGCCGCGAAAACAACAACGAAAAAGAAGAAGACTAAAGATCAACAGAAGGGCACTAACACATCTGAATGGTTTTTGGTAGAGTCGCTTGTTATTTCTGCAATAAAAAACTGATTGTTTGGAAGTCTCTTTACGGACAATATAATTTTACGTGATAACTGTTCAAAAATTCGATAACTGTTGTAACAATGATACTACATCTTACAGGAGATAAAAATCACGTTAATCTAACAATACACGCGATGAAGATATTGAACATGAGTTATAATGATTTAATCATCAGTAATGAATATGCATTATATAGAAATGGCTTCTCGCGGGCATGCGGCGCGGGCGCGCGGCACGGTGCGTGAGTCTTCGGTGCGTTACACAATTATTTTGTAACACGTGGAAGTCGCCGTTACTGATTCTTGCACTCGCGGCTCTAACGATACACAAGTAAAGAGACCCATTCAATGACATACATATCCATTATACAATTTGTAAAAAAGACATATTATTCCTTTTATTCATTTATATACGCGTATAGGTATCATTATTGAAAAAAATAGTCCCTAACACCCGATATTTACCAATTATTATCAATATTCATTAATGTTGACTAGCACATTTGTATACTTGTGCGCGTTCCTAGTAGGACACAGTTGGTTGTAACGTGACAAGTGTATAAGCCCCAGTGCAGAGCACATGGTGGATCAGCCACGAACATCAGCGGTAGCTTGTCAAGGGCAGTTTGCAGGGATAAAGAACATTTTAATTTACGAATTAAAATATTGTAGTGATAATTATAATGTGTCACGTGTCTACGTATTCTCCTATAACGTATACAATAAGTATACCTTACACTGTACTGCTTATACTTCATCCCCAACAGAACGTGTATCTTTCTTCTTCTCATCTTAATTAAATCAAGTTTCTAATAAATTAAGCTTAGTACATTACTAAACATATAATGTCGTCCTAGCCGAATTTTGCCCACGGCGGCCATCTTTATAGTGACTAGACAACTGTGCAGATCACATAGTGCTGAAGTGTGTGCGTAGACTCAATTGCACTCCCTATTCCGTCATTCTCCTATTCTGATGGGCTTTCAATCGGACACGATCGGAGAGAAATCAGGCGCAGGATCGACGGCTTAACGTGCTCCGAGCCACGGGGGTGTAACACCGCCAAGTTCCCAACTGTTGTTAGAAATGGAAAAATCCCAATAGCACTTTGGTCCGACCCGGGACTCGAACCCAGGACATCACGGTGATTGACCATACTTACCACGCGGCAGACTACTGCATGCATGTGTGTCGACATCTCTCAACTCCAAGCGATATCGCAAGTCTGCAAATCGCACGGTGAACAGATTCACGTACGATCGTAACACTGAGACAGACCCGCCAGCGCTTCCTGATGCTGCTCACATTTCATACATACTTTTATTACACGGTTATATTACATAGAAGTTGCATCATAAATTGATTTTCAGAATCCTGTCCACTTCTGACAGCCTCTCGATAAGTAATTTTTTTGTATGTGTTTAAATTTCTTGAAGAGTTACTGCCTGGTCGGTGGAATGAAAATGAAAATGAATGTCGGTAGTCGTCAAAATGTTCTTATTACTTGTTTGCCCCCTATACTATAAAAAATGTTTTGAGATTATCAGTTAACAGTTTGACGCCTACGTATCACGTGACACACGGGCGTGAGCAAATAAAGCCGACGCACATGTAAATTTCTTTCCGATAACTTCGGAGAGCCAAATCGTAGATACATGTGCGCATGAACGGCACGAGCTGATCCCTCCATCACCATTTCACCATGGGACGCCTAGAGGTAGGGCGAATCGTCACCCCTTTAGGGTAGAAGTTCAATCTTTACGAACACTTCGACGCCTATCCTCGTTCATGCCAGCATCAGTTTTTCCTTCAAATTATAACATAGGCTTGTTAAAGCCACGAGTGAATAGGTGTACATCTTCGACCGCATCGTCACTTCCCATCAGGTGAGATTGTCGTCAAACGCAGGTCCTGTTTACAATAAAAGAAAAAACATGAAAAAAGCATTGATTTAAAAACATATCAAAAAGGGGATAGAGTCTGCACTAAGGAACACAAGTGTGTGCGTAAACACGTGCGGTCCATAACAATGTGTTACGTCGTTGGTTAGTCTCTATAAGAAGCAGCAGCCGTAGGCGAATTACGGCCAGAAACACTTTTATTGTAATTGGAATGACTGCTATTGAACGGTAGAGCTAGACCTTGAGCCGTTACTTAGTATTGAAACCTAATTCATTGATTTTTATAGTATAGGACAAACGAGCGATAGGAACATTTCTACGACTACCGACCCCCATGAACCCTCATCAGCATCATTACTATGCTGATGTGTTGCCCTCCATCTTACCTCCTCGCCAATGGGCCACAGATATACAACAACAAGGACAATACTGAATTAGTGACAAAAAGTGGTGTACGTAAGTTCCGCATGACCGCACGAAAGATGACAATGAAGCTGTCACTTTACGGCGGTATCATGTGAGAAATACCTTCCCGGTCGTGCTGGATCAATTCCGCTGCAATAACCATATACTACCTACTATTCACAGTAATAATAATAATAATTATTATTATTATTATAACAATAACATCCACAATTACACACACAAAAATCTATACGAACATTAATTACTGTTGAGAATCACAACAATAAAAGAAATAACACGTGAAGAGAAAAAAAAAAGTGTTTTGGCAGCAGCATGTCTCACAAAATGGCATGTCCTCGGCTTCAGTCAGTATTAGAATACTACTTAACCTGAACACCGATTTTCAGGACAACCAAAAATGGTTGTCCAAGGTAAAATCAAATAGAATTAAAAGGTGCTATTTGATTTTATCTTGGCGGTAGCGAGCGGCAGCTACAACAAGAGTAGTAGTACAATTGACCCAAGCCTCCAGCCTAACACCTTGTCTCTCTCGTTATTGTCTTGTCATCGAGATGCCCACTGGTAAATCAGTCTAGATAACAACATACGCGGCAATGGTGGCTTACTCGGCTCGCAAACCTCGAATCCCATAAAAGTACAGAAATATATTTTACGCGACACTCTCAATTCACTAACCAACCGCTACGCTAAGCACCGCACTTACAGCCAGCTACTGTGTATTGCCAAACGTCAAGAAGCCACACACTGTAATATAAACCTTCACTAATTACAAGTGATGGCGATATTACTTCATGTCTGCTAGTGATGAGCTGAAAAGGCCAAACCAAGAACGGCTTTGGTCTCGGTATCTGTATCCCCAATTGAACCACTTAACATTTACTCATCGCACAAACCGCGAGAGCATAGCTATCACTTTACGACTGTATGCTGAAAGCAAGAGGCAACTCAGCCCAATTTGGCTGACTGGACCGACGGAGCTGTACTACTGTACTGTACTGGACTTCTCTTCGCTTCCTTTCGTATCTACAAGTTTTGTATTAAATGAACTACAAGTATGAGTTTCTAATGTTGTTTTTTTTTTTTTGTATAATCATAAATTACCAATGTATATTAGTGCCAGATATTGTCATCATTATCACTGGCAGCCCTTATCGGTCCACTGCTGGACATAGACTGCTCTCAATGAACGCCAACACGACCGATCCCCTGCTACCCGCATCACACTTACCAGTATTTAATGACTTCCTGAAAAAAAAAACCTTTTTTTATGAAATATATTTTTAGAAAGAAGATTTTTTTAGAAAAAGTAAGAAGTTTTGTTGACAAATTTTCATTCGCACAAATAATTACATTATGTATACTTTGCACAAAAATTTAAAACAATTATTATAAAGAACTACGTCAGAAATTTCATAAATGAGTAATAAAATATATATGTATATTGGTACCTACAAAACAAAAGGACAGCACCAAATAATCAGAAGTATACTGCTCCTCACTATTGCCAATGTTAAGACGTGCTAACGACACGTAACTTTAATTTATTTAGTGTTTCGTACATATCTACATAATATATCGCATAGTAGAAGATATGGACTAAGTAATATAAACCCTCACCTGTTATTGATAGTGAGGAAGACTGTAGGTTAGATAATTTGTGTATAAATTAGACGCAAATAAGTTGTCTAAATGTGTGTAATAAATAGTAACCTTAACTTGCCCCAGGGGTCGGGATGGAAACCTGACCTCATTGGACGGCTCCGAAATCGGAGGGGCTGGTGTAGATTGCGTTATCAGCCCCCCCCCCCCCCTCCTTTTTGGATGAGCCCGGTCGCTTCCGAGGGACTGGCTCGGCGACTGGTCAATTTGCTGACAGGTCTGGGGCACCTTAGTTTTGGCGGCCAATGGTACTCGCGGGGTTTAAGTGAGTATTCAGTTCGGTTCCACACACACCATTGGATCCCACCCAGGAACTATGATAGTACGTTAAAGCATTTTAGCGCGAAAAAAAGAAGAATTTTGGGTCCTACAATATTGTCAATCATCAATTTCTATATTGTCCTACAATAGCCTATTTTCAACAGATCTTTAAGATTCTATATTGGGCTTTAAGATTCTATATTGGGCCTTCAATAGAGTCTAGTTTCAATAAAGGCGTTCCTCAAGGTCCTGTAGTGGGTCCCATGTTATTAAGCATATTTTTTTAACGTTTCACACTATTAGACCAGAATTACGCTAGGCAAAATATTTGTGTTTAATTCATATAGAAATTATTTAACTTACTATGACTTACTTGTACACATGAGAGTGGACTGACGACTTGATTAAGGTGGCGGGTAGCCATTGGGTGCAAGTGGCTCGTGACCGTGACCTGGGACGTGGCGCTCTATAAGAGAGGCATATGTCCTGCAGTGGACGTCATCCGGCTACATTTTATCATATGAGAGTATATTTCCCTTAGACCGCGTCTTAGACTATTAACATATCATTGTGTTCAACACACTGATAAACAGCACACAAAAGTAATGTTCAGTCAATAATTATCTAGAGATGTTATAACCCAATAATATAATATTTGTACTAGGAGTAATTAAGACTGTTTCTTGTGGTTTGTGGGTATGTTTATCGGTATATCCTGCTGTGTCTTATTCTAGCTGGATTAGAGAATTCTTCCCGAAACTTTAACAGAAGAAACCAAAGATGTGGAAAGGAAAATTTACGACATATTACGAAAAATTTGTTTCACAAATTATTTATTTAAAAAAAGATATTCATTTATTACTATTATGGGCAATGAAAGAGCGCCAACAGCGCCTATGATATAAAAAGTAACTAAATATGCGGTTCCAGTGTCGTTTTCCCTTGGCTTGATATTACAATTAATTACGTATTATAACTCTTTTATACATCTCTCCCATTTACGGGAGCGCGATGTAGATCCTCGTTTCTACTCCAAACCTGGTCTCGTCGCCTAAAGCGCACATATGCTTGTCCTCCCCCTTCTCCTCCTCTTCGCTTTTACAGCATACAGTCACGTCCGTGAGAAAGAGTTATTAGATACTAAATTCATTGATGGGTTTAAATACTATATTCTATTGATTGATTAAAATACCAAATTGTGATTATTCCAACATCTATGTCCACACACATCGCTCTTTGCTCCACGTATAAATTCTACATTCACAGCATATTTATAAATCAAGGCATTCACACTATTTATTTTGCTACCCATAACAACGTTTTTGTGATCAAATTTAGAACAATTACTAACTGATTGATTTCGATTTCGCAGGACACAATGAGTGTAACCTCTATTACATAAGTTGGTCCGGTCCTAATTCTATATCTTTACACTACACAGATCTTATTAATTTCTATATAATGTGCTGTTTTTTTACAGTAAACATATCGTCAGTATGTTCTTTGTTGCAATACCATTGGTATGGCATGGCCAAAATTAAAATAATTATTAAATTTCACGTAGTCATTCTGAATTTATGCGCTCATATAAACTTGGGGGTTTTATTTTTATATATACAGAAGAAGATATATACCATGGATAGCTTACTTAATTCGGAAAAAAAGGACTTTATATTTATATAACTCCTGGAGTCCTCTTAGATACCTAATTCATCTGATTTAAAGTAAAACAGTATCTATGTTTCTACTAATTCTTGTGTTTAGACTCGACCATGAGAGGAGATGAGGTGATGATCGATCCATTGAGATCACCAATATGGTCCCCCTTGCTATATACCATAATTTTACGACCGATTGGCCCGAAATTACTAAGCGCCTCTTGTAATATATACATATTATAAGAGAGTCTCCAAATAATGTCTATCTGTATGTCATTGACTGTCTCAAAATTTACTGAATGGATTTTCATACAGTCTTCCCCAATGGATAGAGCGATCCCGAGGAAGGTTTTAGTATAAGATTTGTTTATTATTCTCGGGAGCCGGGGTAGATCGCTAGCATCTTATAACAGGAACGATGGATTATCCCTCAAACAAATGATCTCAAATAAAGTATATGTAATAAAAATTTTGTGCAAAAACTACTAGATACATTTAAGAAGTTTAGTGACAATGTTTACGAAATAATCATCCTATAGTCTAATGACACTCTTACGCGACTCTTAAAATGATTATTCCACCTCTAGGGATGCCATACGCAACATAAATTAGTGTAATGTGCGTTATCATCTACGTTAAAGTACTCGTAAAATATTATATTTCTCGTTCAGTATTCGAAGAATTTGATTTAATTTTGATATTACCAAAATGACATTATCTTTACTTCCTTATGATTCTCTTAACACACAGTACAGCGTATAAATTCCGAAAATATAGTTCAATACTATAACATGAAATTCTATGGTAAAATAAGCTGCACCTTATTTATTTTGAAGCTCTCCACTTGTGTTATTTAATTTATTTATAATAGAGATCAGACAATCCTATTCATAACGCAGAAATACAGGTCAGTGCTGAGTACAATAAGATGTTCTCAGATTCAACGTCATAATTTTTTAAAGTAATTATAGGTAGCTATCACTCCACGCTAATGATAGTTCAAATCAATAACGTAAAGATATAATAACAGACTAGTAGGTTTCGCAATTTCAGCCACGTAACTCCGGTTCTATAAGCAAGAACTTATATACCTATTTTACATACTTATCAGTCCAAAAATGGGTGTATTTCACGCCTTTAGGGATTTAATTTCCAAAAATCGACGACGTACTGGGGTATCATAGGAGAATGTTATATATATACATATATATATATGTATATGTATATATATATTCGCATATTCACCCCCACCAACTCAAATTTAGAGTATTTTTTTTAATTTTGAAAAATCTGTAACTCTATTTAAGATCTTTATGGGTATTTAACACCTATTCGCGTGCAGTATCTATTTCGTGACTCAGTTTATATCGCAATTCTTAATCTGTCGTTTAAAAGTAGCCCGCGATAGTTAGTATTATTCTTAGTCACAATGAACCTGTTATATATTCTACACAATACATCAGCTTTACGGTTTATTCACCAACAACTGACCTACTAGTGAAGTGACTAACTAGTGAAGGCTTTTATGTATTTCAGTTTAGGGAGACGAAAGGGCGACAGATCCCATCTTTTCCCGTTTTCAATTGAAAATAATATTATTACAATGACAACGACAGAAGTTAAGCTTAAAGTATAAAAAGGATCAGTACAAAATTATATTTTATTAGAATGATATATTCAAATCAAGTATTTTCCTGAGTTTCTTGTAATATCTCCGTCTCGGCATCGCTGCCACAAAAATATTCAGAAACCAGGAGAAACAATGTTACTGCGACCCAAAGAGAAGACTGGCTAGTACGTAAAATCACTGCGTGTCATTTCAAGATTATCTGAATTGGCAGTGACGGTCCGGTCTCTCATGAGTACCGGGCCAAGGGTTGTTTTAATCACCATAGGGCCAGGGGCCATATCGTTACTACAGAGGTTCTTATTCTAACCCTTGACCACAGAAGACCGGTCTATTTTATTAGGCTTGAGTTTGTCGAGCTGATATAAGTAGCTAGTTTCATGGGTTTTATTACATTTGACCGTATTCAACGTAGAGCGACTTGAATCGTTGACGACCAGGTTGTTTCCGTGCAGCTTGATCCTTTGGCATTACGAAGAGATGTTGGCTCGCTCTACATCTTCTTCCGCATCTACAACGGGGAGTGTTCCGAGGAATTGTTCGGATTAATACCAGCAACGGAGTTCCACTCTCGGACATCACGGTGGAAATCTAAGTTCCACCGTCACCACCTTGATGTCCCAAAGTCTACAACTGTGCATTTCAAGCGCAATTTCCTACCACGCGCAACATCGACTCGTAACCAGCTGCCACCGTCGGTATTTCCGAACCGATACGATATGAGGTTATTCAAGAAAAGAGTTTACTCCCATCTTAAAGGACGGCAACGCGCCTGTATAACCACATGCGGATATCTATGAGCGGCGATAGTTACCTACCACCTGCTCGTTTGTCCCTTGTCCTATAAAAGAAATAATTGGCGGTCCGATTAAAGTTTCGTTAACAGTCGCAAAAGATAGCAAAGAACCAGTTTACATAGCTGTTACACATCTACGAGTATCTTGACATAAAAAGTGCGGAATTAAAATCTCCAAGAGAAGTAAGTGAGAGATTTTGCGGTGCGTAATATTTCTGATACATTTGACATTTACTGTGTCCATGATATTTAGAGTATTGTATAATTCAATGGTAGCTCAACGGGCTATTGTACGTGAATAGGCTCGCTGAAGCGGCAATGGGCTGGTCACACACTCAGTAAAACGGATGGCAGATGGGTCAGTAAGTTTCTGGAGCAGAGGCCGCGTTTAGGAAAATGAAGTGTTTGTTGGTCGACCGTTCACCAGGTGGGAAGACGATCTCCGTGCAGTAGCCGGTTCGTGATGGATGCGACTAGCAGGAGATCGGTCATGTTGGCGTCCATTGAGAGAGGCCTATGTCCGGCAGTGGACCGATAAGGGCTGATAATGACAATGATGATAATTCATTTATAATATTATTCTTATAATTATTACATATTCATTGAAAGCCATCGTATATTCAACAATGGACGAATAAAACATGATTTAGTCAATAACTATGTACACAAGGCACATATTTTAGCAAATGGCAATCACTATGATTGCCATTTGCTAAAATATGTATGATTGATGTTAGTTGTCTAGCTACTTGCTTGGTCTGCCTGTATCCGTTTGTTTTAACTTTTAACAAATAAATATACCGATTACAAATTCCTCCAAAATATCACCTTGACAAATCATTGTAAACTGCGTACGCCGAAGCCACCAGTGCAGAAATCCACCACCTATCTGATCACGTAATGCACCAAATACAAGGATAATAAGAGTTGCGTTAACAAAACTACTTACATCATACCCCCTTTACTAGCTATTACTACGTATCGTCGAAAATAAAATTAATAATAAATAAATAATTCAGTACATTGTTTGAGTACTATTTCCAAAGTTCCCAGCACAGTACCTCAGCAAAATCGAAGACTCCTACCCTATACTAATAATATAAAGCAGAACAGTTTGTTTGTTTGAACGCGCCAATCTCTGGAACTACGGTCTTTGTGTTAAATAGTCCACTTATCAAGGAAGACTATACGCTATATACCCTGACGATACGACTATCATGACCAGAGTTACTCGAGTGAAACCGCGGGGTGATACTATAACAATATAAAGTTGAAGAGTTTGTATTGTTCAACACTCTCATTTCAAACTCAGAAACTGCTGATCTTATTTACAGCATTATTTCGATGTTAGATAGCCCTATACCGCAGAAGGTTATACGGCTCATATGAGCGGAGCGGAGTGCCCCTAGTGTTACAGAATAATTACAACATTTAGCTTTCTATAACACCTATTTGAAGATATCGAACCGTTCGTTTCAAAATACGCCGTTCTCCAATTAAATCTCTCCATTACCTTTATTAATGAACGCTTAATTTTTTTGGAATGTAAAAGTATCCATTGCAAAATTTTCAGGGTCTCAATATTTAGGTTAGCTTGTGATATGAATTTTTAATTATCATCTGATATTTTTCTTATGAAACTCGTGGAATTTATCTTCTGTTAGAGTCGATTAAATACTTACGTGTTGATTAGTAACAGACCTCGAAATCTATTTATAATATCCCGGCTTTGTTTATTACATATCTTGCAATGCTTTTTATAATCAAATATATTACATTTTTTTCGGATCAGAACTTATTTTGTGGAAGCAAAGAAAAGCTCAATACTGCTTCATCGGATTGCAATCAGAATTAATAATGTAATGGCGAATGATTATTGTCTAGTACCTGTAACGCAAGTCCTTACGGTGCTTATCACTGGGCTAAACTAATGTGGTGTTATAAGTCCACAGAAATTATTATTATTATTACCAACGGACGACACACACAGCTACGGCTTACAGTTAATTAGAGTTGCAGTTGTGTGCATTGAATAGACGTAGATAGTGGAAATTAAATATTTATTTATTTTGACTGATCATTATTATCTTTATAGAAATGAAGAGCAACATGTCAAGTTTAATTGCTAATTTATTGCTCAGCACTGCACAAGATATCTGGCAGACGTTCAATACTGTAAATTACCGTACGAGCAGATAATTATTTTAAGACTACCAACATCCATAGACATCACAATTGTCCGTGACCCGCACAATTGTCATGCAGACGTTCAATACTATAAATTACCGTACGAGCAGATAATTATTTTAAGACTACCAACATCCATAGACATCACAATTGTCCGTGACCCGCACAATTGCCATGCAGACGTTCAATACTATAAATTATCGTACGAGCAGATAATTATTTTAAGACTACCAACATCCATAGACATCACAAATGTCCGTGACCCGCACAATTGCAATGCAGACGTTCAATACTATAAATTACCGTACGAGCAGATAATTATTTTAAGACTACCAACATCCATAGACATCACAATTGTCCGTGACCCGCACAATTGCCATACAGACGTTCTGCTATCTCTCCTCCCCTGTAAAACAAGAGTTCAATCAAAAGTACTAAAATGTATCGACTGTCTTTACATAAAAGATATTACAGGCACACTAATTATATCTCTGGTAATTAGTTCGTAAAAGTCAAAAACGTGCACTAAAAGATAAAGGACCGTACGTAACCGACCGTTGCTGTACCGTATACACCAAAATCGGAATTCATAAAAAAGTAAAACAAAATAACATAATTATTTATATAACATTTATTTTATCAGCCTCAACATACAGTATAAAAGCGATCTTACATAATCTCAACAAGGCATATACAGACAGTGAAAATATAACAGCTAACTGACACACTTTGCATACATTAATTTACTCTATCAGAAACAATTTGTGGGGACCCAACAGCGCGAGAAAAAAAATACACAGGTACTTCCAAAGATCAAAGCGATATGCTAAAAATACTAAATCATCACATTTCAAACTTATCCTATAAGGTACTGGAGTGACCTAACAATATAAAGGCTTAGATTAATTCCAGCCGTGATGATGAGGATGTTCTTCTTCCTTCTTTATGATGTAAGGCACGTGCACCTTGACTGGGTACGGCACTTCCTTGACCAAAGGAACTGGGACTTCTTTGTAGACGGGATAAGGCTTGTCGATTGGAACTTTCACTTCATATGGTACTTTCTTCTCGACGGTGTATGGGACTTTCTTGTACACATCATAAGGTTTAGGCACGGGTACCTTAACGGGTACTGGGTAAGGCTTTTCGACCTCAACCTTGTAAGGCTTATCTACAGGAACTTTAACTTCATAAGGTACAGGTTTGTGGACTGTTACTGGGTAAGGTTTTTCTACGTGAACAGGGTATGGCTTTGGTACGTATACATTGTATGGTTTATCGACTGGAACTTTGACTTCATAAGGGATTTTCTTGACAACTTCATAGGGTTGGGGTACTTTCACTTCATATTTCACGGGAACTGGGTACTTCTTTTCAACGGTGTAGGGTTGAGGAACTGGTACCTTTACTTCATAAGGCACTTTCTTCTCTACAGTGTATGGAGTAGGCACTTTGATTTTAACTTCGAACGGCTTGTCAACGGGGACCTTGACTTCGTAAGGTACTTTCTTCTCTACGACATAGGGTTCGGGTACATGGACGGGGTACTTGACGTATTCCTTTACAGTAACTGGTACCTTCTTTTCTACAGTGTATGGTTGCGGGTAGGGCACCTTGACCTCATAAGGCACTTTCTTCTCAACTGTATAAGGTACATGTTTCTCGACGGTGTATGGTACTGGAACTTTCTTGATGACTTCAACGGTCTTAACGTGATGATGGTGATGATGGCCATGATCACTTGATATGGGCTTCCATGAATCACCGGAAACTCCACCAAATTCACCACCTCCATGTCCATGACTTTCCAAACCGCCACTCAGGCCCTCGTGGCCACCATCTCCTCCACCAAAACTGTGGCCTTCATCTCCTCCGCCAAAGCTGTGGCCACCATTTCCTCCGCCAAAGCTGTGGCCATCATCTCCTCCACCAAAGCTGTGGCCACCATCGCCGCCACCGAAACTGTGGCCACCATCACCAAAGTCGTAACCCCCGCCTCCGCCGCCGTAAGATCCTGTGTCGTATATGCCTCGCTTTTCTTGCTTTTTCTGTTCACCTGCTGCTTGCTTTTGTGTGCCTTTCTCTTCGCTAGCTAAAGACACCACAGCCAATGAGGCTACTAAAACAACCTGGAACAATAAGTTAAAATAGATTAATATAATTTACCACCACATTGTAGGTCATTGTCTCTGCGACAGTACAAGTCATCGACACAAGCAGTAGTTTCCTTGTGTTAGGTTAGACTTTTCTTTGAATGATTTAGTGTTTTCATTAGGTATAACTACTACCGTAGCATAACAATGCAATTGATCCTATTAAAATTTTACTAGTTTACTTAAAATTCTGTTCAGGACACGCTACACATACCACATTTGATTTTCTAAAACACATTCGTTCACGTTATTTGCGGATTTTAACCACTTTCTATTTCTGTTTATAATTGCGGACACATCGCTAATTCTGTACAAAAGCGAAACATTTAAATTATACATAATGGCATTAGATACTTTTTCACGTTTTTACACATCACATTAAACAATAGGTGGAAGTGTAAAATTGCAAAATGCTCACGCTCTTTTATAGTCTTCTCTAATAGAACTGTTAATGACAGATAATTATCATTAACACTTTTCAGTATCATTAGAATTTTTAAAGATGTACCCGGTTTCTTGAGAAATAGATAGATAAAGGGTGAAACTGTAAGGGCAATTACAGCCAATCCAAATATCAGGATTTTTACAGTTGAGATAATTGTATAGTTTGGATCTATAATTCAATTAGATTATGTGTTGATAAAAGTGACTATATTATGTGGCTCCAAGCTTGCAACTAAAGGAGGATGACTACTTTAATAGTTTCTTTTTCTTCATCCTAGCCTTATGTAACCTCCATATCTAAAAGATCAGGTAGCTGGCCCCGATATTGTCTGATATGTAAGCGAGGAATTGAGCGACTGCGATCTGACCTCTGCAACCCTGGAAAGTAACCAGGCCCAATCCTGGATTAGGTCGGAATAGAATATACGAATTCGGTTTCCCTCACGATGTTTCCCTTCACCGTAAGAGTATTCTGAAAATGTACTTACGTTATAAATACCTAAAATATTCAAACATAAAATGTTTCAAAATATGGAACAAAAAATAACATTGCGCAAATTTATCTGTAATTCCTATAAATTGCAACAAAACGTATACTATTTACTGAATCCCGTAGATGCATGATAGCATTACTGTACAGTTGTAGCAAATAATATACATGCAATGATGTGCCCAGTCATGGCACGGGAAAGTCTGCCTGTCGCCAGCTTGCAGTTTCCTAAGATACTACTTTTTATTACTCTCTCGGAAGTGTCAACATGGATTATTGATACTCGCTCGACTTGAAGATCGAAAGCCAACGTGTTATAACATGTTTCATGTGTTACGACCGAGACATAAACACACCGTACAATGACCCTGTATTACTTGATTTTATGGCGGCAATCTAGTCGCTCTGAAAGCTGTACTGATTCATTGATGCATTCTAATGCATATTTGTATATGAAAACATATCTAAGTGGAAATATCTTATAAACTCATAAGATATTTCCACTTAGATATGTAATAATTTCCTATTTTCCAGTGGAATGCTTCGTCCACCGTAATATACATTAAAGACATTCATTTTTTCAATACGAGACTTCAAGTATGTATCACAATAGCAAGAGTATCATAACATTTCATAATGGCAAATATATGTGTAGAAATAAACTGGCCAATGTACAATTTATAGATGATACTAAAAATGTATTCTCTAACTGCTGTAATCTATGTTTGCTAATTTTTTAAACGTCCAGGTGAACAATATCAACGAGATATTGTTAAATTATAACTGAAACTAATAGAAAAACTATAATTACTATCACCTTCTAATCGATCCGGTAATTATGAGCAAACTTATTTTAAATGACATGATCTATTTTGACATTCTTTGAAAAAAATTATATAATTCAATGTTTTAACCCTTCACAGACCAATCAATTAAAAAGGTCACGAAATTTTATTTCCAAATAGTGATTTGTAATAGTAATTAATTAATTATATTTTATTAGTAACGTACCTCGGAAGTGAAGTCATAAGTCTTTGCGACTCTACGTGTCGCAAACCATCTGTTACGTTCAGCTTATATAATGTTACAATAAATATATACTCGTTACACATAAATTATTGCATATTGTGTATAAACAGTGCTGCATGTTTGCCATTCTGGTAACCTCCAAGATAAAAGTACGAGGGAAAGACCATGCGATGTTTACATATCAAACAAGGAATATGTATTGTTATATAATGGAATTTAGTATGCCAAATATAATGATTGTATATATGTATTCGAGTTTATGTACTTAATTTCTCTCATGCAACATTCGCAACAAACAATGTTTTTGATTAAAAATATGCAAATGATAAAACATATAATGTTTAATACGGTCGGGCAAAGTTACTGCGCGGAGATTCCAGACTAGAATAATGTTTACATTATTCTAGTCTGGAAAAACACACCCTTGGCAGGTTAGAGCTTCATGAAATTCGATCTTAGCGGATGTTTACATCCTAAAAGGAACCTACCTGCCCACATTTCAAGTGTTATAGTTTATGAGGTTTCATGATTAATCATTGAGTGGTATTATACTTTTATACTAGATTACTTTTCATTCCAAAAAGAGAATGATTGATCAGCCTGGGGTTCTATTTCACGGGAGTGAAACAATAGTGCACACCAAGTGGTGGATTATGATTACTATACTATAGATTCTGGACAGCTCAATTGCTCCAGAAATGAAACCTAGAATATCCATAATCGGTAATCCCACTTTTTAACCACTATATTTATGGTACATTAGAAAGTAGGAACCTCGCTATCTAAGCAACTCAACTAAATGGTTATTAAGACAGCCACGCGTTATTATGCATATTATATAAAACAAAACGTAATGATTGGTTTCCTTCACTCTCGGATAGCTACGTTAATAACACTGAAAATGTTTCCGTATTCTGTTCACTTACAACAGAACTATCTGTGTACAACACAAGTAGGAATACCCTGTTAGATAATGTCTTCGTTGCGTTGTAAAGAAAACTGACGCGTTTTGATCCATTCTTAAACGGACTTGGCTCACCACTTGTTCACACCGTTGATATCCTGTGTCGCCAGGATCAACAGCGGCAAACACAAAGACCCTTTGATATGATCGTATGGATCCCAATGGAAAAGCTAAAATACGTAATGAATTTAATCAGAAAAAAATAGGAAGAGCTTACTAATGATTACTTCCCAATTCCAATTTAGCTATGTTTGTCAGTAAGGTCGTCCAGCTTATCAGTTAAGATGGTCAGTGACTATATAAAATTCGTTTTAAAACAGTTCCATTGTAAATAATAGTTATTATACCGTAGTTATAGAAAAATTCCTGCAAATTACACAGGATCGAACCGGAAATAATGCTGTGGTAACGAAGAGAAGAGTACAATATGTGCTAGTCGGTCAGAGTGAACTTATTTTAAATATTCTGTCTATCGATGGACTTGACTACTAAGAGATACAATTATGGTATATGTTCCATTCAAAATTTGTTGTATAAGAGATATGGTGTTGCGCGGCCGTAAAGGAGCGAAAACCTGTAAGTCATGACTTGCAAAATTTTCTAGTTGTAGAGAGGTACTTACAAGGACATACCGGCGTGGTTTGTCTGTAAAGCGATAGTTGCACCGCCCGTTATAAACTTATTTAATTCTAACATTTCATACCATCTACTCTAAAACTACTTCCTTTATGTTAGTGAGTATATTAGCTACGTATTCGGCCATTAGCAAATTAAAGAAAATCCGGGGTAAAAAGAAGATAATTTTAAATAATACAAAACCAGATGTTTTAGGGTTTTTACGACTTTTGCAATTGTTTTTACAAAGAGTTTTGTAGTTCAAAGAACCAAGTAGGTTCTGTCATTTATACACCCAACTCTTTACAGATAATTCAATAAACGAAAATCTGTTTTGCAACAATTATATATTAATATAACAGAAAAAATAAAAAGAAGAAAATAAACTCATTAATTTACTTTAAGAGCTACCATAGTAAAAGCTATAACAAATTGACATTTTTAAATAAAGTAGACGTATTAATTTCACTAAACACATCGAGGTTGGTACCTAGCCTTTATTCTTTTATTCACGCTCTCATACGCTAAAAGACTTTTATAATTTTATCAAAATTGGTAAATATCCTGACTACTTGGATTAGAATTTTTTTTAACTGAAATCTTTAGGAAAGCCAAAAAAAGTGATCCACACAAATACGATATTTAAAAAACATTTACAATTGTTATGTCTAATCATCACCACAGATAAAAGACCTCTACCTAATCACCACACTCCTGAAATGTCTTTTTAGACTACATCTCATTCATAAAGAAATTACTTGTTCATTAATCGAGAGAAAATAATTAGAGTATATACAAAAAGGACGGCTGGAAAATCATGAGCACTTGAACTTAATTTATATTAACAGTAAAAATCTTTACTTCTACTTGTAACAAAACAGTATTTAGAAAATATTTCATGTACTTAATCAATTCCCGTCATCCTTTTTTGAATTCCGAATAAACACTATTTTTGACACTGACACTTCACTTTTTTTTAACTCACCGAAAACTTCATGTTGCAAAGTCTTCGTTCGCCGAAGACCTGTCTGGTACGGTGACTTGTGTGTTCTAACTAGTGAGCTTTATACCGTCCCTCCCACTTACGGTCTCATGTAGAAGGGTGACGGTTTAGCATTATAGTAATTTTATGTGTTAATTGTAACTTACTGTATTATCTGTATTCAATCTTTAAGTAGAGTGATTTTTAATATAATGATGTGCTAAAAAGTATAATAAAAAGAAATTAAATAAAAGCACATATTGTGATATTTAGTCAGATGGTATCTTATTATTTTGTTCACATATCGACTGCCTTCCCAATAACCAACTACACTTGGAATTTTTTTGACGAATAGGATTAATAAAAAAATTATTACATAATGGCATTTTAATAAATAAAAACAAATTAAACAATTACAAATTCATTTTTCGGAAAATTAGAGATAAGTAGATGCGGTAAATGATAGGTTTATAAGAAAGATGTGTTTTCCATTTTGATACGTATCAAAAACATATTTTAACATTACAACTTATTTAGAATCACGTTCCAAAAACTGTTACCCTTATGGAATCACTTTGTTGTCCATCTGCCTGTCCAACTGTCAAAAATCTTGATGGTAAGCACCTGAGGACCTAAAGTAGATAGGATGAGGCCATAAGCGAGATAATAATACTTACAATGCAGACATAGGGTAAAATTAAACTTGGTAATTCATAGTTATATCACGGAGAAAGAAAGCTAATACAATTTGTACTTCTATCAAAATGTGTAACTTTGTCAACTTCCGTCGATAATTCGTCATTCTACGAACCTTCCGTAGGTACGAAACCATCCTTATGTGCTTCAGAATCTACTTTTACTGAATTGGTCTATCATTCTATTTATTATGCTCTTTTAACGCATTTATAAGTAGGTACGTACATGGATAATTTTTAGTTAATATCATCAGTCAGTATGAAATCATGATAACCGGTTTGCCAGAATAGGCTGCCGATATTCAGAGTGAAAAATTAAATATACGACACTATTAACTAACCTTCTCTGACGTTTTCTCATCATCATCTAATTTAAATGTATTATTTTGTAACAAAAAAATGTTTTCATGATCTAGTGTATAGCATTCCATGATAGGGCAAGGGTACAGAAGCGCACCCCATGCCATCCAGCCTAGTCCATGGTCGAACTATACTGCGCAATGACACTATCAGCGCTATCGAATATTTTCCTGAGAATAACAATTCCCTTCATACTCCCTAGAGATGCCGTTATGTCGATGCAACTGGGAAACCATTTTCTTTTACATAATGCTGATGTGACTACCACGATGAAGCGTTTCGTTAGAGTTGCAGATGACCTAATCGAATGTGGCCATTTGGAGGGATGGGGTGAAGGCAACACGCCTGCATTTGTGGTGTTAATGAGCGTCGGAAGTCACCAAAATAGACCCAATCGCTCGTTTGTCCCATACTATTAAAGAGGCTCTTGTTTTAGATGATGTTTCCTATACGCAACAGACTTGAACTTTTCAAGGAACACGGGGGCGTAATACCTCCGAACCCATAACTAAGGACTGGTTTTATGAAATTTAAAAATTCCAATATTACTTTTGTCCTGGCCTTGTTCTTGCCACCTAGGACATGATCCCGAAGGCTCGTAATCTGCAGCCCAATAATGAACATCTGCAAACGTGACAAATAACAAAGCTTCAATTAAGAGATATTATGACCAAATCGGAATGGCCATGATTAAGATTTGTGATATAACAGCAACAGAAAACACAGAGATTGAACGATGTGAAGGCATCACACATCGTAACGTAGTAATCATACGCAGAGAAACAACTACTAACCTACATAAGAATAGAAAGTAGATAATAAATACAATTTACAATCATAATCGTTTTTGTGCTCCATGTTCAATCCATCATTTATAATCTACATCAGCTGTGTTCCATTTAGGGTCCATTCAGGGTACCGACACCCGACGTGTCTCATGCAATGGACACTTCCATCAGCATAGCGCAATAAAAAATACCCATGGCCATGACTTTCAATGAACGTTCAGCTAGCTTATCACATCTGAACATATTCAGTTTTTGAGTTTCTTTCTTCTACGACTGACTCTTTTCTTGAAGATTTCTAATCTTCAAGAAAAGAGCCTACTTAGCTCTAAATGGCTAACACATCTGCGAGAAGTGTTGCAGATGTCTGTGGGCGTTGGTGATCACTTGCTATCACGTGGCCCAACTGCTCATTTTCCTCCTATACAATAAAAAAATAGAGAGAACCTGATTCGAAGACAGACATTGATTGAAAAGCAGGCATAAAAACAAAAGGTGCAATTTGAAATGGGGAAGATTGAAATTTATGAAGCAGAAGATTAGTCGGCGCGAATTTTTGCAGTTTTCAAATTTATCACAGAACCTTTATGAGGATATTTATACATACGTTCAACATTTAACTGCCCTACATGATGACGCCAAAATCCGATTTCAGGATCTTCTGACAATGAAAATTTCGCCATGGACCATAAATCCTTAAGATGAAGCGGAAGAGGAAACTGTGAGTTTCCAAGAGGAGTTACTAGAATATCTGTCAAGATATTTACACATTCTGTGTTGTGATGACAGCTGATGCCCGTATCTGATACATACAATATCCAGTATGGCCCCGCAGGCCATGAGATGAGGACACCTAGGGTGTGTACCTCTCTGATGTGTTACAGCCTTGCCGTTATACACGTAACACTGTTCACCCAGAGTCTTAGGATGGTCACGTAGCCCGCCATATGGCTTCCCGACATAACACTTCAACACACATAAGCATATAACAAGAAGGCGAAACAACTTAATTTTGTCGAGTGCTAGTAATATGGTAGAAATATAGTTGCCCACAGGAAGTCAGTTCTGTGCCTGACGTGGCTTTGGTCGTAGGGTTGCCGTCCTATCGTTATAGGAAGATTTTTTACGACTACCGCCGCCCATGATAATCTCTCTCTATTTCATGATCTCCATAAATACTATTCCGAAGCGTTGCCCTCGTTTTCACCTATTCCCCAATGGGCCACCGGCTACACATAAACCCGCGCGATACGCGACACCGAAGATGCATTTTAAGCCGGTATCATGTGAGCGAGATGTACCTTACCGGTTGTCTCGGCCCAACTCCGCTATAATGCAGCATGGCATTACCTCAAGATGAATGAATAGAATAGAATAGAAATATATTTATTCTCTGCTATAGAACATCACAGACAAAGTAAACATAGTATAAAAAATGAAAAGAAAAATCAAATACAGTAGGCACTTAGATATAATTGTTATCTGTACAGCGATGCTGTGTAAGGAGCATAGGATGGGATGTCACTCGGCATACGATGGAGAATTTAGATTCACCGCCACCGATTTTCAGTGACCTCCCAGGGTTAAGACGGAGGGCAGTGACAACTGACACGTTCAAATATTTCGTCGCACATAGGTAATGAATTCATTTTTACGCACATACACAATGTTTCCTGCGTAGTTGGCTATTCTCTATAGAGACTGGCCACCGTAATTCGGTCAGGAACACTCGAGAGAAAGGTTTGTCACCGCCGTATTCCGGCCATTGCTGACTCTATAGATATCTAATACCATTGCATTATCTACTGAAGTCTATAAGCAGATGAAACACCATTATCCATGCGATCAGGTTGACCGCAATTATTCAACGTTTATTACTGCTTATAAATGAATCATATGTTTTGGAAATTTCATACGGAAGAGCGCACGAGGTCGAATTACATTATATGGAGTAGCACGTATTTACTAATGTTTCTTTACATGACCCCTAATTACAAATTCCATTGTCAAGCACACTCAGCTTCACACGTCTATATACGAGGTGTATTTTTGTATAGCGTAACACCACAAGCGAACAGTAAGCGGTGCTAAATTCTCATTTGTACCCCATGTTAAAGTGTATTGATCCTTCGCGTTGTCAACGCTTGTTCAACTTGGCTCTGTCTATTTTGTCAATATCTAATAAAATAAATAAGTGGGTACTGTTACGTTTCTCTTAGTACCGAACCCAATTAATAGTGTAGACCGTACATTGTCCTCGATAATGAAAGGAAGATAAAGAGAATATGTGGAATACTAGAAATGTGTTGTAACGTCACTTGGTCAAGGTTATCATAAAAATCAAAATAAACGTAGCGTCATTAAGCAATCATCTTTGTAATGTACCAATCGTTTTATTCATTATATGTTATATAGTTTTGCGGACAAACGGGCAGTCACCTTTTGGTCTTTTGTGTTAGCTTAGCACCTGCTGGTCCAATTTAGCAGCAATGCAGCAACTCCACACTTGGAACAATAGTGTACAAGTCGATCGCATTCAAACTGAGGAAGGTTTGAAATTTCTCTTCTATTGTTATTTGACTTATAGTCAAATAAAAATAGAAGATATTCAGCTATTAAACGAGGTCTAACAAGCGCGAGGGCTAGTTTTACAGCGGTGCTGTGGAGAATGCCTAGCCGTGTGTGGTGTTACAAACTGTGCGCTACGAATGTTTTCAGGTTTCGTCGCAATAGGACATATGAAAAAAGACAATCATCAATTCATCTTAGAGCCTAAGATGAATTGATGATTGTCTTTTTTCGCACTTAGTAATGACTTGTAGAGGCTATGTAGTGTTCTCACGTATTTTAAATATTTCTTAGCGTGGCTAGCATAGGCCGGTGAAAACGCGGCAGCCCGAGGCATCTGGGACCCGATGAAGAAGAGGCCCAACTAAGTAGCCTTAAATCAAATCCCATCCAGATGCCAGGAACGGTCCAATAATCTTAACTCAGAGATTATCGCGTATCAAAGTTGCACAGTTTGTACCTTTCCACATTGCAAAATTTGTGGCCTTGCACAGATGGCTATTGGTTTGACAGTGCACAAGTTGTCCCTTTTTAAAGCGTGTTACCTTTATATATAATAACCTAACGGATGTGTAACATGCAATTATCTGTCAATATCAGTCTTTCACATTGACACGTGTGTTTAAATTTAACCCTAGGGTCAGAGACCTGAAACCCCCTTTTTTTGATTATGCGTATTTTAAGGACACTCTATTGGTATCTTACCCAAATGAAAAGGTAACTAATTGATAGTGACAGTTTTTCGATATGGAAACCATTTTGTTTAAGGTTACCACCTACCATGATATTTTGATTTCTTCCTAAAAAACCTAATGAGTGGGTAAGCTCTAGGGTAGAGTTTTCGATTTCGCTTAGTACTTACCCGAATTACTCAGTACATTTGGTTAGCCTTTAGCCAGGCTAATTCGATAATTTAAGTATCAGATTTACAGGGTATTTGGAAACAAGTCTATGAAATAACCAATCAAATACCCCTTTAAGGGTAAGCGGTCCCGGTCCCTGCCTAGGATACAGATTACTAAGTATGTAAAGTAGTGTGTGCGTGGGCTGCCTGTATTTTGTACACGGTCCTCTTAAATCAGTGGTTCTTAACCTTTCAGTCCTGTAGGACGATTAAATGAAATTTCCACTTTTTATGGACCACTTGGTTCATTGATTTAGAGGTAATATACAGTACCTAGAGAAATTAAAGGGTCTGACGCCTGTTGACACATGTTACTTACTAATTATTTGTCAACGTGGCACGCGGACCACTGAAGATGCTTCCAGGGATCGCTAGCGGTCCGCGGACCACTGGTTGTACAGTCTCTCAAAATTGCCTAAAATTTAAATATAAAAAAATACTAGTTTCCAAATACTAATTAGCATAAAATTCTATAACATCATGTCTGCAGTGTGTAAAATTATATGTACTTATTTGCAACAGTTTTATAACGTTTATGTAATAAATAAGGAATGTTCTTTTTATATCTACGAATGCTTTCTAGCTATTAAGATTTTTTTTTATTTATGTGTATATAATTAATAAAACATATACATTATTTCGCGGGTTGGCGGAGGGCAAAATACAGATGATTACAATTATCCAGATATCTATAAGTCATATATATATATATATATATATATATATATATATATATATACTATTTTGTTTAGGACGTTTAAATTACGCCAATTCGCATTTAAGCCAGTTAAAGCTTGGTTATAGTATGGTTATTCAGTACCTACGTATATGCTACACTTTTGATTTTTTCATTTAAACAACTAGAAATTGGATCAAGTTATTAATGTATGCGTTATGTGACAGTAGATGAAACATGGATACGTCATTATACTCCTGAAACAAATGAACAATCTAAGCAGTGGACTGAGAGCGGAAAACCTGCGCCGAACAAAAACGGTTTTGGTTTTGTGTGTGGCGACTATTTTTTTCGGATGCTCGAGGGATTATTTCAGTGGACCTTTTGCAAAGAGGTAAAACAATAAATGGAGAGTATTATGCAAGCTTGCAGCAAAAACTTTCTGAAGAAATCCAAAAGAAACGGCCTCATTTAGCCAAAAAGAAAGTTTTATTCCACCACGACAAAGCACCTGTGCACTCGTCAAGGGCTGCAGTTGCCAGACTCCATGAATTGCGGTTGGAATTCTTACAGCATCGAGGTAAAAGGAAACTAAGGTTTTTCTTTGTCGTTTCGAATACTTAACAATCACCCCTCGTAAGTACAGGTAAGTAGGTAATTTTTTGTAATTAATTAAAACATCATGAACTTTTGTAAGTTTTCGCTATTCTGATTGTGCTAAATTCCTGAATATTTCTTAAATTAAGCACACACAAACATGAAATTCTGGTCTATCGCAGAACCTATATGACCTAATGGTCCGGTTCTACAATAGTAGTCTATGGGAATAATAAGCCTGCAAATGTATAAATTCGAGTTTATTATTGTAATCTACTTAATAAACAATAATATTTAACCTCAGGTCTGTTCTTTAAAGAATGGTCTATGCTACTCGCTCATTATTCTCATGACTAATTCCGGGATAAGTGAAGGAGTGATTTTTGCTTATATAATATAAAACTAAAGATTTTGTTTGTCAAAATAACACTCGCATATTTATGGAACTGCCATAATTAAAAAAAAAATATTGTGTTGAATAGTCCATTTATCGAGGAAGGCTATTATAGGATATATTCCATGACGCTACGAATACTAGTACCGGAGCGATGCGGGTGTAACCACAGGGTGGTACTAGTAGATAATATGTGCAGTTATATATGAAGTATGAACTGTGCACTATAACAAGAACAACTACCTTCTACAAATGTCTTCCGATACAATAAATTCAACAACATTATGGGACCTTGTAAACTATCAAAATGCTATCAAAAATTGTTTGACAAAATCTAAACTACTTATAAAATAACAAAGAAAATTATTTATTGCACAATCACTCTAAATAACCATGACAAAACATAGGACAGATTAACTTAACAAAGGTTCCTAAACCTTTTATAACAATTCGGCGCTATAATAGAGATCATTTACGCAATATACAATCAACTTTATCAGATTCAAAGTTCAACATCAGAAAGCATTTTGTCGGATGTGTGGATGTATGCTAACGCGTTCCCGGGCTTGCTCTCAAGCGTTAGTGGCTCTTTTTTTTGGGCCTGCACTTTTGCTGTGGAAGCGAAGAGAAGCCCAATACAGCTTCATCGGATTGCTGTAAGTGTCCGTCGGGCAACGAGACAAGGCCTGAGGTAAGGAGGGTTTAGGAAATGAGGACCGACCCCACGCAAATAAGAGAGATGCATTCCAATGGATCTCTCTCATACATTGAATGGCAAAGACATCCATTTTCAAAAATTAAATTTATTTTTTATTACAAGTGTTTACTAGTGGCCAGATCTATAAATTTGCTTTTCTATAAGATGACTCGCATTTCCTAGTTAGCTCGAGTATCTGACTTTGCTTTTACAAGCTGGCTCTGATATGGAGTGAGCCTTCGGCCTCGATCTTCCAAGTAAATATTTAATCTGCGTAACCTCTACAAATGTCGGTGACCATCTATACTCGGTAGTTTTTTGTTTGCCTCTCTCTAAAGATTGAAGCACCTGGTCTAGTATGAGTCCGACTGGCACATAGGGGTTTTTTGCGTATGCCAACCCTCATTTTCTTTGGTTTGCGCATAATCTGCAGTATATTTTTTTCTATACAACTTAAAAACCTCATTATTTGATATGAATTTCGGCCCTTAATCCTACCAAAGTCGTGAGAATAATCTCTTGACAGACTGACAACAGGAAGGTTATATAAAGAATAACCCCTCGTAATTATCCTTATCTACCGCATCTTAAACGGAATCATGCGCGCGCCGCCCATCTAGTGTAGAGAGGGGGAGTGGCATTGGGAAGTGTCATGCTGTATGCGTGGCATCCTCCTATGCAGCATGGCACTACCTCTAGGTGTTAAATAATTAATTAATTTAAAGTGTTAAATATGCTTTTCAAATTTAATTTTTTTATGGAATCTCTATATTACTTAAAACCAAAAATGACACTTCGTTCCATTTTTCACTTTGCCGTTTTTAATAACCAAGGACACAACACACACAGGACAAGAAAGTTTCGTAAAAATGGATAATAATATGTACTCAAATGTCGTAATACTATATGTTGCAATAGCTTTCAATCAATATCGTGGCAAGGAGATGCAATCGGTTACATTTATAAATCATTTTATAAATGCTTATGTTCGCCATTCACTGTTTCTCTTTATACATTTACAGCAAAAAGCAATTAATGCAAGAAAGACAAATAACCTCCAATATTTGTGACAATTAATTTTATAATTTTATATGGAAGCATATATAACTCTTAAACTTCTTACTCTCTAATTCTTTATTCGCTATGTAGAGAGTGAGTCTCTTCAAGAAGACACCCAAGTTATGAGGGAAGAAACAGTAACGTCAGCCATTTGGTAAAAGTGCAACGCATCGGCGCATTGTGCCGTTGTTCGTGGGTGTCTCGTTTGCAGACCTATAAAAAAAGGCGAGTTGTGTGAGGTTTTTAATGATCCAACACCCTGTGATGGGCACGCTGCGGAAACTCTTGCAGAACCACATCTGCCATAGTTATTCTTGAATTGCCCTTATGGGCATCTTACGAGGCGGTGGCTTCTAATCACTAC
Source organism: Eumaeus atala (assembly GCA_017140195.1). Classification (NCBI taxonomy): domain Eukaryota; kingdom Metazoa; phylum Arthropoda; class Insecta; order Lepidoptera; family Lycaenidae; genus Eumaeus; species Eumaeus atala. The sequence continues at coordinate 1,350,477 of JAFELO010000097.1, read as the reverse complement.
TGACGTCCATAAACATTCGCATAATTACTATAGAAATGCGTAGTCTTCCTTACCTACTCCCCTAATGGGCATTTACAAAGAAACTTTCAGATTTTAATGAAGTAAGTAATTTATTGAATTACTTACTTCATTAAAATCTGAAAGTATAAGTTCAATAATGCTTTCGAGGACGTCTTCAAGACTTTAAACTGGGCAGAATGCGGCATAAATATTAACGGCGAGTACCTCTCACATCTTCATTCCCCGAAGATATCGTTGTGTTGGCCGAATCGTCGGAGAGCTTGCAGGAAATGTTGCACAGCCTAAATGAATCCTTCCGACGTATTGGCATTAGGTTGAACTTGGACAAGGCAAAGGTCATGTTCAACGAACACGTTCTCCCCAGGCCGGTCAACGTCGACGGTGCTGTACTCGGAGTCGTGAAAGAATACGTCTACCTCGGGCAACTATTCCAATAAGGCAAACATAACTTCCAGAAGGAAGCCAATTTCAGGATTCAGTTGGGTTGGGCAGCATTCCAGAAGCTTCGTCACATTCTCACGTCACCCATACCGCAGAGTTTGAAGACAACAGTCTACAACCAATGCGTTCTCCCCGTGATGACCTAGGGGGCGTGGCCTCTTAATTTAGGACTGGTCCGCAAGTGCGGTGCAATGTTTGGTGTTTCTCTGTCCGACAGAATTCGTTAAGAAGTCATAAGGCAGTGAACTAAGGTATCGGATATCGCGCGACGAAAAAGCTCGCTGAAGTGGCAATGGACTGGTCATACACTCACAAGAACAGATGGCAGATGGGCCAGTAAGGTTCTGGAGTATAGGCTGCGTTTATAAAAAAGAAGTATTGGTCGACCGTTCACCAGGTGGGAAGACGCTCTCCGTGCCGTAGCCGGATCGGGATGGATGCGAGTAACAGGAGATCGGTCGTCTTGGCGTTCATTGAAAAAGGCCTATATCCAGCAGTGGACCGATAAGGCCTGATAATGATAATGATGAAGGAATTACTTAAAAAATATCATGGGTCCATTTTTTAATGATTACTTATAGGATTACTTTGTTATCAGTCTTAATGTCTGCCAAGGAAACATAAATGACACTTCCCAGTGCCCGGCGAAACTCTCCGGTAATCCGGCGGTTAAAAGCATAAAATTGATCAATACATTAGATAATTCAGGTAAAGGGAAATTTTCGAAACTGGTAATTAATAGTCATGATACAATAAAACTTCTACAAAGTTATATTTGTAGTTCGGTTCATACAAAATGAGTGTTGTCAAGCTATCACCTCCACTTGGTATGGAATCATCGGCGTACGAGGCCGCCTCATACTTGGCCGGTTTGTACTTAATAGTCTAGTGTAGACCGTCATTGGTTCTCAGGCTATGGCCCAATGCAATCACTTTCAAATTTGAAAAGAATCAAATAGTATTAATTACAAGCAATGAAATGATATCACATACTCGTATATCAACTGAGGACGCCGCGGTCTCTCTGGCCTTGATAATAATAGTTGAATTAGCGATTATAAACATTCTCATATCGGGATGCAACTCTCCCATTTGTGTAAGAGTGGGGGGGTGGCCGAAGAGCATTCATAACAATTCATGTGTTGGTCTTTTCCGGTCTCTCCGGTCGGGCTCGCACATTTCTGCTGCAATGCAGCATCACTATCTTTTACAAAAGATAAGATATGGGACGTACCTACCCGCGGCATCCCACTAACTACGTACTGGTAAGAGATGTGTGAAGTGTTTGTTAGTTCGATTCCCTGAACACTGATCTGATCTCAGGAACCACTAGCTCATATTGAAAGATTACTTTTATGTTGAATAGTCCATACAACGAGGAAGGCTACATGCTTATACTAATACGCTACGACTAATGGGACCAGAGGATGAACTCGCGGGCTGATGCCAGCACATTGTAAAATGATATTTATGTAAGAGTACACTAGTAAATTATAGATGTCACCGCGTCAGTAATGTGTTTGCATAATCGCGCCGCGGTGGCTGGCCGTCAGAAAAATCCATACACATAATATATATAATATACAATTCATAATAACTTCTTAACCTTTGGAACGAGGTTGGAACGCTTGATAGTCCGTCAGTTTCGAAAAGAAGCTACTGAAAGTATTACAATTATATTTAGCACAGATAAAGAGTTTCAAATGTGTTCCTCCTGACAAAAACATGGCATGAGATAGATATCACACAGGTGGAACTGTGGGCAACAACTACTTATGAAATCACAAAGCCTGTTATGCTTTTTATACAGAATACAAGGTTTAAGTTCTTACTGATCACTAATTTAAAACAAAATTCTTCAAAATAATCTTTTAATTGTGAAAACAAAAAAAAGGGTACAATAAATTATATTAACAGAATATTTAGTAAGAGGCAGTGCTATGCTGCATTGCAGCGGAATTAGGACGGCCTCTCCCTTATATTACGGCGTAAAGTGACAACGTCGCTGTCGCGTTTCGTGCGGTTTGTGAGTAGCAGGTGGCCCGTTGGGGGGTGGAAGATAGGATGCCCTCCTATCTTCCACCCCCTCTCTCATCTGCGTAACAATCATGAGAATGACCATGGGCGTCGGTGGTTATCAAAAGGCTCTGACTGATCATTTGCCTCTATACGTATAAAAAGCCTGTAAGCTAAAATGTCTGACGATAAGAAATAGAGAGAGTGCGCACTCATAGCTCACAATAAGTGATAATAAAGAGGCAGACAGGTATTATGAACCGACGTCTGATATAATGAGCTGGACTCCTTCCAGGTGGATTGGTCCCATCTAGCTCTAATCAGAGAGCAGGGGAAAGATAGTAGAGAGGCCTCAGCCCAGCAACGGGACACATCTATGTCTATGTCACGGTCGGGTTGACTAAATCGCCGTATTTCACTACGGCTAGCCATGTTCAAAAATAATATATAACAGCCATAAAACAAAACAGCCCTATGTTTTGTTTTATGGCAGGCAAACGATTAGCCGGATTGAATACGGCTGTGTGAAAGAAACTCCGTTAGAAAGTGTTCGGTGTCATACGTTATTCGAAAAAGCTAGAAGCACTGAAATAAAGTGGATCATTATATGCATATTTCACACGTCTTATTTCCTAATTGTAAAACTCGCAGCGTTGCTTGGTGACACAACAACAACAGAAAGAGAAATAAAATACCACGCCCATCTGGGTTGTGTTGTTGTTGATGTGACGATTCATGGTTAGACATTGCAATAAAACTACTTTTACGGATTTTATCGCGGTTTATTAAATTATTTACGTAGCCCGACATTTCAGAAGCATTACAGCAACCACGGTCACGGGTGGACTGAGATGACAGATGTCCTGATGTACCAAGTTTTTAAAAGTACCCGAAGAATTTATAATTTTAGTTGTTTCCGATAACATTCGCGTAAACTTAAGACATGAATACGATTCATGGTTAGGTTATTTTTTTTTTACATACACAAACACTTAGCATTAGCTAGTTTTACATAATTGAATCGATCAGTATCACTGCCTAAAATCAAGATATATAATGAGGCTAAACGTCAGCCGCCATATTAATGAACGTCTCGCAATGACAGAACAAAACGGCCCTGTTTTAAAAAATGGCTAGCCGTAATGTTTTACGGCGGCATGTATAAAACGACTACGACATCTATACTATTTCACATTAAAAAGGTTTCATAACTTAAAAAAAATTGTTCATTTTCGCTGGACTCGCTACTTTTAATTTGATTACTTAACAGCTATCAAATTGGAACAGGACATTTCGTTTATTCATTAGTCTTTTGCTAATCCGATTAATCGAATCGCAGACAATTTTCTGTGCACAATTGTAAACACGCAAACGCACCCTAAACTAAACCCCGTGTAACTATTACAAAACGTGTTTTATTTCTTTGTGGCAAGTTTAATGTCCTTCCCAATGCGTTTATTTATGTAAGAGACACCATAGCAGCTGAAGGATTGTGCTTAGTCATTGTTAGCTACTACCAATGGCGTACCAAACACAAGCATCAGCTTTTATACTTCGGACCTGAGCTTTTACGGTGGAAGCGAAGAGAACGACGAGACTAGGCTTGAGGGTGAAAGAGGAACCGACCTCCTCTAACCCGCAGATGGGAGAGATGTATCCCGATATGAGAGTGTATACCATAACGTGTGTGGTGGGCTTAAGGCCATAAAAATGACCAAGAGCGAGGCGGCACTCGAAAGTTTTTAAATCAGTGAATTGCTGATTAATGTTGTGGTCAGCCTTATAGTACCATATAGCTTATAAATGAAGAAATTGAGAGTGAACTTGTGTCTCCGCAAACACTTGTGCACAATAGTATGTCCCGCGCAGTTTCTCCCACGATTTCGCCCGCGTAACTCCGGCCTTCCCCGATAAATAGACACAATGAATATTGAATACAAAAATATATTGTCGAGCAAGTAGGTCCTGATATTAGCGCGTTTATACAAACAAACATGGAAACTCTTCAGTTTTATATTATTATTATAAATATATTATTAGTTAGTATAGGATAATGGGGCAAACGAGAAATCGGAGTATTTTGAAGACTACCGACGCCCTTTGACATTCGCATGATTGCTACACAGATCCGTTGCCCTCCTACAATCTCCCCCATAGGCCACTACTCACAAACCGCACGAAACGCTACAGCGACGCTGGCACTTTACGCCGGTATCAAGTGAGCGAGATATTTGTTACATACTTCTACGTTAGGTAACTTAATGACTTTCTTTCACCAAAAATCAAGTAATTTTCAATGTCGTAAATTACTAAAATAACTTCTTTAAGAAACTTATAAACGTATCCTTTTACCAAACATACGTATGTTCACACACACTTTTACCCTATTTCGTCTATTGGCTTGGTCTGTTGTGTTTTACTATACACTTGCATAAGGTACGTACCTCGAGTAACTAAATTAGATCAATTATATAACATAGGAATGGAGCGATACACATCGTAATATCAAAATTAGCTGACGTTACTAATCAACCTTACGTTGTTTATTATGTGTGGCAGACGGCGGTGAATGGTGATTGGCGATTGTGCTCCGACATACTTACTGTTTAGGACGCAAACGTGGGATCTGGTAATACCATCTGTCCGATAGCCTAAAGATATTTGAGGCTTAGAAAATATGAAAGTACGATTATCGGAAGATTGGCTAATCCTCAGTAAAGACTGGTCCAGTATGAGCCAAACTCATGCACTCAGGGTTCCGTAAGAGGATTGAATGCGTGGAAGTATCTAGCAAAATTTAAAATATTTAAAATTGAGCTACATTCAAAATTGACCAATATTTTATATACTTTAAATGCACTTTACCAAAAATGTGTTCACTTACGTATAAATATTGATTTTTAATAGGTAAGCTTTGGAAGTAATCGAGTAGTAATTAATTTGTAGCTACATCTACATCTGTCTAATTATTCACTACTTTTAAACCCTCTACTATTGTCAACGCGTTTGCTCAACGTACTAATCATTATCCAGCTGGTTTGCTTGACGGAACTTAGAAAAGGAAAGTACCTAGTATGGCAAAATTAATGTGACGAAGTAATATTTAACGTTCTTTATGAATGTTAATTTAAAGTCACAAGAGATCGTAATATTTATGATTACAGACAAGAGTGGATGGGGATGGTTAGTTATAATAGTTGCCCATCTCAATTCATTCACATTTTTTTCGTAATCAATACGGTTATTTGCTGAAACACAAACTGCGCCCTTTCCATGCTAACAAGGCTTCCGTGGGTGTAAAGTAGTTGCAATCTCATAATTTGAAGCTTATATTAGTGGTCGTTTTTCTGTTTTAACGATGAACAGGAATTAGCCGACAGCAATATTCATGGCCTGTTGTCTCACAGGAGGTCGTACGGGCTGTGTAGAGTCCGGTACTCTTTACAACCAGACATTCCAGAACCAGTGGCGGTGTCTGCACACTACACCTACAAAATGTATATATATCCTTTTTGTTTGATGGGAATACTACATGGTGGATATTAAATAATAAAACGTATAATTTGAATTATGCTTATTTATTTGCAAACATCTCGAAGGGAAGCTCCGTGCTGACTGATTTACGCATACCAATTTTTTGCCGACACCAGCGTTAAATATTTACCTGTGTGTCCCTTTTTTGTTGACGCGGGGAAACGCATCTACGCGTCTTCACCGGTCCTGGGTGGAGGTCCAGTGGTGTGTGGGTTTCGCAGCACATCGTAGTGCCGAAACCCACAAAACCTCAAAAAACAACCCCGAGTGCGATCAGTCCCGCCTATGGTGAGGTAAACAACAAATCATCAGGGCACCTCGACGGCTAGTCAGCCCCCTAAGGGACCGACACCACCTCCACAGATGGGGTTGTCTCGCACCACAGGACAACCCCACCAAATTTCGGACTGTGCAATGGAGTGAGGTTCCCATCCTCGCCCCCTGCCTCGTGGGCAAAATTGCCGCCTTATTTTGCTCTCTTGTCCCCTCTTCTTATAAGAGGGGACAAAAGAGTGGATCCTGCTCTTTAGTTCCCACTTCTTATAAGAGAGGTACAAAAATCACTCGCCTCCTCGGTTTAATTGGTTTCGCCCAAGGCGTCTGGGTTCACCCCAGGCTACTGAGCCCCACCGCCACGACAAGGCTTGATCCGTGGTAGGGACCTGTGTCCCCTCTATAATAATTAAAGTTAATCTATTACCACTGGAATGCCACTTCGTATGATCATGTTTTTTTAAAGAAATTAAAAACAGTTTGAGAAACAAGATGGCTGATATGATTCTATATTCAAATGTAGTCTAGCCGCCATCAATAATCGATATAGCTAACGTAATACCGGCACACAGACAGAATGTGGAAACAAACGCTCCACTTTCACGAGCTGCAATTGAAACTTTATCTAGCGGAGTATCGCTAACTTGATACGTGTTGCAGCGTCCGATTCAATATTATCTTCTGATCCTCTAACAACGTCGAGCTCTTGAGAAACCACCACATTGTAATCTGAGTTGAGGCAGAATTCTTCTTTATTAACTTTAAGGGATATTGAGTTATATTTGTATAGCGCTAAAGTCACTTTGGCTATCAAAATTAAATCCCAATATTTTGAAAAATGTTAGACTCTTGAATACCATGGTATATGCGCCTAACAATAAAACTATTCAATGTAATTTACAATATATATATTATACTAGTATCACCCCATAGTTCCACCCGCGTAACTGCGTCCATGTTAGTCGCAGCGCCATGTTATATAGCATTCCTCGATACACGTTTCAACACGAAAACAATTTTTTTTTCAATTCGGGCCAGTAGTTCCTGAGATTAGTGTGTTCAAATCAATAAACAAACTTTCAACATTATATTACTATGTATAGATAATTGACAAATTACCTAACTTCAGATATTTTCCTTTATCTGCATTATATTATCTCATTTCTAGCCAAATTTTATGATTCTAAGTCACCGAGAAGTACCCTTGAAGCTTCCTTATTAGACATATACAGGCTGTCCCAAAAGCCAACGTCTAACGGAAAACTTTTATAATTATTTTTTATAAATTAATAACCAGTTATGGGTTTATGACTAAAGTGGCTATAAATCATGTCCTTTCTTATTTTCTTTTGTGTGGAATATTCTTAGGTAATGACTTGTACACGACTTCCTTGGAATTGTAGAAAATATCCGTTTTATGCCCAACCACGACCTGAAAAAGACTTCTTCACTCAAACTTAACAGCTTGTCTTGAAAAAAAAATGTACAATGATATTTCGGCTAGTGATCTTAAAAGTTGGCTCATAACGTTGACTTTTGGGACATTCTGTAAATTGCCAGCAAAGTGAACATACAAGAGTTCCGTTTATTGTTTTGAGACACAGAACACTAGGAATCGTTATATCACAGGATTCAAAGCAAAACTTGTACACAATAACCTCAGCTACTAGTTCTGTCACCGAATAGATAGGTGATATTAACATTCCGAATGCCGCCATATTGAACACGTGTAGAACCGTTAAAAATATTTAAGCAATGTATTGAATTATTATTACATACTAGTATTTACAAATCCCTAATGCAGTGTGACGAAACGACATCAGTCTGAAAACATCATAAATTTAGACACTCGATCTCAACGCAATGGCATTTACTTGACATAAACCCATATCCGTGATGCGTAAGCGCGGTAAAACGTTGCGCTGAGCGAGAAATGTTCACTCCATTTTACACATTTTTTTTCAAACCGCGGGTCTTAAATATCGTTTCTAATAAGTAAATATTAGTATTTAAACTACTGTGTATATACCTTATCGATCGATAGGCGGTAGATCCCTTCCTATGAATGCAAATTGATACAGGTATGCGAGATAAATAATCATGTAAAAATGTAGATTAATCTAGTAAAGATAATAGAAGCCAAAAAAGGCCAAAATCGACCGCCGAGCTGTTCTGTTATAGGCTAATTAAGTCAAACAAAACTGTGAAGACAATTTTCACAATTAAAGTCACCAACCTAACTTAAAACAAACCAGACAATTATGAGTTCAAGGACAGTCTATCAGTACGAAATCGTGGATAAAGGCGATTTTTTAATACAAAATGTTGATTGGATCTGGCATAAAATCTAATAAACAAACAAAATCTAAAAACGAAATGAGTGTGCTTTAGATCGTACTACCGAAATAAAAGTTTTTTAGTTATGCACAACGTAAGGTAATTTACGTGCATGCGGGAAAAATAGAAGAAAATGTGTGCTCGCATCTCCCTCTTACCCCTATACTATAGGAATATATGAAACTCTCTCCTTTATATCTCCATCTGAACTCCCTCTGGCCTCGTCAGTCTTCTGTCGCGTGACAGAAGACTGACGAGGCCAAAGGGACCATTCACCAGCTTACTCCCCAAGTCAAGTATGCGTAATGGAGCTTTATTTCAAAAAGTCAAAAGTCTTCGATTGATTTGTGTTACCATAGGTGGCATATGAATGCGAGACTTCACCGCTAAGTGTGAGCCTCGTAAATAAGGTCAGAGTCACTCAGCGTGTTATAGAACTATGTCCGTTAACTTTCTGCGCGCCTCGATGACATGATCCCCAATTTGGTTTATTCCCATTCCTATTTCCACTTCAGCTTGCTTACTTTATGTACTCAGGGAATATTCGTCATTTACCTCAGAAAATAAGCAAGCTCACAGAGCAACTCGGGCAAAACTTTCTCGAGTGGCGGTCCTGCAACGGAAATATTTTACTCGGTAGCCTGCAGCAAGGAAGTGACCGTGACCTGTGACGCTCTCGGGGGAGACCTGCGTCCAGCAGCGGAGGTTATCAGGCTGCAGCTGCTGAAATAAATCAATACTTATAACTCCCTGTTAAGAGTCAATAAAATCAATGATTAAACCGATGTCAATTTTATCAAATGCGTGATCAACAGTGGTAGGTACCATACAATTATTTTGTGGTACCACATTTTGTAACATCAAATACATTTTTTGTAGAATTTCGCATTTTTGTATGGCTTAGTACGTTAAAGCTGTGCGGCCAAATTTTTGGCCTTCCGTAATACACATTGTGTTGCGTACCATATCAGTCGAAGCCACCATGACTAGGGCTGGCTCGTACAAGTTTAGATTAAGGGAGGTGCGAATTATTAATTTAAAAAGAATAAGAACTGGTTCCGATTGTTTCTTTTTTAATAGTATAGTGGGACAAACGAGAACCGATTGCTCGTTCACCGACCTCCGACGCCCATGAACATCAGCATAATAATGCGTTGCCCTCATTTCCACCGTCCCCCAATGGGCCACCGGCTACTCACAACCCGCACGAAACGCGACACCGCATTTGCGACATTACGCCGGTTTGGCACAACCGGGGAAGTACCTCTCGCTCACTAGATACTGGTGTAATGTGACAGCGTCGCCGTCGCGCTTAGTGTGAAGGCGAAGGCGCGGTTTGTGAGAAGCTGGTGGTCCATTGGATCCATCATCCCCCCCGATGATAGGAACGCAATGCATCTGAGTAACAACCATGCGAATGTCCATGAGCGTAGTCATCAAAAGGATCCCATTGCTTGTTTGAACCTTATGCTATAAAAGAAAACTCGCCCAAATGTCCAACTAACGCTGAAAATACATAATCAGTTCAAAGTTGTCGTCGTGATCGCACCAACAAGACGAATTACGTGTTAGGCCAGCCCTGGCCAGGACCGGCGTGAAACGTATTTTTAATATACTTACCTAATTAAATCCGTCTCGGTGTATTGTTATACTTTAATAACCGTCGCACATTTTGAAATAAATTACGTGCTTTGTATTTTGCAATGTTTTACTCAACTTTACCATAAATGTTACTGGCATATAAATAGTATTGTAATCGTGAATAGGCTTATACAATATCAAATGTATATTTATATGATGTGACATTAATCCGACTTTGACGTATTTCATTACTTATACAACTTTCAAAAGCCTTTTAAATTATATTTCACGACCCTTTTTTGACGACGAACTCTTTTTTGATAATGTCTTGTAAATCGATGACGCTAGCTGCATGCATGAAAAAGTATGACGTCATGATAACGTTCCGGATCAAGTCGTATATGCCGTTCCATAGCGCGATACGTTCACAGATAAAATATAAATTAGAAAGCTGTTATAATTTAAAATTATATCGTCAATCGTCAACGTACAAACAATCGGTTTTTTCTTCATATGATCGTCCAGCGATCCCAAAAAAATCTACTATCGTTCCCATTTGGCTGTGTATCTTATATAAAATCTTTACGTAAAATAATTATAAGTCTAATTATTGAGTTTCACAGTTAATACTTTAATTGAAAATATATCACTTGTAAACACTCGTCGGTCTAAAAATTTTAGTAATAAATTCTTGCTAGTGGAGTTGCCAGTATCAAAGCGTCTGTTACAAATGTTTATAAAAGAAAGATTAAATATGTCTTACACAGCTGAAAGCAAGAGTGCGTATCAGTAAGTGTATTTTATTATTTAGCTAAAATAACAAAACGTAATGCATGTAATGTTTCGCATAATCTTAATTTGTACTCACTTTCAAATTCCTCCACTCACACAATTCTTTAATAACTAATTCATATAAACATTAATTAATTACCTTAAAGCCCAAACCCAAATATCTAATGGTTTCTGCGTAGAATGTACCAAAAATGTACTTTTTCTGGGATAGTGTCACGAAGTGTGTGAAGTGAACTTACTTCACTCGCCCTAATGAAATGGGGAAACTAATCGTATACCTGGATAGTAATAATACAGTCTATACTCCATTCCATCTGCGAGAGTTCCATTCAAGTAGGGCCAGCGGATGTTAGGAGGTTTCCCGGCTGCCTTAGAGAACATATTTTTTATTCTATTTAAAGGGAAGGGAGGCAGTCGGAGTCTGAACAGAAACAGAGAATAATCGGCAGCCATACGCTGCCATCTTTCATCCCATTCCTTAGTTTTAAAGTTAAAGGAAATGCTTTACCTTTACGCTTACGCTGGTAGATCCCGGGTGAGTTTTCAATCAGTGTGCGGACTTTGAACTCCCTTATGGAGTACTTTACCCCACCAACCTCACGGCCCTGAGCCGCCTCGGGGCATGGAAATTCACTCCAACAGGCAATAGTATTGCAACAGTGATCAAATACCGACTAGCAGGAGCCACTACTATAAAATCACCGGGCCACAAATACTTACACAATTCAATAAAGACCTCTATGAAATTATATTTCTTTGCAATTTTATTCTTTGTTACCAAAGCGTTAACTTGCCAAGGGCATTTTCCACGTTACATAAAAAAGAAAACACATTTTGTAAGTTGATTACATGTACCAAAGTATATTGCATTAAACTGGCTTTTATCCGCGACTTCGTCCCCGGAAATTCACAATGTTAGCTGATAATTAAAAAGAATAGCTCACGTTCTTCTCAAGTCCTTCAAGTGATAGGCCTCCTATAGTATTTTTTTAATGAGATGGTGTCATGCTGCATGCGAGATTGGACCGGCACGACCGGGGAGGTACCTCTCGCTCATATAACACTGCTGTAAAGCCACAGCAATGATGTCGCATTCAATGTTGTTTGTGAGTAGCCGATGGCCCATCGGAGGGGAGTAAGAAAGGAGGCTGGTCATCAAGTGGTTCCGATAACTCGCGTCCCCAGCTTTATTAAAAGTACTACGTCACGCCAGTAGCGTTGTAAACACTAGGAAGTAAAGAATAGGTAACAGGTACTTACACAGCTCGTTAAAGTAAAGAATAGGTAACAGGTACTTACACAGCTCGTTAAAGTAAAGAATAGGTAACAGGTACTTACACAGCTCGTTAAAGTCTAAACATACTCTATGAAAGCTTAGATAGTTGTTTAGTCATCTAATAATAATTTGAGTAGAGAATCAAATATTTACATATTCTATTACCTGTTTTTGTAATTACAAAAAAAAAAGAGATATAATTTTATTAACTGTTGATGCACATATGTGATGATATACATATGTGCTGTTTGCACATATGTATATCATATATCTCAACAATTTCTTTTGAATACTAATTTGATTGGGCTCCCAAAATATATATTTTTTATTATTAATTGAATCCCCAATCCTCACATCTTTTAATTATTATTTGTAATTATTGCTGATATGTTAAGTAATGTAAAAATAATTAATGATTATGATATATACATTTGTATACGGTTTCCCCCACAAAAAATCCGACTTGGACATTTCATTCAAATTACTTTTAATACTCTTTTTTTTCACCCCCCCCCCCAATGGGCCAGCGACTACTCACATACCACACGAAACGCGACATCGTACCTCCGAGTAATCTATCGACGAGCGAGAGGTACCTCAAAAACGCGCTACGTTAGTAACAATACATAATAACGGTAAAATAAATTTCATTTGATTTGAATGTACAAAGAACATACATACAAAGAAACACGTTTATTATATTAGGACCAGTAATGTAATGACAGACAGAGCCATGCTTACTTGCAGCCGAATTGGGTCGGCAGGACTGGGGAGGTATCCTGTTGAGTTACGTGCGGTTTGCGAGTAGCCGATGGCCCATTGGAGGGGAGAAGTGTGGGAGGGTAATACATCTGCGTAACAAATATGTGGATATCTACGGGCGTCAGGAATCACCAAATGGCTGCTACTGATCGTTTATCCTTCTAAGTGAAAAAGAAGTATACCTCGATTCGTTTTTATGCACCTCATGTATG